>OY292526.1:3266253-3866253 GCA_958496365.1 Subacronicta megacephala
ATACGTAACAACGGGTAGTGGTGCCACTTAATGGCATACACTCTGCAAACTGTAAGTTTTTTTTTGTAATGTATGTCACCGTAATATTGTAAATACCGTTACATTATAATTTTGCGTGATTGTAAACTATCGATAGATTGTAAACTCAACTTACTGCTTAAAAATTTAACGCATTATTTTTCGGTAGATTATAATCTATCGACGTGAAACCGTATGATTGTGAAATAGCATGCGACGGAACGCACCTCGCGCGCTGATTGGTTGAACGTCATGTGCCTATCTGCAATATAAGCAGTGCACTGTCTTTTAGTCTCATATACCCAATCATAATTTCACAGGCTGCATTGCCCTTCCAACCAGAACCCAATCACGTTACGTTATTGATTAGTGGCAGAATATTTCGCAATGCGGTGGTACCACTCTAGATGACTGCAGCTGCAGAGTTTTACTTTTTTAACAATGTACACGAGTACCTACATCTCTACCTAATAGGTATGTTAAAAGATATATGGATAGCTTCATGTAGGTAATGACAATGTGTAAGAACATCTTTGCCTTACTGAAATTTAAAATAATTAGTTAATATACATGAGTAGTTACGGTCGCCAGCTCATCAGGTTACCACAAAATGACAATTTTTCAGTCCATTTTGAACTTAATGATCAACCTTTTAAGGTTTAAAATCATTTGGAGAAATTTCACAGTTTTGTATAAGCTTATTTGCTGGCGACTGTACTTCCCTGCCACTTCAAATTCGCTTTCAGTTTCAAATATTTGGAATAGATTATTATGAATTTTCGGTTCAAATTTGCAGGCATATCATAAAATCCGAATTATTAATGCTAACTACTAAACCACGACTCGAAACACCACGTTATTTGTGGTAACGAATTGAACGTAACATATCAGAATTGCGTAAAACGTGTTGCCACGTGTTTTCAGGGTTTCAATCATTAATTACAATTCCGGTTAGCTCGTTGGGGATTATAAGCGGTTATATAATATTACCTGCAACTGCTACGCTAGTGATCATGGGTTCCATTCCCAGGTCGAGCAAAGATGTATTGAAGGTATTAAACTGAGAATTTCATTGAAAAACAATGAAATTCTCAGTACCAGCTTGGCATATGAACTTACTGGGGACATAAACATACCGAAACTGTACATGAATGCACCTCTCCTTAACCCTTACGAGAATACTGGCATGACGGTATCATCGACATTAATAAAAATTAATGTTTATTTAAGCTTGAGAACCGCTGGACCGTTGAGATTTTTTTCTAAACGATCGTTGTTTAGGGAAAACAATATAAAAAATTGCCTGAAAAATTGGAAAATTCAAATTTTTACGTAGTTTATCGAAAGAATACAACAACGTGTCGGATTAACAAGTAAATAGAATGTTCATCAACATTACTTGTGATCGTAACGGAAAAAGTGACACTTATTATATTTTGCAAAATAATGACGACTGTTTGATGGGGACTTGATCATCCTCTTGCTGTCAAGCTCACTTTGTGTCATAGTAAGTCTTCTTCTTCCATATATCTTTTTCAGCCGCCATATAGTAATTTACTTCCATATTCACAGAGTCCATTCATGCATTAATCTCCCTTTTCCTTTGCTGGAACTTAACAAAGCCAAATATTTTCAGACAAGCAAATCTCCTTAAGCCAAAAAGGAATGAACAATATAACTATGTTTCAAAGAACATGGCGTCAATATTTAGGTACAAAAGCATCCACTAATCTTCTTAAGTAAAATGATATTGCGTTTTCCGTGGCTTAAGAGCGTACTTTATTACCGACTTGGCTCTAAGAAGCTATTAATAAAACTTCAAAAATATATGAAAAATTAACTCCGGTGGCGGGAGTACAAAGCGATTGTGAAGAGATTGAAAGCTTCTTTCAGCGGTTATTAGATAGAAAACAGCCTGTGTGGTCTTAGCTTTGGATAGGACTACGTAAACCTTAATACCATATAATATCATAATATATGTATTTAATTTAATCGATATTAACTAATTTGTAATGTTTAACGAAGCTGTGCATGTTGTGTTAGCCTATAAGTAATTGTTGCATATTTAAAGTTTAATTATTGTCTCCTTTTTCTTGCGATGGTAATGATGTATGCAATTGTTGGCTAACCTAATTAATAAATAAAAGTAATAATAATAATAATACAGTAAAATATTTCGCAACCTGAACCGTTTTATTATATTAAGTACGAAATGTACAATGTAGCCATTAAAAAACGACGACGTAGACGTTGTTCTAAGTAAACCATCATCATAGGATGGGTTGCCACGACCGGGGAAGTACTACCCTCCCACAAAACGTAGGAACGACGGGAGACGCATCAGAATGCATACTGTTCCGTTTCGTTTGTTGAATGTGGAGCGCCGCGCAGGAAGCCCTATTCCTTTCTCGGTCATTTACCTACGATAACGATTTTTAAGCAAACGCTTTAATACCTACTCAATTGTGAATAGACTATTATTGATGTCGCTATTTCTACTGCCTAGAACTACGAATAAATAGAATGTATTATATAAACGAAAAACTTGCGGAACAACAAAAAAAGGATTTCGCGCCCAAAGCTGAACGTTTAGCTGACTTTTACCCTTTAAAACAACGTTTTAGACGTTGGTAAGAAATCTGTTACCAAAGTAATAGAAAAGTCACGGCTAAATCCAAAGAAATCTATTATATAGAACCTCTTTTTACCCCCTTATGAAGTCATTTCACGCACATCGCTAAACGAATTTAAACTTTATCGTGTAGAAAATTAAATATATTTTCCGTTACAGCTCACTGTGGTAAATGTTATAGATTGTACGTGCGTGCGACTTTTATGGGCTTATGAGACTCTCGTTCTTGAGATTTTGAATGTGATATTAACATTTACATTTCAAAAATGGCCAGTTTTGACAGACTAACAAAAACTCTACAGATTGTTGTTTTGTTTTCTTTTCAAATATCTCATGTGTGCTGAAATCGGCCAGTAACAATCTATAATGTGTATATATAAAAGGAATCCCTATTTCCTTGGTCACGGCATCACGCGCGAACGGCGTGTTGTGTTGTAGTATTGTCAGGAGATGGATCTTATGAAATAAAGTTGCGCAGAAAATTGGAAAATATTAGAAAACTTAACGACTATTCAACTTCGCGCGTTTTTCATAATTTATTCCATTCCTAAATTCATAGCTAAGACAGATCGTCTGTCGGGTCAGCTAGTTTTATTAAATTAAGTACCTACTATGATTAGTAAAAAGACTGCCTCATTAGTCTAGTGGTCCTAAGCGCGACTGCTACGCTAGAGGTCCTGGGTTCGATCCCCAGGTCTAGCAAAGTGTTATTGGGTTTTTCTATGAAATTCTCAGTAGCAGCTCGGAGTCTGGATTTGTACCCGGTTAATGGCAATAGGCTCGCCCCCTATTACATGGGACCTAAACATACCGGCGAAATGTGGGTGTACATTAATACACCTCTGCCTAACCCTTCGGGGAATACAGGCGTGATGGTATGATTAGTAAAAAATTTGTAAAGGGGTCATCCCCTCGTTTTACCGACAAAACACCTGCGTCATTCCTACAAAAAATCAGTTTAGCGAGTTAAGTCGTTCGTCTACGTCGTTTCCTCAGACATGTCGTTGACAAATAACCATCTTCCGCTCACCCCTCTCCAAAGACAGTCGATATTTCACACGACTCCTGTACGCACAAGAAATTACTCGGATGAAAGGAGATATAATTTCGACACCGTTTGACTTCGTGACTTGAATATTTTTCACGTTAAAGCGTTGTGTAAAGTAATATTTCAGGGAAGGCACTCATTATTTAGAGACAAAGAGGAGGTCGATATTCGTTTGAGTTTATGAAGAAATTCTTGTATGAATCAAGTATTTTTTTGTTTCATATAAATGATTCAAGTTTTTTTATTGTACTCGGATGTCATATCAATCAGTTTTTTTTTTGCTCCTTTTTGTTAAGACAATTTTTCCAGGTCTTTTCTCTGATGTATTTTACCGTCTTATTCATACAAGTATAAAAGGTCTAATAAGCTACGTATAATTATAATGTGTTTTGTCTTGTTTTAACATGTGATATTTTGTGATAGGGAAAAGAAGACAAAACTCATTATAACTAAAGGAAATTCTATATTTTTATGAATACTACGGTTTTTAGTTAAATTATACACTTAGAGGAATTACTCCCTCAGTCCCCTTCCTTCTCCTTTTTTCCTTTGCCTCCCTTTTCCTTAAATAGGCTCAGCAACGCATCTGCAACTCCCCTGGTTTTGCTGATGTCCATGGCCAGCGACTACTACTTACCATCAGGTAGCTCGCCTGCTCGTTATCAGAGTTATCCCATAAATAAAAGTCTAGGGGGTTTTTTACTGGCTGAATCACCCTTACTTTGGGGACTATCATAAAGCACCTTTGTGTGTGTTTAAGCATGACATGACAGACCATTAAACATGTAAGCCAGTTCCGTCCTTTCAGTTGCTGCAGCTCCAGCAGCCTGCAGTCCATAGGACTTCTTTACGATCGGCCATGCATCACTCCTCTGGTGCTGCAGATGTCTATGGCGATGCCTACTGATCATCAGTTTGCTTGTCTATGCTCATATGCTCGTACATCGACATAAACCATAAATATCCGTTCAGTCTATAGTAAAAAATAATGCAGGAATAAAAAAATAAAGCCATAAAATAAAACCTCTTTCAATTTTAACATGAACACACTGGCATGAGAGTGTGTATCGGCAAATGGCTGCAAGCTATAATTCAGGTAAAGGCTAATTAAACTATCAGTTTCAGAGAGAAAGCTTTAGCTGGAAGCGGTAGCATGGCTTTAATTAAAGCGATAAAGAGAGGAGAGCAGTTGATATAGTTTATATTAACTTTTTATGTGAAGATATTTCATCACCTCTTTTGCACAGAGCTGTCGCTTTAAGCAAAAGTAACTTACTATCTGGCCCATGAAATTTTTTAGAGCTAGTCATAAAAATAAAAAAAACTGCACCTGGCAACACTGATCACATCAATCATTCGTTCTTTTCGCACTCGCCAAACGTCGCGCAAAAAGTTATTTTTATTTATATAAAACTTATATTTAAGTGTGAGGGGTCCTCCGGACCACAGCTGAGAAATATCACGGATATAGGGCACGCTGTGAATATAGGAAGGCAAGTGAGGGGTTTTTAGTCACGTGTATCTTCGCGTACTTGTGAACAACATCTGTACTAAAGACAAATGGTTAACATTAGCTTATTCTCGTCATTAACAAACTGTGCTTTATAACTCCTTTGTAAACTAGCCAATGTTGGCTTTAAACCTTCATGCACACCTTGTCGGTTGGCTTAAAACCTTCATTCATATCATGTGGCGAAGAGCGTGATGAAATTTTAAAATATTACATAGAATTCGTCTTAAATAATGATTTCTAACGAGGTAAGTTTAATTGAAGTAAAATTGGTTAAGATTTTTATATTTAAGTGTGTTATACGAGTAATATGTACGCACGGCTACACATCAAGCTATACAAAACCAATATAGGCTGGACTTGAATTGTGCGGAAAACGTTTTCAACGGGAGGTCAGTCTAAACTGGTTTTGTAAAGCTTGATGTGTAGCCGTGTGTACCTACCTTGTATTTTATTTTTACATCAAATAAAGTAAGTATCATTGTCTTTAAATTTAAAACAATGCCTTTTAAAAACTGTAACATAAAACTAAATAGTTGCAGAAAGTAATTGGATCTACGTTCACTCAACGCATACTGTCACTACACGCTACGCCAATCGCTACGGCACATAGAAAACCGCTACGCCGTAGTAGCTGCGTAGCTGTGACAAAATTGCGTCGGACTTCGCGTCGCATCGTAGCAAATACGCAATATTTATTGTAAGGGCAGTACCACAACCAGTACCTTTAGAAATTGTGTATTAATAATAATTAAGATATCATTCCTTAAAGCGGTAATAGAAAATACCGTAGAAGGCCCGCATGTGTAGTAAATTTAATTAAAAAATAAAAACATTTTTTCTTCATTCATTCATTTGCTGTTGTATAATTACGTGGCCTTTATTGGCTGGGTGCAAGTGAAACTTAAAGCACTCGAGATCATTTATCAATTCGAGATACTATTACGACCCCAATGCAACTCATTTTCCTTTGACAGATCACCTCCGGCACCTAGCCAAGTCTAAATGATCACCATAAAGTACACAAGATATAAATATACATTTTTAACACTTCACTCGCTTCACAACATTTTATTGCTCCGAAATACACTGAGAAATGTCAGCGGATTGCAAATTGTTATAAATTTCGAAAGCGTAACTGCTAGGGCTGACAAAAATGTACTCTATCCGGGTAGATATAAAGTCCAAACATAATAATAACTGGCCTACATCGTATGTGTCTCCTTTTGTGAACATTGAACCAGTATTCTCGTACGCTTCACGGATACTGTGCTCCGAACACAATGCAATCAAAGCGTATGAAGGAACGACCGCGTGTAATCTCGTGGGATACCCTTACATGGGAAATATAATGCACATCTTTGATCTTTTGATGTTCAATTCAATGGGTTTAATCTTTATAGCAGATAAAAGAAGTATAATGCTCCAAAGAGGAAGCAAATCTGAGAAACGAGTTCGGAAATTCGATATCAAAACCGAATAATCGAAGCAAATATATTAAAGAATCATACATACATAGCATAACAAACCATCACACCTGTATTTTCCGAAGGGTTAGGCAGAGGTGAAATTTTATTATCAAGATACGTGTATTGCGTTATTACATTATTTGTGTCCTGCAGTGCCACTATAAGGGCTAAAAAAAAGGTATGTATTTAAATGATCGTTTTAATTTTACAAAAACTGTAAGCAAAAAAATTTTAACCGTCTTCTTTTTTAATAACTGATCCTCTTTCTCTGAGACATAAAATGAATTAAGTTAATCGTTAATTTAATCTGTTATGCAAAAAAAACATGTACACACGGCTACAGGTCAACCTATACAAAACATAATATAAAATAATACATAATATAAAAGACCAGGCTAAACTGCTTTTGTATAGCTTGATGTGTAGCCGTGCGTACACGATTTGGTTCTGGACTTCTGGCGATTCGATGTGTGGTCACAATTCTAACCTAAACTAATCGATATCTGTAATTTTTTTTAAATACTTATTGAGCAATCGGTAATTTTATCGCTCAATCCGTATTATTGATGTGCGGTTACTACATAGGTAGTAACCTAATTAATACGTGTATTCTGTACTTTGTTATAGTTTTTACTTACATAAAATACCTCTTCACGCAAAATTAAAATCGGTTCATCCATTCTTCTACGCTGAAGCTAAGCTACGGGAGCTACGATGCCACAGACAGACACACACACGCACACACAGACACTACAAACTTATAACACCCCGTCGTTTTTGCGTCGAGGGTTAAAAATGAGTTCAAACGTCTTCAAGTTAACTGGTATTTTAAATATAACATTTTAATGTGAGTCTGTTAATACTGTTCACGCTCACATACTCATAATATTAAATTCCACGTTGTAATTTTGCCCAGGTAATGTTGCGCTGAAGTTCGAAACATCGCTGAAATTCAGTACTCCGAGACAAGTCTAGTATACCTAATGAAAACCGAAATAGATAATTACTAAAACTTTCCTAGGAATTGCATGTACATAGTTTTACAATGTGGAGTAGTTTCTAGCGCTTATATGATAACAAAATATAGAACCTTTCAAAAGGCTTTTACGGTAAGGTCTACCAGGGTAATTAAAAACAGTTAATAATGCAAGGGTTAATCGGAAACATATATTGCATTTACTGTTTACAATTATACTGTTGGATTAAATTAAGTATATAAATATTAGTTTAAAAATAAAATGATCATTGACCACCATGACCCTGGCCAGTCATCTACTTACTGATGGAAGATATTTTATCATAACATACCATCACGCCTGTATTTCCCGAAGAGTTATGTTATGCTATCATCATCATCATCAACCCATTACATTGTCCCACTGCTGGGCACGGATCACCTCTCAGTACGAGAGGGAATAGGCTATAGTCAACCACGCTAGCCTACACCAGATTGGCAGACTTCACACGCCCTCAAGAAAATCTCTCAGGGATGCAGGTTTCCTCACGATGTTTTTCTTCACTGTTTAAGCGCGTGATAATCTATACTTATTACTTATCTATACTATGTATATATAAAATATATAATAATATTATAAAGCTGAAGAGTTTGTTTGTTTGTTTGTTTACTTGAACGCGCTAATCTCAGGAACTACGGGTCCGATTTGAAAAATTCTTTCAGTGTTAGATAGCCCATTTATCGAGGAAGGCTATAGGTTATATATCATCACGCTAAGACCAATAGGAGCGGAGCATGAATGAAAAATGTTGCAAAAACGGGAAAAAAATAAATGCAGAAAAGCCGAGAAACCACGCGGGCGAAGCCGTTGGCGTTAAGCTATTAATAATATTATTAATACGCACATGACTTCGAAAAGTCAGGAGTGCATGCCTTGGATTCGAACTTAAAACCTTTGACTTGACAGTCCAATTGTCATATCACAAGGCTAGGTATGCTATAATATAATATAATATAAGCCTTTATTTCCCATTTCATAATTTTTATAGCTATTTATTTATTTTATTTTATTAATTTACATATTAAGTTTTTTTTTTTATTTATATCTATATCAGTTATTATGCTTACTAATATAATAATTATTTTAAATTTATGTTAGGGTTACACATTTCAGGGCGTAAGCCACCTCCAACCTTTTCCAGAGCTCCCTGTCCTTTGCTTGGCGAGTCCACGCAGACCCGGCCACCAGGCTAATATCGTCACTCCAGCGCCGCTTTGGGCGTTTCCCGTCGTATGGATGCCAGTGTAGTATTTTTTCACTCCATCTGTCTTCTGTTATTCTAGCCGTGTGCCCCGCCCAACGCCATTTCAGCCTTCATGCAAGTTCGACGGCATCAGTAACATTTGTTATAATTATTTCTAATGTATGTATTTTTCTTTCTATCTTTTAGTAGTAGTCTTTTATGCTATATGTAGGGATAATTGCTAAAGACTAGTAGTTCTATAAAAGAAAGTTAATAATAACTATGACATAACATTTTCTACAAAATCTCTTGTCTTTTTTGTATAACAACTTATCTCATTATCCAACGACAAACGATAAACAAGATAAGAGTTGGGCTTAGATATTAGATAGAAACAGCCAGAAGTTTGTACCGACACCGACTGTTATTTGTAACTTTCACACAATCTTTGCTTTGGCCCATTGCCTATTACAATACAAAACTTTCCCTCACACGCCTTTCTGTAAGTATTCCCATTATACCCAATCAAATGGCAAAAACTCAAAGACCCAAAATGTTTCCGGTGGAAGCCCGCCCAAAGCAAATACATTTCCGGGTACACTTTCCTATATATGTATAATTTATATTTCAACTGTACTGGCGATGATGTTCACACCACTACAGGTCAACCTATACAGTCCAGTTAAAGCTGATCTCGCATTTTATAGGTTTCCTACAGAATAAAAGGCCAGCGTAAACTGGCTTTTGTATAGCTTGATGTGTTGATGTGCGTACATAACAATGACGATGGTTTTATAAGTAACCATACCTTCTTGAATGGGTGAACATAATCATAAGATAAATATTGGAATTAGTCAGGAAAACTCGGACTCTGACTCACAAACTATAAATTGAACTAGTGAAAATTTCTCTCACATTCATTATTCAATATAAATAAACCAGATTCCAGCAACGCGACTATAATAATGGCAACTTATTTGAAAAAAAATGGTAATTTCCAACAAGTCTCGAACATCTTTGTGTGAAACTTGCAGGGCCCTGTATTATTAGGCTGGTTTCACAATCGCACCGTCGAACAGCGCGTTTCAACAACACACTATTTCCGTGCCACCGCTGTTTGTGTGTCTGTCACCGGACTGTATTTTTTGAACGGTAAAAAATAGTTTTAATTTGTTCATTACTACATGAGAAGCTACGGCAGATCAAGGGCCCCTCAATAAAATATGCTACGGGCCCCGCGCTTGCTTAATCCGGCACTGATTACTCTAGCGCTATCTCGCTGCTTGCTTGCGTTGCTTGCTTGCGTTGTCGTCATATTATTTACCTATTAAAAATATGTGGAAGCTTTGTTGGATATTAAATATTGTTTAATTTCTTTAACTAAAATGATAAATTGTCAATATGTTTTTCTCAAAGAATAAAATAAATAAAATACTTTGTGCGGAGAAAATAACGGTGCACGCACAGATACGTATTATCTATTTATTAGTCTGTGGCTCTGTGGCGCAGATTTCGAACGAACAGAGGTTGAATGTAATGAAACGTAATCTAATAATACCATAAATTAATGCTTTAATTATGTAGTATTGTTCTTTATTAACAAACCCTATGAGAGCATGGGAGAGATTGTTGATGAGTGGTGCCTAATATTTTGCAAGTTGAGTGGTTACATACAATGATAATCCCCCTTTTTATAATGTTTTCATTACTGGGACACAGGCCTCAGTTAAAGGAAGTGGGCCACACTGCACCCAGCACTACGCGGGCCCAATGCGGTTTGGTAGATGTCTACGAATATTTATTGTTTTTGTTACAAACATGCAATACTATTTTTAAATTGCCGATGAAATTTTTTTTAAGAATCATCGGAACACACAATAAAAGTATTCTTAGTGTAACGAAACGTGACACTTTTTAAAGGTTCTGGCCTAGAGAAACGGTTTTGATAGAAGTTTGTTTTCATGTTTTGTTTTCTTCTAATTGTTTTAAAATATGAATTGAATTCTAAGATGTGTATTGTGTGATTTTAATGTGAATTGAAGTTTTGATTATTACGTTTGTCTTTTACTCAGGTGACTTCGTGATTCTACTATTTTTTGTGATGTTTAAAAATCTGATAACACGCGTAAATTTTTGATTTGTTTGTTGCATATTTAGTGTGTTTTAATCCTTACAAAAACTGCATTATGTTAAATTAGCTTCACGCACCTTACATTAACATTGTGACATCATATAATACTGAGTAAAGAGTGTACTCGATATTTACTTCGTTCCAATGTGCCAACAGTTTTCCACACAATTTATATATATATTCGAAGAGCAGGAACAAAGCTAACAATTTCATCTTTCTAGGTCTGAAAAAATGAAAGAAATGCCGAACACCAGGGTATCGCCGGCGCGCTCCCAAGGCGATATAGCAACGCCTAAACGTAAAAAGTCTCGCGGCAGCCGCAGTGTCGGCTCCCCAGCACTGTCCACAGCGTCTGGAAGGCTCACGTCACTCATTGACCAATTTAAGGACAAGAACAGGCAGTCGTTTGCTCTTTCTCCGCTGAACAGTAAATCTATTTTGAATGATAATACTGATATTGAAGAACCTAGACGTGAGTACCGAGTTTTGGTATAAGTAATCAAGTGGAGCAAACTTATTTAGTTTCTCTGATGTTATTGCACACCAGAGAAACTAAATAAGTTTGCTCCACTGGAAAGTAAAGTTTACCCCTTGAAGTCCCATATTATAGACACAATGCAAAATCGCTTGCTTCAGTCTCATGAGACCCAGTGCAGATTTGCCAATAGGCTGAGTAGGCTGGAGCCTAGGGTGGCAGATTTTGGGGGGCGGCAAAGGGACCACAACTTAACTTTTTAAGGGAATATGTATAAATTATTGTGTAATTAGTATAACGCAGGCATAAGTATGTACCTTACCCAGTCATAAAATCTTTGATATTATTTTTGGTATTGCTGATTTGTATGTATTACTAGCTTTACAAACCAGCCAGCTTAGCATTAAAGCTAGTAATATTACAGTAGTAGTTTATAAGCTATAATACATACATACAGGCTGAAGCGTGTATGTATGTATTATACATATATAACACACCCCCCACTCACTCAATCACTCTATCTATAAAAAAACTGTTGTGTGGTTTTAAAGATCTAAGCAAACATAGGGACAGACAGACAACGGGAAGCGACTTTGTTTTATACTATGTAGTGAGTACCATGGATAAATAGTGCCACACAACCTAGCAGCCACAACATAACCAAGCCTTTAGGCTAGGAAAGTGCAACATACTTGATAAGTGAGACAGATTTCATACTGTCCTTGCTTCAGAGATGCATAGATTAATTCTTGATTATGTTAACTGTGAGGTTTTATAAGAGACTTAAGATTAGTCTATAGTCCACCATGCTAGTGTACAGTGGGTTGACAGACTTCATACATTCTTCCTCATGATGCTTTTTTCACCATTTTATGTGAATGATAATTACCTATTAAAATGCACATGATTCTGAAAAGTAGGATTTCAACTGGAAACCTACGACTTGGCAGTCCAAGGGTCATATAACTACACACTCACAATTATGAACTGACCTAGTATAAATTCAATTCATACAAAATCATAAAAAAATACCTATTTCAAAAAGTTCCTTCAGTGACTTAAATTTTCATAGCCACACAGATTTAAAGTTTTGTTAATTGATATTTTGGTAAATGACTTTTGTATTATAATAACAGTAGACCGTAATGTCCTAATCAGCAAGTCTTATTCTTTCTAAACTTAGTTATTTTTCCAAAGAACTGATTGACTTACATGCATATATTGCTTCTCCATACAATGTATTGATTTGTGAATGAAATGCATTTGTGACTGGACAATTGCTTTTCTATTGTAGGTATATGTTTATTATTCCTAAAACATTTAAATACTTAGTAGTATAGATGAATGTTTATTGTGTTTTCACAACTTAAACTTTTATTGTTTGTTTTTTAATCTCAAAAACCCATCCGACACATAGAAATTCTTCGTCCTACACCAATTCAGTTGTATTATTTAATTAAAATTAAACATAATAATGTTTAAAATCATTAAACACATGTGTGTTTAAAGAAACAGTTGGACGCATCAATTTGTTTTGTGATATTAAAAAAATCACTTTAATATTAAAAACAAACAAATATTATAAAACAACTAGATACTGTTTTAAAGTTATTTTAGTGAAAGAAAAATTTGAATGCTGGCAGGATTCAAAACTTCATCTTCTAGTTAGATACACCAGATGCTATGACCACTAACCAGACGATGCAGGTTAAAATTTTTCCTTCACTAAAATAACTTTACAATCTTAGCAAGAAAAATGCATAAAAAATACAAGATAATTACTATTTTATTCAACATTTTTAGGTAGAAGCTGGTGGAAAAAGTTGGGTGAGAACTCACAAGCTGTCATGGAAGTGTTAGAAGACAATAAAGTTCCAGATACAAACAATTTAATTGAGGAGTTAATTGATATTGAAGTGTTAAGGTAAACAATCTTAATTGGATAGCTAAATTGGCAGTATTGTGCATGTCAGATCTTTAATTGTCAATCCATCATTACACAGGAAAAATCCTAGTTTGAGCCAAATCTCTAATGAAAAAGTAGATAAAGGTAGATTGATCGGGTTCATAATAACTCATAACTTTACATCTCCATTGCTTAAAATATAATTTACAAATTTATGGTCTCTACCTGTCAGATGTTAGTAAATCTTAAACTAAATAAAATTGCATTATAATAAGATCTAAATTAATAGAATTATTTAAAATTATCTCACTTTTTTTATTGTATCAGTAATGACTGTATTCAAAATAATTAGTTTTCATATAGTTGCACTGTCAATAACTGATTTTTAATAGTAGTTCTCTTATTCCAGCCAAGAAAAAAAGAATATCACATTAGACCTACCAGAGAGCAGTGACAATGAATCAATTAATAGCATAGTACTTCCACAAAGAAAACTTTTTACCCAAAAAGAAAACCAGCCCCAGAAAAAGTTTGGTCAACTTATTGGGAACCGAGAATCATTAGCCAAACTTCATAAACCCAACACCACAAATACTGAAAAGATTGTAAATGTTGGGGCTCGAGAACTTTTTCAAAACATTAAAAGATCCAAACCAATATTTCCAGCTGCATTGTTACAAATATCACCTAATAAAACTGCTGCTGATAAAACTAAAGAAAATTTGGTGATAGAGCCTAAACCTCAAGTTAGAAATATTTTTGGTAATAGACCTACCAACAAACGAAAGAATATATTTGCTGACTTCATTGTATCTGAAAGTGAAGATGAAATTCCTGATATTCAGCCTAAAGTGTTTGGTTTCCAAAAAAAGCTTGAACTGCGACGAATTAGTTCAGTATCTAGAGGCAGAGATACGTCGCCTACATCAAGCATCACTACTGACATAGAAATGGAAGATTGGAAGCATCTACCATCTTCAACAATGGTTGAAAACCAATTAGAAGACATGGTGGCAGGCCATACACCTATTAAACGAGCTAGACTCAGTAAATTATCAGAAGCTAAGGAATCTGAAGCTGGTACTAATACAATTCAAACAAATACAACTGGCGATAAAACAAAACAATCCAATAAGTCTACTTATTCCAAAAATAAATCTAAATCTTCACCAGAAATTAAAAATAAAACACTAGACAACTCAAGAACTACGAGGAGTATGGCCAAAAATACTTCATTAAGGGAAGAACTCCACAACACACCTAGAAAGCAAGATGGCAAAGACAATAAGTCTCAGAATAAAACTACTAACAATGCAGTATATGGTAAACCTTCAGAGCCAATAGACATTGTTAAAGAAACAACATTAAATAGATCACAACAACAACTTAAGATAAGAAATAGTACAAAAGCCACTGAAAATGAAGTAGAATCTGATGAAAATGTAAGAGCTGTAAACAACGAAACAAAAGTTATAAGGAAATCGTCATCAAAGAATAAGTCTGGCATCATTGCCGATAAAAGTTTGAATAATGAAGATAAAGATATTAATGGCAAAGAAAGTACCGACGGAAATACGGAGACACAGGATATCTCTAACAAAACTGGTTCTAATATTAATGATAACCAAGAAGACGATGATGAACATAATTTCACGTTGCAGTATGAGAATGAGATGGTGGAAAATGAAGTGGCTATGAATGTAAGCGAAGTCGAGAAAGATATCCAAAAAGACGAAATCTACAAGTCCAAGAATAACAAATCATTACATCAAGTACAGAAACAGACCAAAATTACAGAAGAACTTGAATTATCTCAACAAAATAAGCAAAATACTGATGATAAAGTTGATGGGAAACAAGAAAATAATCAGGAAGCAGAGAATCAGGTAAGTGGTGACCAAAAAGATGCAGTATATGAAAATGAACCTAAAGGTAAAAAAAGTTACCTAATTGAAAATGAATTAAACAAAAGCGAAGAAAATGAAGAGGAAATTAATCCAAGTCAAGAAATTGAAGATGAAGATATAATCGCAAATAAAAGCCAGGAAATACAAAATGAAAGTGAGAACGAAGAAGGTAACGTAACTGGGGTTGATGAGAATGAAGTGAACTTCAGCAAAGAAAACATGTCACCTGCTAGTGATGTTGATGAAAATGAGCATGAAGCTGACATAAGCAATGTAAATAACGAAGAAGCTAATGCAAGCGAGGAAGTTGGGGAAGAAGGTAATACAATGGGGGAAGACGAGGAAGAAGCGGATAAAAGTAAAGAAGATGAGGATGAAGCAAATGAAAGCCAGGAAGTTGAAGCCGAATTCAACGAAAGTCAAGAGGCTGACGTGACTCAAAATCAAGAAATTGAAGAAGAACCAAATGAAAGTGTTGTTGAGAATGATGATGTTTCTGATGAAGAAAACAATGAAGAAATCGAGGAAGATGAAGAAGAAACAGCAAATGACAGTCAAGAAGTTTCTACTAATGAAAACGAAGTTGAAAGTGAAGCTGATGAAAGTGAAAGCGAGGAAGCTGAACACGACCAGCAAATTGATGATAGTGACGAAGCTGATAAAGCTATAGCTACTGACGTAGAAACGTCTGAACAAGACGATAATGACGAAATAGAGGTTGATGATGATGAACAAGAACCTCATGAAGAAGTTGATGAAACTGAACAAAATCAAGTTGAGCACAATGAAATAGAACCAAGCGACGAAGTAATCGAAGAATCGCCGGATGTAACACATGATACTACAGGCAGAAACAGAAAGAGAGATCTAAATAAATCCCCGGAAGTAATTCTTAACAACAAAGCCGACCAAATGGACTCATTTACTGCCAAAGGCCGCAATACCAGTGCCAGAAAAACTAAAAGTATGATTAAAAATCTAAATATAAGACCTAGTTTGGCGCCACCTAGAGATAGTGTAGGTTTCTCAGATGGTACTACAAATTCAACCGCTGAAGGTTCCGGCTGGGACTCTCATAGAACTACCCGCAAAACGTTACGACAAACGTTTGGTAAAGATTTTACACCAAGAAAGTCTTTACGAGCTTTGGTTATGGAGAAATCTGCAAAAAGGCACACTGAACACGTCGATTTGAATTCAGAAACAATTAAGTTTCCCCAAGCCAATTCTACCGAGCTTCCTGAAGATTCCAACCGAGTTGAAGATATTGATGTTGTGGAGTCTGATCATGAATTATCGAAGAGAACGCGACTAACTACGTTAGAGACGTATTTGCAGAAAATCAAACAACAGAATATTGAAAAAAATCTCAAAATGGTAAGTTTACAAACATTTACCATCTCTCAAATATAAATATTTAAAGGTAAATTCGACTACAAACAGTACAAATTTAAAACATATAAAATTATACATTTCATATTATTGTAGAAGAAATTATTCCTATTTTAATGTAAATATCTTGCCTCCTATATATATTTGTTTTGTGCTATTCTTGCCAACCGGGTTCTAAGTGTGATTGCGTAAAACGAGAACAGTGCACGTTTTTAGTCTTATTTTTAAAAGCATATGTATGTTTTCCATTGTGTCTATTATTGTAGTGCATTAAAAGAGCCTTCACAACTATTATTCAAACTTACTTCTTTCGGACTCTGTCTTTTATTTTATAAATTACTGAATGTAATAAACTTTTACTCTCTAAATAGGAAGAAGCAGTGAGAAATTCTCTGAATCGACCTACAAGTAATTCCCTAAGCCTCTTCAAAGTGCCGAACAAACCCGCGCCTCGCCGCCCCAAGCCCGCACAAAACAAACAAAAGAAACAGATCAAGTCCATCACACCATTCGGCGAGTTGCCACCAGAGATGATTGCAGATTTGAAGTACAAACCGCCGAAGAGGTTTCAACCGTCCAACGCGTCGTGGATCACTAAGAGGTTGTACAAGTACTTGGAAAACAAATTAGAAGCTAGGTAAATACTACCGTTTATGATTTATAGGAAAATAATTATAAAAAGGCCTTAATACTGCATTCATAATTATCATCATTACAGTTTTTTTTGTCTGTCTCTATGATGCTATATGTGACTGCCTCATTAAACTAGTGGTCCTAAGCGCGATTATACACTAGAGGTCCTGGATTCAATTCCCTGGTCGAGCAGTGTTACTGAGGTTTTCTATGAACAAACACACAAATCCAGACTCCGAGCTGCTACTGAGAATTTCATAGAAAAACGCAATAACACTGCTCGACCAGGGGATCCTAACCAGGACCATTAGACTAATGAGGCAGTCAAAAAATCGTATAAATATTATTTTTTTCATTTTCCACCAAAAAATATTATAGGTACGACTACAAAGCGCGCGTGCGAGCGGAGAAGTTAGTAGAAACAATATACCACTTTGCTAAGGACATCCGGCGCCATGCTGTGGCACCTGCACACGCTATCGATGTTCTGAAGCATGAGATGGCCCGGCTTGACATCGTGCACACTCACTTTGAGTTCTACCGGTTCTTCCACGACTTTATGCCCAGAGAGATAAGAATCAAGGTGAGTGTTAACAATTAATGTTATAAAGCGTCGACGTTGGACTTGCGATCATGTGGTTGCCGGTTACAAACTCACCCATTGCACTACCGATGTGAACCCACTCATAATACAAACAATTAGCTGAGTACGAGAGGTTAACAAAAATATAATAATGTGCGACCGCATTACTGGTTGGTTTAAAAAAGCCGAAATAATCCACAAGGCGCTATTCATTTATTATGTAAGATTTCTTCCAGTTTTAGAACCCCTTACCAAACCCCCTCCCCCTCTCCTGTTAAATTTTATTGCGTAAGAATCTAAAGGATAAAATTAATGCACATTTGGATTGTTTTAATTTTTATTTTCTAACAAATGGACATGTTTGACTATGTGATCTCGCGTAAGAACTATCAATACTATCCAATACACTTGTTCAAGTTTCAAGTTTACTTTAAGTTCGTCGATTCAAACTTGATTGCAACTTATCTAGCCCGTGTAAAGTTACCCATCGCATGATAATATTCGATTTTTCACTCTAAGCTTATAGGTTTCTTTTTTTTTTCAGGTTAATCCCGATATCGTGAACAACATACCGCTTCCTCGGCATGGAGTATTCTCAGAAATATTGCAGGGAGTCAAAGGATAGCAGTAGTTGTTGTTTTTCAGTTTTTCTTTTATATCGATATTCGTAGTTCAATAATGGGTTTGGTTGATTATTGCATTTATTATTTAAGAATGGAAAACAACGGTATCTCTTATTAGTTTTTTTTAATAAGAGTATTCATAGTAGTCTGGGTACGCACGGCTAGACGTGGAGGTATAAATATCCAGTTAACGCTGACCTCTTATTGTATGGAAGCCTGTACAATGTGAGATCAGCTAATACTGGAATTGTATAGGTTGGCTTATAGCCGTGTATCCAGTACAATTAGATTTAAAACATTCTCTTGTTAAGAATTTTGTGTCGATCGTGTTTATATTAAAATTTGTCGGCGATACATTACGTCAACCAAAAACGATTATATTAAATGCACAGTTGAATTCATGAAGTAACTCTGTTGATGATATTTAAGATTTGTGGTGTCAATAGTAAAATAAAAACCAATCACCCGGAATCTAGGACTTGTTTATTTTGAAAATATTAGGATACAAATGTAAACCTATGTTACAAATTACAATACATTGGAGCACCATACACATAAAAATTATATTGTAATAATATAGGTACAAAGAGAACGTAATGTATCAACATAATACGAAAAATACATCTCACTTACATGACTTAGGACTATTATGTATAGAAGGAGTAAAGGCGAAGCTTAAGTCTTAGTTAATCTCTTAATTGGGGCACATTGACACTAACATTGCTTAAAAATACATAAATATTGCAGTACGGTATATTAATATAAGCGAAAATCTAAATAAAAATATATAGATATTCGCATAACGAGTACATAAAGATTAAACTGTGTACCTGTACATATAGATGGAACAGAATTATTCCATAATATAGTGAAAAAGACCTTATTGGTTCTTTAAGAATTTATTGAAATCAAGTAACTTGCGTACAATAATATAACATTGCAGTGTATGTGAAATTGATTAATATTTTTTATGCTTACCTGTACAATAAAAATGATAAAATTTGTTCGCATCTAAAAATAAAGATCTTTACATCTGAATCCTATTGCGACTACGAAATTTTCTCGGTGAGAGCTATTGATTCTTTTGTGACATAGTGTAATACTTAGTTAAACAAATTACTGCAAATTCAAAGTTATGGTATTTTTTATCACTGCACCTTTTAAATAAAAAAAGACATTTAGTTATAACAATTCCAAAGGAGCTGATAGTATCTCGATCCAAAGTTCGAAAACTTGATTCTGATT
This sequence comes from Subacronicta megacephala, assembly GCA_958496365.1. NCBI lineage: Eukaryota > Metazoa > Arthropoda > Insecta > Lepidoptera > Noctuidae > Subacronicta > Subacronicta megacephala. The sequence goes on from OY292526.1 coordinate 3,286,025, forward strand.
GATTTTGCGAAGGAAGATTATTTTCTTGTACACTATTAATTAAAGACCTCACTAGTAAAATAATATCGCATAAACTGTTATGCTTACACACTGTTTTGTCTCTTCCATTTGTCCAGGATTAAGTATTTAAAAAAGACAAAACAGCCTCCCCAAACAACAGTCATTTAAAATGTGCAGTAATTAAAAAGTTCCGTCATGCATCCGTATTTTTTAATTTGAATTTGGCACTACTTTAACAATGATCTAAAGGGGATGCCAAAACACATAATTTTAATTTTACAGTCAACTAAACAATAAAAAAGTCGTTTTATTAAATTAAAATTACGTAATAATTGATTATTTTACTAATACATATCATGTCTCATATCATAACATTTTCTAAGTATAGCTAAAAAGCTTTAATAAAATGCAGTTCAAAGTACAGCAAAGTAAAGCAGTCAAAATTAATTGAAGCCATTATTAAATGCTAGTACGTAGCAAGGAGTACATCAAAATATGCATTCTTTTCTTCGGCCGAAATGTTGATGACACCGATTTATGTGTTATCAAAAAGTTCATAAATTAAATAAAAAAACCGCTTTTCGCGGAATAGTCTTTAGTCAAATAATATTAATGCCTAAAATAAATTTTCATAAATAAATGGCAGTCTAAATGACTTACAATGTCTTATAATAAGCTTAGAAAATACGCTAGGAAATTGTCGTAAGCTCTTTAAAAATTAACAACTACCTAAGTAAAATCAAATTATAGCTTAATATTTCTCAAACAAACGATCGGTAAACCGATATTAACAGCGTTTCAAAAGAAATCAATCACGAAACATAAATCACGTTATAATAACTCAAGATATACATAATTATGTCATTCTAATAAACTATTGGAGCCAATGACATTCCTGGATCTCCAACTTGCATTTTTGGTGAGGATATTGACTGATTACAAGCGACAATAATATAAGATTTTAGTGCCCGCTAGGCCTTTGTTCATTTTTACATCAAATTCCTCTGAATACTTATTAAGAAAAATGCATCCTTATTTTACTGACAATTAAACTAATTTATTACAAAAAAAAGAAATGTTTTTGTAAATCGACCATGGAATTATTGAATATTTAAATATCAACACTAAAGGGCTAAATCTAAAAGTAGTAGTATTTTTATAAAAAAAATCTAAATCTATAAAATTCATTTGATCAAAAATTTTGAAAACCCAAAGTCGAATAAAATTCTTTCGCATCACAGTCTAAATTGCTTCTGACTTTATTCAGTACTACTATTTAAATCTTTTGAATCTAGAGATAAAAATGGAGTATTCAAATTTATTTATTGAAAATCTATTAAAAACTTTAAAAATTGGTTTAAATTCGAAAATAAACATTTAATTTGAATCTATTATGTTTTATTGAATGCTGCAGTAATAATTGCGAACTTGATAATTCTTAAAAATCGTATATAAACCATTTAATCCGACCCAAGGACAACACTCGAGTTTTATGCATTTTGCCTCAGCCCCAGGCATACGAATAATTTATTGACACAAATTTCAAAAAATATTTCGAGAATTCAATTCAATCAATTATAATTATTCAGCTTCACAAAAAAACTGACATAATGTCACGGGTTTTAATACGCCAACGCTATATGGTATATAGCTATTAGATTTAAAAAAAAAAACATTTTTTTTTCTAGGACCAGGCTTATTTATACGCAATTTTCAATAACAGCTATATTTTATAAATTGCGTACAGCGTATTGTATCAGTCCTCATATCATCTCTCGAATATTCTTCTCATTGTCATCATTAACTATGGAATATGTGTAGGTATAATACTGGTCTTAATATTCTGATGTAGCATTCAACAACAGAAATGATGCTACTAATTACTTATGAAGAAACGTCTTTAGATAAATAATCTATTCGTGTATACGGTACCTACAACCTACGTTTTTGTCTATTTGTCTGTCCGTTTCGGCTAATCTCCGAAAGGGCTAGATCAACTTTGACGGGACTTCACGGACGTTCACTGTCAAATAGCTGATGGTACTAGTGATAGTGACTACATCACGTGGCTCATTTTAAAAGAATTAAATATAAGTGTTCATTGTTACTTCTCCCAAGAACGCGCCAAGAGTCGCGCCGAGAGAAATCGTTATATGCATTGACTAAATTAGTTTCAGTTATACAATTTTTGACAATTCATCAAAATAAAATACGAATCTGTAATCCATAGGAATATCAGGCCAGTATTATCCACATAAAAAATAAAACATTCCACAAATACGTATTACATCATCCACTTATAATACCATCCAATATTGTTTTTATACATCAATTCATAAGTTTGGCGTTAATTGGATGGTTATGGATATTAGTAATAAGCTTTCAGTTTTTACATACCTAACATACTACTTGGCTGAAACGTCCGTACCGCTCGACTTACCTCACATCTGTGATTTATAAGAATACTAGGTAACCCGACATACTTTTTCCTGTCTTAGCTAAGAATATTCAATGCCAATTTGGCATAAATAATAATTTAAAAAACGCGTCAAGTTACAATAGTCCATAAGTTTTTCTAATATTTTCGAATTTTCTTAATTTTTCTTTCTGTAAGTACCTTGAATGGAATCGGTGGCATGACCAAGGAAAATAGAAATTAATTTTTAGATACATAAATTATATAGATTTGAGAATCCCAAATCAATAAAAACGCTAGTAAACTTGTAATATAGCACATCTTATGTGAGGTAAGGTCTACAGATGCTTCTCCAAGTTACCAACATCACGCTTTGCCTCTAGCGTGGCTGGCAGGGCAGCAGCTCGACGTAGTTGGCGGGGAACAGTCCGAATACTCCTTGCGGCCCGAGCCCCTGCCACCAGCCTGCATCGATCTGCTCTATATGCGTGATTATGTCGCCGGGGTCGAACGTGATCTCCGATTCGTCCGCTGAAAAGATAAATAAATATGGACTAGATTATAATCAATCAATGTCGAAGACAAAGACTAGGTAAGGTCGACAGAAAACATTGAGGAAACAGAAAGAATATTCTTTATTGTACACAAAAGAAACTAAGAAAAGTTAAAAAATATAATGTAATAAAAGCAGAAGAATTTTTTGTTTGAAAACACTAACTAACCAATCAACATGATAGCCACATTCATGACGAAGGCAAGGCTATATATGGCAGGACAAGGCTATCCTCAGGAGCGAGGCAAAGCGGGTAAAACTGCGAGGTACAGCTAGTGCTGTTTTCAGTACTTTTTTAAGTACTTTATACTGTTACTGACACCTACAGTAAAGAAAATATAAACACGTATAATAATCAATGTTCCTTCGTTCTCTGGCATGTTATGTTTACTTTTTGAATCAGGTTATTATTTGTTCAATGGATCAATTATATTTTCATACAGGAAGTTTTTAATACACAAACATTAATATAAATAACTCACCAGCTTGGTAGTCATACAATGCTCTCGCGGTGAGACCGGGGTCATCGTCTAGATCTTCGTATATCGCACCTTCTTCCTCCAAACCTTCGGGTGATACATCTGTAATTAAAATATTTATCTATCAAAAACCCTCAGATCAAATAAAAAGTTAAGATGGAACTTTGCGAACAAAGAAGTGAGGCCGGCTAAAACTACGACTTGCGTGTGCGTTCGCGCAGCGGAATGTTGTTGAATTTAAAGATTTTAATTATGCAGATATTTAGTGTATGACGTCGTATAATTGTGTATGGTAAAAAAAAATTTGTGCACGCAGCCATTGTGGAGAAATTCATCAAAAACTGATTCCGCTGGGCGAACGTTGTCCTGGCGGAACTTTTTTTAATCCATAAACTTTAGAAGAAAAAAGATGTGTCCAATAATTAGTGTGTATTTGTGTGTAATTGTGTATGTATGAATAACATTAGTGCATGCATAAACTTCGGAGAAATTCAAGTTTCCGCTACGCGAACGTTTGGCCATTAGCTAGTTTTCATATAAAGCGCTTACATAGAGAGCTGTAGAATTTTACATACATTGTTTTGAATTTGTTTATATTTGTTTAAAAAACAGATTTAGAAAAAAACGTAGGGCTTAAAAGATAAAAATATAAACGTAAAATTCGCTTATTAGGTCTTAGTTCTTAAAGTATGCACTTTGGGGTCTAGATTTTCACGTTTATACAAACCTTGTAAGTGTCTGCAACATGTTGCCAAGTATCAATGATGTTCCGTTAGTAATTAAAGAGTTATAGGACAATTTACCATGAATAGATCACTGTTTACAAAGCAGTCAAATATCACGACGTTCTAAAGGCATTGCATGGTAAAATGTATGCCAATAATTAGTGTATTCATTCAACTATTCACATGCAAAATTTCATGTCATTAAATTCAGTAATTAAAGAAAAACAATTATAATACTGACGAAGCATCGAAAACCTACATAACCCGACCAAGTTCGGATAGCTACAAAAAAGCGGCCGTGCAATATATTTAGGTAACATCCCAAAATTTACAGTATAATACCGGTATTGAATTGGTATAGGTGATAACACAATTGTTGTTTCGATATAATTTATAGGTCATTTATTATTGTACACCTACTTTTTTAAATGTATTTGACTATGACAGAAAGTAGGTACTATTTACGTAGGTACTTTATTTAAGTATTCGCTTGAGACTTGAGATATAATCTAGATATATTATAAGACAAATAAAATTCATACAGCTAATTTCTATTGAAGATTTCACGGATCAGGATTCTAACTATAGACCCCTTAGGGAAATTAAATAATTACCACATGTAAGTACCTACTACTGTTTAGGTAAATATTTATCATATTGTAGCTTATTACTACACTATTTAACCAATGGACTAGGCATGCACGAGCGTTCCCCTTTGCAAGTTTAGTGGATCAAACAAATCTAATAACTTAAAAAAAACTACTTCTTGAATCGATTTTTTAATTGATGTATACCGTTGTACTGTACTGTGACTTATGTATGTGAGCGTGTTCCCCCGCACCCCACCAAAATATGTAGAATTATTTTGTTCGAAGCGGTACGCTTAAGGCTAGTCCTTTGGTTAAATAGTCTAAGTATTGTAGTTATGAATTGATCAAAAATATTCTATTGTGAAAAAATAGACAACGAGCTGCGCGCAACGAGCGATAGGCGGCTTCTCGCTTGAAACTTGCTTTTTTTTTTATTAAAAAAAAAACGGTACTTCCATCCTTGAAGAAAAGAGAGGGCAATATGTTTTCATTAGCCGCTGCCCGCAACGCTTGTGTACGCAACTGTACCGTATTAATAAATACTATATTGGAAGGTTAAGAACATTTCTTAGATATATGGCACGGCCGCTTTTTTGTAGCCATCTGAACTTGGTCGGGTTATGTAGGTTTTCGATGCTTCGTCAGTATTATAATTGTTTTTCTTTAATTACTGAATTTAATGACATGAAATTTTGCATGTGAATAGTTGAATGAATACACTAATTATTGGCATACATTTTACCATGCAATGCCTTTAGAACGTCGTGATATTTGACTGCTTTGTAAACAGTGATCTATTCATGGTAAATTGTCCTATAACTCTTTAATTACTAACGGAACATCATTGATACTTGGCAACATGTTGCAGACACTTACAAGGTTTGTATAAACGTGAAAATCTAGACCCCAAAGTGCATACTTTAAGAACTAAGACCTAATAAGCGAATTTTACGTTTATATTTTTATCTTTTAAGCCCTACGTTTTTTTCTAAATCTGTTTTTTAAACAAATATAAACAAATTCAAAACAATGTATGTAAAATTCTACAGCTCTCTATGTAAGCGCTTTATATGAAAACTAGCTAATGGCCCAACGTTCGCGTAGCGGAAACTTGAATTTCTCCGAAGTTTATGCATGCACTAATGTTATTCATACATACACAATTACACACAAATACACACTAATTATTGGACACATCTTTTTTCTTCTTAAGTTTATGGATTAAAAAAAGTTCCGCCAGGACAACGTTCGCCCAGCGGAATCAGTTTTTGATGAATTTCTCCACAATGGCTGCGTGCACAATTTTTTTTTTACCATACACAATTATACGACGTCATACACTAAATATCTGCATACTTAAAATCTTTAAATTCAACAACATTCCGCTGCGCGAACGCACACACGACTTGCCGTTTTCAAACACAATTACACGTATACCGAAACTACGCGTTATCTTGTTAGTCAAGCAGAGTCGAGCTATCGCTACACGTCTATCAAAACTTCATTAACGTATCACGTGCGTGTGTGCATGTAATTGTGTTTGTACACGGCAAGGCGTAGTTTTTAACCAGCCTCACTTCTTTGTTTGTAAAGTTCCATCTTAACTTAATATTTGATCTGAGCAAAGAACTACAACTTTCGTAAGTTCTAAGATCAATCAGCTGACGTCTATTGTTGAACGGTATTTTAAAGTAAATGAGAAGTTTGTCGTAAAAACAAGAAATCGATTACCGAATATATAAAGTTAATATTATCATTAGACGAAGATGGTTAAACGATCGTAGGCTAGTTACGATCGAATCGAATAGGTGGGGCCAATCAATTCTTTAAAATATACTGTGGAAGAGAGATGTTACAAGAGGCAATTGTTGCATACAACTGTTGTTTATTGATGTGGATTTTATTAGTAAGTTCTTATAACTACTCATCAGAAGATACTTTTATACTTTACTGACTGAAAGAAGTAAAAATAATATGGCTCACCTTCAAGCGTAGTTCCATTCTCCTTCTTATAATTGACATTCTCTATAACAGTGTTCTGCCGACTTAGGTCCGACCGTTCATTTTCCTCAGCAATGTTGTTCTTACTGTAGGGCGACCGCTTGATCGTACTAAACTTATTATCACTATCATCGTCATCATTCTCATTAGAACTAGAGTATGACGCGTCGAACATATCGTTTTCTAGAATATTCTGCTTGATCATCGGCTCACTTTGCTTCAACGGTTCGATATCTCTGTAGGAATTCTCTTGTTTGTGTTCTGTGTAATTGATGGCACTGAATGATCTTGGTTCGTTTTCTGTGCTCGGACTTAGGTCAGCGGGGTCGATGATAGGTTCATATTGTATCTGTGATGGGCTCTCTAGGCTCATTTTGATTTTGTCTATGTTCTTCAGTGGGCTCGTCTTAGGCTCTTCCGTCTCTGGTAGTACTTTCGGTTCTAGTTTGGTGGGTGATTTGACAGGTGACGCTTGAGGGGATTGCGCCTGTGTGAATGTGTTGATACGCTGTGCTATTACTGAACTACGAACTGGTTTTTCTGGTGTATTTGAGCTCGACCTGTGAATATTGAAGTATAGTCTTAAGACTGCGCTTTCCGAATAAGGGGTCTAGTATTGCTCTTCTATAACCCCCGACGCAAAAACGATGGGTATGTTATAAGTTTGACATGTCTATGTGTGTGTCTGTCTGTGGCGTAGCTCCTAAATGGATGAACAGATTTGATTTTTTTTGTTTGTAAGGAGGATTCGGGAGTGTTTTTACCTATGTTTGATGAAAATCGGTCGAGATATAATACAATCGTCGGGGTTTTTTTAATTTGTTATTAAATACGTTTTATAAAACGTATTTGTAACAATTTATTTCAAATTGCTATTTGTAATAATAAAAAAGAGTTTAGCGTGTTTTGAGAGTCAGCGGCGATATAATCATTTTTTTTAGATGTCTTATATTATCCATATTTAACCGGTCGTTGCGGAAGTCTATAGGGGAGGCCTTCGTTAAGCCTCTTTTGGCTGATATGATGATGATAATGATTATTGTAATCGTGGTCTCGACACAGGTATTTTACAACTAGAAATCAATAAAAAATTACATAAAATTGGCTACTACTCAGTGTTTGTTCTTGCACTCCTTTGCTCGAAGATGTTTTAAACTGAGCCCGGTAAGTGCCAAGAAGTCCCATACTTATAATAGCATATCTTAAGTAATTTAACGCATTTAAAGCAACAGTATACGAGTCAATCAGGGGAAGAGTGGCTTAATCCACAAATTTATAGAAACAGAGTTAAGTAGATATTCAGATAACCATAGTGGCCTAAAACTATAGTTTATAACTAAACTAGCTTTCCGCCGACGGATTCGCCCACGTGGTATCTCGGCTTTTCTTCATTTAAATTTTCCCGCTTTTGCAACATTTTTAATTGATGCTCTGCTCCTATTGGTCTTAGCAGGATGATATATAGCCTATAGCCTTCCTCGATGAATGGGCTATCTAACACTGAAAGATTTTTTCAAATCGGACCCGTAGTAAGTAGTAACCCGCTAATCTCTCCTGGGATTAGCGCGTTCAAGCAAACAATCAAACAAACTCTTCAGTTTAATATAAAGTAAGTATGGTTTCAAAGATCGGTACATCTAGTATGTAAATATCTACTTAACTTTGTTTCTATAAATTTGTGGATTAGGGCACTCTTCCTTTGAGGGCCTCTACTAACCTGGTGACGGCCATCTGTCCCTGCGCTAGGTTCTGTTGGAACATCGCCCTGGCCGTGGCCGTGGAGGCTCCGATGAGTTGCCGCGCCTCGGCGGAGCGCTGCCGCCGCAGGGCTTCGCTGGCACTCACGCCCGTCGGACTCGGCACCTCTGGACTTATTGTTCTGGAAAAAAAATGGGATATTATCATCGATAATTTGTACAAGTAATCCCCTCCAAATGCTTTAAGAACTTATTGTATCTGGGAACATTAGAAGAAGTAGATTTCAAATATTTTTTCCCGTTCTTGGGCAGCTCGCATCCATCTGCCCAAGACCGGAATGGTTGGCGCTCTTTGGGGAAGGCCTAAGTTCAGCAGTGGACGGCAATAGGCTGAAATGATGATGATGATATTTTTCAATACGACTGTTATTTTTTTTAATCAAACTCCAGTCATCTACCCTATTTTACAATGATAGCCGATATTGCTCATGTATGCTTGTTTAAGTTTGATATGAATAAAGAAAAAAAAATATAATGTCATCTATTTTAGAAAACAACGGGCTTTTAACATTAGCGTCGCAGGTATCAAAAATATTATACTTTGGGTCGCCAACAGAGAACCTGAACCTGACCTAACAAGTTAATTCAGAGTATGACAGCAAAAGTGACAAGCTAAAGTGCAAGTGTGAAAATATTAACAAATTAAACAAAAAATACTGATTACATACTTTTCCTGTTCAGTTTTGGCTCTCCTTTCTGCTTCGAGTTCATCTCTTCTCCTGGCTAGCTCTTCTGCTTTCCTCTTTTCCTAAAAAAAACATTTATTCAAATATAACTGTACCCCGCGGTTTCATCCGCTTTTCCAGCGCTCATGTTCACAATACAAATATTTTTTCGGTGCATGAATTGAACTCCCGACCGATAGCGCACAAGCTGATCACTTAACTTCTGCGTCCACCGTGCCGTTATATGCCATTACAAACTTTTTGTTATGATATTTTTATTGTTGAAATATAATATGGTGTAAATAAGTAGCTACATCTCTGCTAAACCCTTCGGGGAATACATGCGTACAACGCAACAAAACAAGGTAAACTTCCCGTGTATACTGTATGTATTACTCATCTGGTCAAATGTGGTCACTTGACAAGATCTCTACAGAGACTAACTATCCTTTTGTATTTTTTAGCCATTTTCCATGCAAAGATTATAAAGTTATTTTAGTGAATGAAAAATTCGACTGCGGGCAGAACGTCACCTCAAAGACGCAAATTTAAAAATGTGAAGAATTTCGACCTTTCGTGTGGGACTCGAAGGACCTTCACTATAAAAATCTCTACAGAGATCTGAAGAGAATGACGAAACGGAAATACGTACTTCATCTCTTCGTTTCCTCTCAGCTTCTACTCGTTTCTTCTCTTCTTGTTCCTCTTTCAGCCAAAACTGGTCCCTTTCTTTAGAATTTATTTCTTGCACTGAAACAATATTTTCGCAGGTAATTAGCAATCATAAAAAAAAATATGATATTCGACTGCCCATGAGCGCATTTTTTTTGGTTTTTCAAATTCAAATTGTACGCATTGTACATTGTACGTAGTGTATTATAACACATTCTAGATTCGTAGGAGTAGAAATTACGACATGAACTATGTACTGAGTACTAAAACTGTTTTAAAAATCTTTATAAACAAAAATACTGCCTCATTGGTCTAGTGGTTCCAAGCGCGACTGCTACGCTAGAGGTCCTGATTTGAATCTTCAGGTCGAGCAAAGTATTATTGGGTTTTTCGATGAAATTCCCAATAGCACCTTGGAGTCTAACCTAATAAGTTTCCAGGGTATTCGGCTGTCATATTCAAAAACCCAATTAAATTTAAATATACAAGTGACAAAAATTTAAATATACTAGTGACAAAAATTAAAATATACAAGTGACAAAAATTAAAATATCTAAAATTAAATATGTTTTCTGGCTTGCATTGTTATGATGTTAAAAAACTCTCATATAATATTTCTTAAATATCTCCTATTTACAGGATCACCACTTTTGATGATCATAATATGATTCACGGTCACACCGCCTCACGACGTAACATACATATCCTTTATAAGCCGTCCTCGACGTGTATGAAAAGTTTATACAATGTGAGATAGAATTTATCACGTTAACAGTCAAAATCGAATCATAAACAACAAAGTTATGCGTTAATAATACCACCCGTTCTTTTTTTTAAAGTCGCATAATTATAAATGTAATAACCTCGTCGTAAGCTATTTTTCCGTCTCTTTATTTCGTCTGCCACCTTCCTAGGCACGATCACATCGTTACAAGCCATAACTACGCCAGTCATTTTCACAAAACACTAAATTAAAAATAACCACTAGATAAATTAAAAATAACCACTTAATACATTCAAAATAACCACTAGGCAGATTCAAATAACCAATAGGAACATTTAAAATCGCCGTGCATTTTGCCCTCGAACGCACTGCATATTAACTCGTGCAAATAACGTTTTGTTTATATTTACAATTTAAAACTGGTGCAGAATGGTCAATAAATCCTTTGTGGTCACGCTATTGTTATTGCAGTAATTGTAAACATGAGTTCCAATATGATGTTAAGTCAAGATACTTTCAATAACTGGACTTTAGATGTATGAGAAATAGTTTCCTGATTCATTCTAGATTGTAATAGTGGGAGGAGGTTGACTGTAAACAAATACAATTTAACTGAGGTGAAAGCGATCGCAAGCTTAGCTTGCAAAATTCAAACATAATTCAAGTTTGAATTTTTTAGAGAGCAGCTAATAGTTTCTAAAAACTGTGCCAACTAGCAATTTTGGTATTATTTCGCTATGAACGTTTTGAGCGCCAAATTCAGGAAGATAACATACCATCACGCCTGTATTCCCCGAGGGGTTAGGAAGAGGTGTACTTATGTACACCCACACTTCGCTGGTATGTTCAGGTCCCGTGTAATAGGGGGCGTGCTTATTGATGCAATCTGAGCGATAATGACTACCATGAACCTAATTTGCTGGGGCCGGAAACGAGTTCCTGCAGGTCTCACCTCTTGTTTGTCGGGGTTGGAAATGCTTTATGCACTACCCACCGCTCCGAGGAGAGGGGTGGGGTGTGAAAAGAGCGACCTACCGACTAAAACCAACCTACTTGTTTTTTGTGGCAATAAAGAATTTTATTATTATTTGTATCTCCACCTTGGATATCACGGCATGCCTCCCGTGTGGAAGACATCCGGTCCTTTGGCAGACGTGCGGGGGGACAAAGGTGCAACGCGCATAGGCCCCTTGGAGAACTTTAATCTAATATGGGATTAATTATTTATTTATTTAACCTCGGCGTTTCGCGTCCCCACTTTAGTGCCGGGGCTACGGGAGCGCTGTAGCATTCGTCCACAAAATGCATGTCTCACCTGGGTTAACCTTCTGGTAAGCAGTACCAATAGGTCCGCTCGGCGGCAGCTCGTCAGGTCGACTGGTCTTGAAGTTGAATGCAGACCCTGCCTTCGCCAGCTTGTCTTGGATGACTTTCTCGTCCAAATCATCTTCAGTCCTCGCGTGCATGGTCAGGTGGAAGCCTGTGAAGAAGCTCGCCACTTGTTTGATGTGATTGGCACATGTCCCTTTGCGTACTGTTGGGGCACCTTCTCCCTGGAAAGAAAGAAACAAAAAGGATAAGATATATGAATGGAAATTAGGAACATACTGACTGCTGCGCTAGAGGTCCTGGGTTCAATCACCAGGTCGAAAGTGTTATTGGGGTTTTTCTATGAAATTTTCAATAGGCTCACCCCCTATTACATGGGACCAAAACATACCGACGAAGTGTGTAGTTCACCTCTGCCTAACCCATCGGGGAATACAGGCGTGATGGTATATATGTACATATACTTATCTGGTAAGGTTCGAACCCACTCAGCGCAACAACGATAGTGGCTAGGCGATCAGGTGACCACGTTAATTAAGACACTAAACTTGCAGTCTACTTAATCGAAATATTTATATCGTTTAACATAAAATCTGAATTATAAATTCAGTGCAACGGAAGAAGACACTGATACGTGACGTCACAACATAGAATTACAAAGCACCAGTTCATTTTATACAACGCTAGCACCGCCGCTGCTGTAAATTAGTGTTGGCGGAAATAAGATGAACTGTTTTATTGAACCTAATGTTCTGTAAAATAGCAGTCACAGTAGATCATCAGTATCAGAGTATCAGAAGTGACGTCACATCACGTTACTTACCTACCTTCATTTATAAACATGATTAGTACACTAATCGAGACCGTTAAGTGTTATCTTATCACTGATACAATCCTCCTTTACACATCAAATGAATGCCAATGCAGGGTTAACGCAAATACAAATAACCTCCTAGTTCTTATCTTGCTTTCGTCACAGTGTCAATTACCTCATTTATCGGTGAGTTGTTCCCAGTTATTCCTAATAAAACTGAACGGAACCGACTGCGATATTGACAATGGGTGCAATGGCACTTGCTCATATGAGAAACGATTCAATTGCAATAAATAATAATGAATAATGTAGGTAAGGGGCTGTCCATTAATCACGTGAGGCTCGAAGGGGGGGGGGGTCCATAAAAAATCACGAAATATCACGAGGGGGGAGGGGGGTGTAATAATATATCACGTGTATATATGGTTGGGCATACGCGCCGCAAATAAAAAAAAGATTTTTGTAGGTACAAAAAAATACACGTGATATAGGGGTGTGAGGGGGGTTAGTCTTAAACCTCACCATGTATCACCAAGGGGTTGGGGGGGGTTAAAAAATGCCAAAAAAACATCACGTGATTAATGGACGGCCCCTAAGTAGAAATTGCAGTGATAGCCTAGTGATATGACCATGACTGCCAAGTCAAAAGTCTCGAGTTCGAATCCAAGGCACGCACCACTGACTTTTCGAAGTTATGTGCGTATTAATAATTAATTATCACGCGCTTAAACGGTGAAGGAAAACATCGTGAGGAAACCTGCATGCAGAGATTTTCTTGACGGCCTGTGAAGTCTGCAAACCCGTAGTAGGCTAGCGTGGCGGACTATAGCCTAACCCGTCTCGTACTGAGAGGAGACCCGTGCCCAACAGTGGGACAATGTAATAGGTTGACGATGAATGTAGGTAAGTAAGAATGCCTCATCTGACTGCTATGCTAGAGGTCCTGGATTCGAACGCCAGGTCGAGCAGTGTTGTTGGTTTCTATGAAATTATCAGTAGCAGGGCGGAGTCTGGATTTGTGCCCGGTTAATGTCAATAGGTTCGCCCCCTATTGCATGGGACCTCATCATACTGGCGAAGTGTGGATCGATAGGACACATCTGCCTAACCCTACGGGGAATACAGGCGTGATATTTATATACTCAATTTCAGAAATACAAACATAACATACCATTACGCGTGTATTTCCTTCTCTTATGTTATAGACGTTGTTCACACCAAACGTATTGTCCGCCGCCGACTGAGACTATGCTCCAAAGCGACAACGCCCTACGTAGTAGCGTAAGTCGGTTCGGTGTGAACGACAAGTTAAATATATATGGAAAAGCGATAAACTACGTAACGCGCGCTCACAGTCAGCGGCCGACAATACGTTTGGTATGAACAACGCCTTAGATCCAAACTCTGAGCTGCTACTGAGAACTTTTAGAAAACCTCAATAACAGTGGTTGAGCTAAGAATAGAACCAACGACTTAACAAAAGTCACCCTTAGTAGCCCTTAGTATAAATTCAATGATTAGCCATACATTAAGCGAAATGTATAGCTCATTTTTGTACAACAGCGATCGCACAGATGATTTTATTGTGTAGCCTCCAATAATAATGTTTCTGTCACATGATCTAATAATAACTCATGAACATTATTGATTTCCTGTCATTGTTGTTTCCTTATAATTATTCTGTTTTCCTTTTTCAGATAACAAAATGGTGATTTGTGCCTACATAAATCTGTAGAGCCTGTAAGCCTGATAGAGATTTTCTGGTAAATTATAAATTTTTGACCGAATGTAGAATTCAAAACTATGTCGTACAAACAAATGCGAGAATACGAGTTCGAGCCCTGCGCGTTTATTATAGGTATATGTGTATATGCATTTTTACAAATTTAAATACAGAAAATAATTAGAATTTATTTCTTAGCCCCATGCTAAGCTAAGTGCACAATTCAATAATTACTTTTAACAAAAAAGGAAAACCGCCTTCAAAAAATAATAAAATAATTTTGTCTAAAACAGTTTGGGAAGTCGGTTACTTCTGTTTTAGTGGGTCTTTTATTTTCGCCACCGACTTCCCAATTTTACACATACAATTTTATTTTGTAATTTTTTGTGGAAAGTTTTGTTTAAAAGTACTTGTTAGCCAACTAAACGCACTGACGCACTCCAATAAGACAGCGATGTTTCGGAGTAAACGATAATATCATCGATGTAAACAATTTTTAGATTTTTGTTGATATTTTCAAAACTGCTCAACCGATTTCGATAAAATTTGAACGGGACCACCTCTGAACCAAACAAAAAACAATCATTAAAATCGGTCCACAACTGGCGGAGATATCGCGTAACAAACATACAAAAAAAACATACAGACGAATTGAGAACCTCCTCCTTTTTGAAGTCGGTTGAAAATAAAGTTCAATGTATTTCTACACTGGCTAAGCTTGAAAACACTTGACTTATGAGCCAGTCTAGTTCTGTACTTCTGTGTTAGGTCGAGCAAGTGTTTTTGGTTTGGATAAATACATTTTGCTGGCGAGCCGATTTTTTTTTTGAGTAATTTTCGTCCCACTGCATGGCAAAAGCTTTGCCGAGAACCGAGAGGAGCGGAAGATAAAATATAAATTTATACCCAGCAAGTCTCGCAGGATGCATGCGGCATATAACCGGTCGTTGTAACAGTCCATGGGGGAGGCCTTCATTAAGCAGTGGACCTCATTTGCCTTTTTTTTTATATGGGATAAACTCGGCAAAGGCGAAAAGCAGGCGAGCTACCTGATGTTAAGCAGTCATCGCCGCCCATGGACATCTGCAAAACCTAAGGAGTTGCAGATGCGTTGCCGAGCCTATTTAAGGAAAAGGGAGGGGAAGGGGAAAGGAGAAGGACCCTTCCTTCTCAGTCTCGTCAGTCCCCTGACTGAGGGTGAAATTGGGCTTCCGGCGCTCCACACTCACCGTGCGAAATGCAACAGTGTTCATACTGCTACTTGATGAGTTGACGATGATATTCTATGGGAGGGTAGTACTTTCCCTGTCGGACCCATTCATGACATGCCAGCAGGCACTTCTACCGATATGATGACGATAAATAGGCTCACAGATAAAACTATACCACCAAACTGTTTCATTTATAATGTCACTTTATGTCAATCTAACCATTAACTGGGCACAATTAATCCCAAATATAATTTGATGATGGTGCATCTCAACTGGATTTTACTAAGTAAATAAGGTAAGGAAAACAGGGATACATAATTACAATAGGTATAAAATTATCTGCTAGAGCTATATTTAGAGACAAACAAAGCTGTTTCAGAGTAGGTAGGTTAATTATTATAATTACAATAACATTCACTTTTGTAAAAGTAAATGCATTATTTATAAATATATAATAATATATATAATATTTATAAATAGTAATTAATGTTCAACATTGTGAAGTAGGTAAATAATGCTTATTATGCGCTTAACTAAAACAAAATATCCCTGTCTTTCAATATATTTTCAATCTAATCTTATGGATAGTATATTATAAGTATAATTAAATTAATACCATTTAATTAAACTGACTCATTAGCCTAGTGGTCCTAAGCAAGACTGCTACACATGAGGTCCTGGGTTCGATTCCCAGGTCGAGCAGTGTTATTGGGTTTGTCTATGAAATTCTCATCAGCAGCTAAGAGTTAGAATTCGTGCCCGATTAATGGCAATAGGCTCGACCTCTATTTTACATGACTTAAACATACCGGCGAACTGTAGGTGTACATTAAGTACACATCTGCCTCACCCTTCGGGGTATGTAGGCGTGATTGTATGTGTATGTATATTATACCCAATGAGTTTACAACAATCTGGATGAATGTGAGAGCTAAAAACTGAAAGAGTATTTATTTACTTACAGACTAGGAGGACTACTAAAACACATAAGTGTCCTCGACCTTCTGATACTGGTTCACCACTGCTATAGGATATTCAGTGGCGGCGTAAGGCGTGGGCGACGTGGGCCACCGCCTACGGCCTCGCGACCCAGGGGGCCCCGCGCCCCGAAAATTCATGAGAGAGAGGGCAGAGGCAAAGGGCCCCGCAAAATGAATCTTGCCCACATCAAATTTCGGTCTTACGCCGCCACTGAGGATATTTACCTAAACAATCTAACCATATCACAGGCTCTATAGATCAGTTAAAAATTACCATCAAAATGACCATCATAACCAATGGATGGATGTTTTAAGCAAAGCAATACACTGACTGCCAACCCGCATTAGGCTAGTGTGGTGGACTATAGACTGTTCCCTTTCGTTCTGAGAAAATGGGGACAATTTAATGGGTTGAAGATGATGATGATAACACCGACACTCATACCGCTAGCTGGTAACCAAACCAATAGATTTTGTATTGCGGCATATGGGACTTGACGGGTTAAATACCAATACTTTATAATGTCATTACAAAATCTGATCCATTCTCGAAAATACCATAATGAATAGAAAAAACACATGTCTTGCAGGGGAATAACATGCCTGCCTTATCATGTCATTATCATGTCATTCAAACAAAGAGACATAATATTACTATCAGGAATTATCTTATCTTACTCTTTTATGTGTAATAGACATAGGAATTGATTCCTAGCTAAGGTGAAGGAAATACATTATGATAAGTGGAGTTTCAACTTGATAAAGGTGTTGAGAGTGTATGAAGCAGACTATCCCTCATTAGGCCTAGACAATGATGGTGAATGACCCCCTCTCAACCCATCAAGTAACAAAATTAAGGACAATACAGAAAAAGCATTGTTCTAAGTGTTGGGATCATATGATTTGCTGAATTCTGACTGACCAATATAACTGGGCTAAATTATAGAAAATGTAATTAATGTTAATACTCCAATAGGTACTCCAATTCTTCAATAATCCAACCTATATTATTAGTAACACACTAACTACACTAGATTGGCGTAGTTCCCAAATGCTTGATATTTCAGGTTTTAATTTGGTTTTCAGAAAGCACCTAGGTTTTAACAGTAGGAATACCCTACTGAAGGTCATTAAAATATCTATCAAATCATTTAAATGGTTAAACATTAGTAGGAAGTTAGTGTTCCTTCCTCGTTTTAGTAATAAAGTGCTTGTATATATTTTCTGTTAACTTTACAATGTGAATTACTCAGTAATTTTTTTTATATATAACTGTTGACTATATTCTTCATAGACCTATGAAATTGACCTTGACCTTAAATGCTTCACCAAAAAAACACCACTTTCCCATTACTGTAAAAATAAATATTATCAGTACCTATTCATTGTTATCTACTCACTTGCCAGTTGATAAGAACATATTTGGATAAGCTTCCATTAGGCTGGTCCACCTTGAGGAATGCATACTGTATTTTGCCACTGTTGAACTCATCTATAAGCTCATCTATGCCTCCGTCACCTTTCTCAATAAATTTCAAGTCATTTGATTGTCCGTCATAGCCAAATAAGGCCCTGCAAAAAAGGATGTAGTTATTTAAATTGATTAAACCTTTTATTTATTTATTTTCGACAATGATGAAGATGCAATTTCATAATTCTTAGGAGTATTCTTTACATAAGTTATCATAATTATGTCACCACTTGCTTGACTGAATTCTTCAGGACAAATGCACCAAATTATTTAAAAAAAGACGGTTAGAGACAGGGTAAAAGATATTTAGAATAACAGATCTGTTTTTTTTTTGCATGTGTCATACTTTATAATAAGATAAACAGATAGATGACTAACTCATTATGTCATGATTAGATTAGACAAGCTGAAATATTTAACTTTTTATGAATGAAGCACTACAGGCTTAATTTTAAAGATTTTTAATGCTGGCTTTATTAAATTTAAAAACCATATTTTAAATGAAATTTTTAACACAATATGCGAGTTAGCGAATTTGTGACTTTGTAAAGTATTCATTCTTCAAAGTTCTGTCTAATAGAGCAAAGTAAGTAGGTATAATTTGATTGCATAGAATTTAAATTATATGGAGTGGTGGCCCTACGCGCGGCAGGGTTACATGCTAAGTGAAAAAATTAAGGGCACCGACCAAACTAACAACTTTTTCGACTTGATCGTTTTCACAATTAGCGAAGTTCCATTACAACCGCTTTTGGTAACTGGAATGAAATTACAAACGCAAGTGAATGCACTGTCTGTTACTTCAATCTATTGTTACCACTTATATGGGCCACTGCAACGCCACGCTAATTAATTCAATTCATTATTTCAAAAACGACTGTCTATTTAATGTCCCTACCAAATAGGTCGGTGATATGAGGATTTACACTTACCAGTTGGTATCACTTTTCTCGTCTAATACGTCTTTCCATCCAGCTACTAACGCTTGCTTGTGTTTATCCAAATTAATAGCCATTTTACATTATTTGTTCTAACTCCTACACGAAATAAAGAAGCTGAATTGTAGGAAAAAAGCAAAATAAAACGCCGATTTCGCCTGCCTGCCTGACTCACAACAATTTCTGCCACAGATAAAAATCTGTAAGGTTTTTGAACTTTGTGATTTTGACAGTATTATTTCGGAGTTGCCATACCAAAAAATAAAAAGACAGCCAGTTTTTTTTACACACAGATAGTTTTTCACAATAATATAAATTGTAGGTATTTAAGATGTATGTATGTACTGCAGTTATTATATTTAATACTATACTTTTAATCTAAAACAAAAAAACTATAGTCACAAATAACATAAACTAGTAAAATGCATGTCCTCAAAACAACGCCTAAGAAATAATGCTATTCACGTTACTATTCCCTCGGAAACAATCCATCTTGCTCATCTATTATTAACAGGCGTTCGCAAGATTCCCCTCCCATATTTTAAAGAATGAGATTTATTAGCCATTAACGCATGCCTTCCCACGTACCTACTTCAACTATCTTGGATTTCCCCTTGCGCGCGCATTCTATTTTATAAGCAAGCCCTTAATACAATAGGTAACGCAGAAACTTTCATTCATAACACGCGGTTCTCGGTAGTCACGACAGAGATCGCTTCGCGGACAAACGCCGCGATTAATTCGCCATGAATTATTTTCGTCATCTAACTTAAATAAACTGTATAAAAATGTGGGTAGACGTGAGTGCGCGCGAAAAACAAAATTACACCACACAAACTAACGGATCTTTTATACCCGGGTAAGTTGTTGTTTCTATTGTATCATAACTTAATGTACATACTTTTATTTGTTGAATATTGGAGGGAAAGTATACGTTCTACGCTAGGCACGGCATAGTCCATAAAAAATATATTATAGTGTGTATTAAAAATGTATGCTGACGTCAGTGTTTTATTGTAAACAATGTCAAAGGTATTGACTTCAAATTTTATTTTCTACTACTTAGGATATAAGAATCAATTAGTTTAATGATTATTTTGTTTTTATTTATCTAAACCGCAGTATCTGTATTTAAGCTGACGCAGTGAAGAAAACTTTTCTCGCCCAACTTAAGATACCTTTGTTCCTATCAAAGAAACTATACGTACTATACCTACATCACAGGTAATTTATTATAAATATTTTTTTAATTGTCTAAACTAGTGCTTTCATTTGATGATAAGAAACTCGCTTGAGTGATACTGAAAATATCACAAAAGTAAAAGTCTGAATGAGAACTAAATTAGCATTTAAATTGTATTTAAAGTAATTACTTATTTAAAATAATTTTGTCTGTGGGTGATAAAATTATTGTAATTAAGTCATCGTATAAACATAATAATATTTTAATTAATATAAGTAGGTACAATATCAAAGATACTATATTGCGTTCTCTCTCTATCGCCCAAGAAAAAAGTTGCGAAGATATTAAGTTTACGATCATTTTCCTCAATCGCAAGAACAACTTGGACGTCAGAATATAAATGGGAAAATAGAGGAAGTACCACGGCCTATATACTTATTTCTTTTGTTGCAATAATTATGGTGAGTAGACTTATATTATACCTACATTATTTCCATATTTTTTGGAAAATTGCATGTACTTACCTATAATTTTCTATGTAATTAATCAGTAGGTAGAGTACTCCCTGGTTCTCCATATTCTATGGAAAACTGAAAAAATGATCTTCAGTCCTGTGTTCTGTTATAAACACAGACTAGAGCGATCTCTAAAAATCTCATTTCATCATCATAAAACATGACGATTTAGAAATCGTCAGTATTTAAAAATTACTTATGTTAGCTCTACGAATAAATAATAAGTCTGTGTCCCTGGAATATTCACACGTGAATTGTTTATAAAAATAAGCCAAAGATGAAGCCTTGTTTGCGTTATGTGAACCTTTCGGTCACGTTGATTTGGCGGTATCACCACCACGTGAGTTTTGCATACCGCCGAGCTCCGATCAAATCTCTGCCCCCCCCCCCCCCCTTGAGGTCCGATACATACACTTACGCTTTTTTCCCATTAGTGTAGGCAGAACCTACAGAACGCCATCTGCTTCGATTCTTGCATACTGCTCTTGCTTATGGACCCATAACGAGTGAAATAAAATTAGTATGATAAGCTCATAGAAATAGTTGTAGTCATAATAATGTCTATGTTCTTAGATAGTCTTACCATCTTTGTAAACAAACCTCGTTATTTCACGTGTCTCATCTAAGCGTGCATAATTATTAGCTTTCTTAATAAGTAGCATGAAGCCTGAATTATAAGGTGACCTACATTCACCTTTCAGTAGTTTATTTGAAAGTACCTACGTAGGCTTTAAATATATTGACATTAGCACGTGGGTGACCGAGGGAGGGGGGAGGGGGCAATTTATATCGTCTAACTGTAAGTATTTTAGATATACATAAGCTATTAGCTGTTCCCACGATTACACTTGCGTCCCAAAAGGATTTCACCGTCACTTTATCTCTTCCGTGGTCATCACCATATCAGCCAAATGAAGTCCACTGCTGAAGGCCTATAGACTTCCACAACGACCGGTTATATGCCGCCTGCATCCAACGACTCCCAGCGACCTTTACCAAGTCGTCTATCCATCTTGTTGGAGGTCGTCCCACACTGCGTTTTCCGGTGCGTGGTCAAAATTTCGAAGACATGTGACATCTACCAGTGGGAACATTATAGACCGATTATGTATATGCCACAATATAATCCAAGTCTCTCCTTGAAAAACAGTGTTTCAAATGTTTAAATAATTAGCTTGCTTACGTAAATATCCCTTTGAACAGACCAAACAAAAACAATTTCAGAACGAATTTTCCTTCAACAATAAGTAAAGTCTGTTGCGTGCCTTTAATGTCTATTAATAAAAAAAATATTTCGTCGTAGAATTCTGCGCACTACAAATTGCCTTTGAGTTTATTCGCTCAAATATAGAAAAGGCTGAATTCATTTTTAGTCAGCTATAAATATCTGAATTATTTCTTTTAGAAGAGGTAACACGTGGGTTGACTAAAGAGCTAATGATAAAAAAGGTAAAACCAAATAAATATAGAATTTATTTTGTTTTTAACCTCCGACGCAAAAACAACGTGGTGATTTAAGTTTGTGTGTGTCTGTGTGTGTATCTGTGGCATCATAGCTCCCGAACGGATGAACCGATTTTGGTTTTGTTTTTTTATATTTCTAGGTTGTTATTTTTTATAGTAGGTATCTACAGAAAATCCTCATGAATCGTCCGCCACCTGGGGAGGGAGGGTATGTCAAACTAGTACTCAACTAAAAACCACACTTTCTTATACTTCATTATTATTGCGCGGTTAGCACTTGATAACAACATAATTAACATAGCCTAGTGATATGACCATTGGACTGCCAAGTCAAAGGTCTCGAGTTTGAATCCAAGGCACGCACCTCTGACTTTTCGAAGTCATGTGCGTATTAATAGGTAATTAATTATCACGCGCTTAAACGGTGAAGGAAAACATCGTGAGGAAACCTGCATGTTGCTGTTTGTCTATGGGGACAGAAAACAACATAAGCACTAATTATTATAAGTCTATTTTATTTATTATATTATAGCCTAATCCCTCTCCTACTGAGAGGAGACCCGTGCCCAGCAGTGGGACAATTTAATGGGTTGATGATGATGAACAACATAATTCCAATCTAAGCAGTACCTATTGTTAGATAAAATGATTGGAGCCGTATCGAAGCTAACTATATTCAAGACTTAAATAGTCGTACTTGGTAGTTATTAACTTTTTGTAGCAATTAGGTACTGTAATTACATTGCTTACATTAATGAAAACATGCCGTTTTATTTTTATCCTCAATTACGTTTTTAATGAGAAATAAAATAACATTAAACAAGTATTGTTTTGTACGGAAATGTACTCATTCCGGATGGAAGAAGCTTTTAAGCCAATTGAGGTCAGTTTTTAGTCATAAAAGTTTTATTCAGAGTGACTTTCAAATTTTTTAATCTCCCAAGGTTCTTCTTCATGCTGGTAATCAAGTCACACAGACTTAAAACATGACATTGAGGGATATTAATATGTAGATGTGACATATGAATAATGATGTTCTATAACAACCAAGTAAATACCTAATGCCTACATATATGTTCGGGAAACAATGTACAACTTAGTAGGTATATATCTACCTGCTCTACCACATAACTATTATGTCAAACAATTATATAAAGCTACTAGTCACAGCATAGCTAATTAAAACGTAGATAATATTTTATAATTCCCAGAAAATACAATGGCTTCGTCAAGTGTATTTTCTTATACACTGAGACGTCTCTATTCAAGTTACGTTTATCTCGATAACACGAGTAAATGTATTCAAATACCAGTGTAGAACTATAAAACAATGTGGGAAGTCATTAGAAGTATACATCGAAACGATGAAGTTGCGGGTAGAATGAGTCTTACGGCGGCCAGCACAAGTTACCACAAAATGTCAAATTTTGTCAGTTCATTTTGAACTTTATCCTCAACAATTTAAGGTTTAAAATCATTTGGAGAAATTTGACAGTTTTGTATACCTTGACCTGCTGGCGACTGTACCTAAGTACAGAAAACCCTTACCTATGGATCTTCTGCAACATGGACTATAATAGGGCAAGGAAAGGCTTTTAGTCGGTACGAGTCCAACATACCGCCTCCCCTTATGGCAGACGATCATTAGGATTTTCCATATGAACTATTAAAAGGGTGGTGAAGCGATTTATATTGATATAGGTAGGAATATGAAGAGACATCATCGTTGTTTGGTATAAGGGCACGATGCAATTTTGCTTTTTTGGCAACGAAGAAGGTCTAATGCCAGTCCCATTACCTAATGAGGTTTAAAGAATCTTTATTCTCAAAAGAACATTATCATCATTTATAAATTCCCTTTTTCATCGACAAGGCGGCAACGCGGAAGTATCCGCTTGCCTTTATCTAATAATTCTATTCTGTTTCCTAGCCACGATGGGAATGGGGATAACTGATAATAATAGCTCCTAGGCTTAGAGCATTAAATAATGCTCTAAGCTGCTAGGTACCTACTTACTTAAATTAGTAAAAAATATAATAAGTATTTTCTTAAGTAATTACATAACATAACATACCCTCACGCCTGTATTCCCCGAAGGGTTAGGCAGAGATGTACTTATGTAAATACACCCACATTTCGCCGGTATGTTTAGGTCCCATGTAATAGGGGGCGAGCCTATTGCCATTGACCGGGCACAAATCCAGACTCCGAGCTGCTACTGGGAATTTCATAGAAAACCCCAATAACACTGCTCGACCTGGGGATCGAACCCAGGACCTCTAGCGTAGCAGTCGCGATTGGGACCACTAGACCAACGAGGCAGTCAAGTACAAGTTAAGTAATTATATAACGAATTACCTGTCTGCACAACGTAAGCGTTCAGAATTACCGATAAAGTGTTGAATTCTTTGTATTGATTAGGAAACGTTTTCTCAGCGGAGAAAGTACCCATGCTAGTATATATTGCCGTCACGCTGTTTACTAATGCCGCATACTGATGACTTGAGATTGAGACAAGCCAATTCGCATTTTCATTCTACATTATTTTCTATAGTGTGAAATCCATTCAGTTACAGAATTCGTAGCATCTCCTTTCCAATCCTTTAAAATTTTACAACTGCATGATGAGATGGATGTCGTATGGTTCGGCGACAACTAAAGAATTTGTCCAAATTTAATGACCCGATCTTATCCTATTTTATTTGATTTCACCTGAGCTTCCTAGATTGAGCACTGCCCTTGTTTCCGATGCTTTCCAAAGTTTATTTCCAAAATCTTACAGCGTTGGGAACAAAACTTCGGGGTTGTGAGCTAGGCAGGAACGTTGAATTTATACAAGTTTCAAAAGAAGAACAATAACATAGTACCCTTCATACACACGACGTCTCTTCAAGATAGACACTTACCTAGCTTACCCTTTTGTACCGGCAAGCGTACCTACCTATTTGCTTTGCAAGTCGCAACAACCTGCAGTGATTTCTGTAGTGTTACTGTACATAGCCTGACGTGTTATCTTCAAGTTGATATTAAAAAACTTCTGCGGTAGGTATCTCGCCCATGAATATTCATGACCTTCGCGCTGATATATCGCTATTACTGAATAAGTACCTACTAACGGTGCAAAGAACTTGAAGTTTTGATAGTAATCTTAACGATTTCGTCCACGGGTTCTAAAGTTGAAAGGAGAAATTTGCATAAATAGTAGGTACCTGCTTTGAAAGAATGAACGATATATAAGTTAGATAGGTACCTACGTTTACTTCAGAGAAAATCACTTTTAAATTTTGCCAAGTGAATGCACAGGTACTTAGGTACCTACATAATAATTAGTCCTTGCAGTATCAATTCATTTTTTACATGTGATCGATTATTCGTTTATTTAGTTGAAGAAATAAATTAACGATGAATATAACGTAGAAAAGGAGTGTCAAAGGAGCGCTCAGCATAATAAGATAAAAGTTTTCCCTTTCCTTGCCGGTTTAGGCAAGAACTAAAATAATTTATTTTCACCGAAACTATGCATGTAGATTTAATTTGGCTGATGCACACATATGTATAAATGTTGAAATAATAAGTAGAAGAGGATAAGGTGACCTAGCCCCTAGGTCACGTCTTTACTAATCCTCAAAAGTAAGAGTCACCAAGTGTTCGGTAAAGTATTTACGACTAAATATCTAATCTACATAGATTACTTAATATTCTCTGCATTCGTAAAATAAAACATTGTTATTTTTATCTTTTGCCTGACAATGTGTTTTAGTATGCTGGAAAATAATCAGATCACAAGAACATAGCTAGTTTATAAATTTCATTACGTTGTAATCAAGATATATTAAAGTCAATTTAGAAAATTGTTCTAGAACTATAAATTACGTAGAAATATTCAGCAGCCTTTAGAAAGGCTTGGAAATAAACTGCGGCACTTAAAACTATCAAAGATAATGTTCGAGAATTATGATTGATGACCAAATTGGGGCAACAAAAACAAGTTGATATGCTCGCTCAGCTCCGCTCCGGCTCATTTCCGGCAACGCTGCTTAGTAAGCGGAAAATGGAAATGTCTGAGATATGAAAATATGATAGTGTTACTTTCGCCTCATTTCCACAAATTTTCGTAATATGGTAACATCAATTTATTGGCATTTTTTATGCGGGGAATATTTTGTGATTCCACAAGCTCGCTTGATAATAGATGGTTCCTGGATTTTCAATAAATAGATATACTTATACCAGTGCCCGGCAATGGGACAGTATATCTGTTTGTGCTTATTTGCACTCAGTTCCAAACTACATATTAGCAGATTTGTTTCCTTCGTTTTTATCGTGTCCTAGCTACTCAGTAGGCAATCCCTCATCTTTCATCTGTCACCAAGTTTCTGTACTTATAGTTTGTTTTCTGTATAGGTATAGTTGCTAATATTTTTGCATTTGACACCCCATACCCAATTCTTGAGAAATATTAAAAAGTGTATTTAGTGTCACGCTATGACCCTTAGGAGCGGGCAAAGCGGTTGAAACCGTGGGGCACAGGTAGGTTATTGATAAATATGTTATGAATTCTATAATAATGAGTGATGGTGTAAGAATTTCATCGTCAAGTTTGTTTACAAAATATACACAGTCTATTGGACTAACTTATTATTAGATCTTTATACTCAATCTGAAAACAATCTACCTACTTAGATTGTAAGAGAAAGTGACTTCCAACGAGCCGGCGACTAAAGATCTCATACAATGAGTATCTGATTGTTCCATACTTTTCGATGATAGTGAAAACTAGGTATGTACCAACTTGGATTGTTCTCAAGTATCCGATTCGCACGGATGTTTTTATACGACTGCTACTGAACTGAATGTAGCACGCAAATCGTTGCAATCAATTATAAAATTTAAACCCACTAGTAATAGAGACTAATCGAGGTTGTAATATTTAGGTTAGAAGCTCGGTCGTGATAATTATGGTACGACGATTAATTAAACGTTAGCCAATAAACTGTTGACATTTGACATTTCCTTCCTATGCTATAGATATGAAAAAAGAAATAACCGCATCCGAAAGGAAATTCTTAATTTAACGGTATGGATCTGTTTTTAAGTTATCTTCTAGAGCCTGATGTGTATGACCCAATTAATTTATTTTTTTGCATTTGATAAACACTGTCAGGTTGATGATTCATGTAACTAGATAGGTTATTGACTAATAATATATTTAAATAAATTAAATAGGTACTTAGAGAAATAAGCACAATTTTCTATACATCAACGGCTAGCCCTTTCTTTAATCTTTTAAAAAGCAAATCAAGGTTATACTTGAACAAGTATGGTATTATGTAATACAATTTGACCACAAAACTAATGCTTTCATATCTAGCATAGGGTGGAATTGGGTCATGGTCGCTTACCCGACCTAGGTCTGACCAACCCTGCTTCACCGCAGACGAGTTGATGGCTACTCATGCATGTTAAACTCATTTAGGTACGAGGTATTAGATACAAACTCAGATCAAATAAAAAGTTAAGATGGAACTTTGCGAACAAAGAAGTGAGGCTGGCTAAAACTACGCCTAACGGTGTAGGTACAACACACAATTACACGCCCATATGTTAACTACGCCTTATCTTGTCAGTCGAGCTTTCGATACCTCAATAGCTCGACTGTCAAGACTTCTTTGTTCGCAAAGTTACATCTTAACTTTTTATTTGATCTGAGCATACAAAAACTATTTCGTTTATTTTTAAACTGTGCGCGAAAAGAAGATATCGCTGCTTTGCTTCAATAACGTATTATCTTGAAAACCACAATTTTACAGTGGCCTATTTTTTCCTTTCATAAACGATTAATTTACCAAAATGAATTGTGTTTTTTTTTACCTTAATTTAAGGTTAAGTATAGATATAGTTAAATAGCTAAGCTTTCTGAAATTATAAGAGTTTTTATAGTAATTAAATTGCATTAAAATTAAACCTTAAAAAGTGAGTATTCGGACTTGTGGCGTTATTGAAGCAAAGAAGCGATATGATATATCGTCAACTATTTACTAAGAAACAGTGATAGCCTTATGTCCTTGTGACTGTTGAACTGTCAAGTCGTAGATCTCGAGTTCGAATCCAGGGCAAGCAACCAAGATTTTGGATTTTCAGGAGGAAGAGGAGGGAAGAACGAGAAGAAGTTTTATTGCACGAGTTAAGTGAGAGGTCATAGAATAACCGCTGATCATGAATTTCAGCCTCTTTATTGAAAATAATCTAATTCAATTATTCGAATTCAATAAAATGAACCTTGAAAACTAATTCGAATCGGAAAATCCAATATCACAAAATTAAATATAGCCTTCGGATATAAAGCATGTTATTCGATGTAGGTATGTATGATGTATGTAAGTAACGAAAATTTTCGAAGTACATAATTTCATTCCGAACACGCAACTGAAAAGTTGAAAAAAACATTCACCGATTTTATATGACGAACAGTATCTGAAAAACAATTGAAAAAGTTTCTGAACATACCATCACGCTTGTATTCTCCGAAGGGATAGGCAGAAGTGTACTTCACTGTTTACTGGACAACCTATGCAAACTCTCTCAGAAACAGTTTATGCTTCTGAGAATATCATAGAAAAATCCAATAACGCTTTGTTCGACCTGCGAATCAAACCCAAGACCTATAAGTAGCGTAGTAGTCACGTTTAGGACTACAAGTCTACCTAATGAGGTAGAACATAGTTTGCAATTTTGTGTATAATAACACTAATTCGTACTTTCAGACTAACAAACCGACGACAGAAGGGATTCAATGATTATATTGCATTTCGGCCAATCTCGACTCATTGATAAGTATCCCTAAATAATAGTAATAGTATGAATAAATAAATAAATAATTAATTAGTGAAGACTGGACGTTGCCTTAACGTCCAGTCTTCACTGGTCTGATCATCTCTACTTATAAGCCAAATTGTTTTTTTTTTTATTTAGCAAAGTTCGCAACACATTCTACGATCACGGCAGTAAGAATCGAGACATCAACTAAGTATAACTTATTCCCAACTGATGTACTAAAACTTTTGCTCGAAAAACGTAACCTTAGCAGAATGTAGTGTATATTAGAGGATTTGGCCAAAATTGATAATTTATACTACTTTCTGATACGGTAACGATTTTTAAGTTTGGCGCCCAATGAGATACGATTCGCCTCAAAGACCATAAAAATCTAAATAAATAAGAACGGAAGTACACATGAGAGAAGCAACCACAAACACATCGGCTAAACAATTTTATTGCATAGTACCATGCAGCTTTCAACAAAGAAACGAACTACTAGAAAATCAATGTAAAAACCTTTATGCCTGATAGTCAGATGGTAATTAAAGACAATAGCGAAATTACACACGGTATCAGTTTACGAAGAATACCCTTTAAATGTACCAGTTACGATAAAATCGACGTAGGAAGGCCGCACGCCGCGTGCTTTCGTACCAGGCACATTTTGATATCTTGACTGTGTGGAACTCTCTTATATACTATACATCTATATACTACCTACTCACCTATATTTTATAGAGTTAAACGGGTCATAGTTTCGTGATCAAAGCTCGTTTGTTAGGATTCGCTAACAGCTGTTTTCCTTTGATACCACTTACTGACGAAGTTCTAATAAACACTTTTAAAGTTTCTGCAATAGGCAATGGATTGAGGGTTGCGAAATTGCGATCAATTTGATTACTGCTTTTGTTTATAGGTTTACTAAGTTAGATTGCAACGGATACAAAAACAGTTTGTACCTAATCGTAAGTAGTTCATTAACACAGTTAAAAACACGGCTCGTATTTGTACATTAGGCTATTCTGTGGATAAATGTTTTGTTAACAAGAAATAGAGACACAGGTTTCCCTATTCTCGTCGCAAGTTACTGTGGAGGAATAGGATTCACTAGGGGGGTTTTTATTAAAAAAATGCACAATAAGAGCTTGCTTTGCTTATACAGCCAATACGCGATCAATAAAAACTTATTGCACCTAACTTTCAACATGGAAGTTCATATAAGCGGCTCAAGCCCCCCAAAAGCATCTGAGTCCACCCCTAACAAATCTTAAACTTAACTAGATAATATCCTTCTTACTTAGTATAGTATTAGCCCCTCCCAAATTGTAATCTTGGAACCGCCACTGATTACGTACACTACTGAGGCAGTTAGTGGAAACAAAGAACACACGAATATAGGTCAACCTATACATTTCCAGTTTAAGCTGATCTCACATTGATTGGCTTTCCATACAATAAGAGGTCAGCGTAAATTGTATTTGTATAGCTCGACGTGTACTTGGCTTAACACAAATATTTTAGACCGATAAAAAAAAAAGCAAGACACCTTTTAAGAAAATACGTAACCGACCGCGGGATATGTACACGATAAATGGTATTATTACGTCACTCACAACCAAAGACAATAAATCTTCGCCTTCACCGCGGTAGAAACAACTTCTAGGCAATATTTCCAAAACATCGCGTATAACGTAAACGTAATCATAAAAGTGCACGTTTGACGTGCGAACGCGTTTTCAACTTCACATCAGTATTACCTCAGCCAAACAATGGATTTGTCGACTGTTATTCTACTTTCGTTGGTCGGATTGCTTGATGCATTTAACTATAGGCGTCGGTGTCTCTTCTACATTCATGAATGTGAGTGGCAATGTTATTAGTAGTTCAACAATATATTAAGTATCTCGAGTCTCGACATAAGGTAAGTAAATTAATTTATTAAAGTATGAAGTTCCGCAGGGAAGTATGCCCGGCCCTAATTTAATTCACAAACAGCAAGTAATGAAGTTTGGCCGTGACCAAAAGAACAAATTCAATTCTACGGGGTCGTGAGTTTGATTCCCTCATGAAACAAATACGTGTATGGCCTTTGGTTCCGATTCCGTATGTATGTTCGGTATGTTCACGCGACTTTAAAACGAGGCAACAATTCCTACAAGCAATAAAATTGATTACATACAAACTTGATATTGTTTTTTTTTTATATTTATTGGGTATTTTTCTACGAGGCAAGGTGATTATGGCAAACTCTATCAGTGGAAGAGTTTAGCAAAAAAGTGGATTTCCTTAGGAGGTAATGGCAACTAATAAGTTTTATTATCATGGTGTTTCAGGTGTAGATCACTGTCCACGAATGATGCATCCGTATCACCCGCGATGCGATGGCAACACGTTATCACGACGGACTTGCGATGATCCCAAATCATATAATTTAGGTAGGTATCTAACTATATCGGGTGACGATTTAGCTACCCGTCGTACTCAACAACTATGCCTATGAAACCCATACCGTATTCGTGACAACTAAAAAAAACATCTTTCTATACCTACTGTATAGTTTTTTTCAGTCAGTATGAAGGGGGTAGAATCACACCTTTAACGGGTGCAGGTGACTTAATCGACACCCCGTAATCTATTATTATCTTATTATTATTAGAAGAGAAACATACTGATATCTAACACTTACGCGAATATTAGACATTGAAATAAAACTACTTTTTACGGATTTTATGGCGTCATATTGATATTATTTAATTCCCGACGTTTCGGTTTCTTAACAGTATCCATGGTCACGAGAGGACTGAGGTGTTGGTAGTCCTAATGTCAAAATTACCAACCGCTATCAATATAAGGCGTCAAAATCCGTAAAAGTAGTTTTATTTCAGAAGAGAAACAGTTCAGTCGATAAGTATATATGTGCCTCTCTAGCAAACTAAAATGATCACTGGATCACTGCGAGCCTACTTGAGAGACAGTCGTAATGGCACAAATCCAAACTCCGAAGAAATACGTTAAAAAATTAAGTACCTTTTTTATTACGTAATTAAACGAGAATCGTATACAGATTACACCCGTTAAATATCGTTTGTGTGTCACCAGTCACCCTGTATAATTGTAATACTGTTGCAGGCACTTATATTTCTATGGTTGCAGGCTATACATGCGGATGGTCTCGCTGCGACTGCAACGGCGACTACGTACTAGATGAAACTGACGGTGGTAGTTGTGTCAATCGCTATAACTGTCCCACTCCACTAAACCGCAAACACATGAGGGAAGGTAAAAGAAAGAGGAAGAAGAAGCAATTCGGCACCGGCAAGAGAGTTAGAACCTCACATTTAAGCGACCCATTTGAACAATATATACGGAGCTAATGACTAAGAATGTCCATCTCGCCATTTTGTATTTTGTTTTGTAAATCAATAATAATAGTATTATAGGTACGGTTACCAGCACATCAAGTAACCACAAAATGACAAATTTTCTCAGTTGATTTTAAACTTAAATATCAACATTTTAAGGTTTAAAATCATTTGGAGAAATATTACTGTTTTGTATATCCTTATGTGCTGGCGACTACACCTATAAGTATAATAAATAATTTTATGTTTAATTATTTTTTATTTATTTTGCCCCCTACTTGGGAGTACTTACTCAGTTTTACCTAAATAGTAACTGAAAGCTTTTGGACATATTTCATTCAATGATCCGAATGTGCAAGACAGTAAAGATTACTACCTATACTATTATTTAGATCAAGTAACAATCGAATAAATCGAGAAACGAACACGTATACGCATAACTCGAGTAACGAACACGTACCTTTAAGTAATGGTACGTTATCATAATCAACGCATGCTGTACTGCTGGGCACGGGTCTCCTTACATAATGAGAGGGATTAGGCTATAGTCCATCACGTATACTGTATACTGCTGGTTGGCAGACTTGAAACGCCTTCGAGGACAATAAATTTTCCTCACGGTGTTTTCCTTCACCGTTTAAGCGCGTGGTACCACATGACTTCGAAAAGTCGGAGATGCGTGCCTTGAACTCGAACCCGAGACCTTTGACATGGTTGTTCTTTAAGTACCTAGTCATATCACTAGGCTATGACTGCATTTTTTAATATAGTTAATATACCTATATATTTATTTTAACTTAATTATTTACTTATTTATTTATACATACTTTATGCACCGTTGGTACGCACGGCTACACATCAAGCTATACAAAACCAGTATAAGCGGACCTCGAATTGTGCAGAAAACCTTTACAATGGGAAGTGGATGTGTAGCCGTGTGTACAATGGCGGTCTTAACCTTTTGAACGCCATTGTCACATATATGTGACAAACGAAATCTTACCCTGAACGCGAACGTCACAAATATATGACAAAATATACGTCGCACCATATTATGAAATAAACAATTTAATCATTACTTTAGTGTGTTTTCACTACCTTGTGTAATTTGACAGAAAAAGTGGCCTGGCGTCAGGGGTACGGCGGCGGCGATACGTTTATACTCTGGCGTTCGAAAGGTTAATGCCATTAGGCATTTCCTAGTTTGCATGCATAATAATCATTAATTTTAATGCAATACAAATCTGCTGCTTGGTTTTAGGATTCTCCAGAGTGCGGTCCCTGGCGACTAAAATATTTCCCCCAATGCCTAACTGGGGTACCTACTAAGATGGCCACTTTTAACACCACAATCTGATTCACGGCCTACATTTCCAATATAAGCTGAGTTTTTAGCCCCTGAATGAAATCTTCCGCGCATTGATACCTCCTAACCATCAAAAATTCTTACTCGAAACAAGTTTAACATTTTTGATATTTTTTAAAGATAAAAGATAAATTTGACTGCCTCGTTGGTCTAGTGGTCCCAAGCGCGACTGCTACCTACGCTAGAGGTCCTGGGTTCGATCCCCAGGTCGAGCAGTGTTATTGAGTTTTTCTATGAAATTCTCAGTAGCAGCTCGGAGTCTGGATTCGTGCCCGGTTAATGGCAATAGGCTCGCCCCCTATTACATGGGACCTAAACATACCGGTGAAATGTGGGTGTACATTAGTACACCTCTGCCTAACCCTTCGGGGAATACAGGCGTGATGGTATGTTATGTTTATGTTAAAAGATAAATTCAATCTCAGGTAGTATTTGGACCTGTCTCCCTCCGGTTAGTAAGAACACAACCTAATTCTGGGTGAATTGGGCGAATTTCGCCCCCAAGACTGAGGGTAGGATATTTTCTAGTTTAAGATTTGTCAAAGGTGGACCAAGACACAACCGAGACCATTGCCTGTGATGTCAAGTTTCTCTCCCATCTCGCTGCGTTACACAATATCAACAAGCATCTCCAAAGATCGACAAAGGTAGACAGCGAAGTTTACTTAATAACATCTACATTGTATAAAGATCAAACAACCATTCAGAATCAGGAAGATGCTAAGATAAATAAACAAACAGTTGTTCTGCAAAATCTTGTTTCCCGCAATCGTAGTTGAGCGTTTTGCGAGTTGAGCTGTGAGGACGCGATGCAATATATCCTGGTCATTTTGTGTTTCACAAATGTCATAGAAGCTCTATACTACGCTAAAGTTGCAAAACCTGGGTGTCTTATGTATAATGGAACATGTAAGTACCTACCATTAATTTATTAGTGCATTTTAATTAATTTATCTAAATATATATTTAGATAACATATCGGTACCTACTATATATTATATAGTATAGATTTTTTTTATTGTTCTATCTTATAGTAAGAACATTAAGCTAATAGAAAATAGGCTAGATGGCTGTAATGTTTTTATGGTCTTCTAAAACTGCTAACCATAAATAGAACCGATTAAATATAAAGATTAACAAAATCAAATTTAAATATGGTTCAAAAATAAGGCCGTTATAAGCATTTTCATTTTAAACTAGACAGAGAGCACACTATTCGCTTGTGACATCACAATCCAATACCTAGCCGAAACCTACAGCTAAGCCTATAAATAAAGTACATACCTACTTAACTACTCACATAATCTGCTTTGCAATACCCAAAACTCTGCACCGTCATAAATATATTCTAAGCCAATTAGGCGACTCGGTATATTCACAATAATGAATGGAGCAAGATTTATTAGGAAATAAATCTGTACAGAATCACAGAATACGTGATGGTGATCTCTCTCCTTTTAATACTCAGTTAAGAATAAGTTATTTTTGATGTCACAATTTCGACTGCCATGTATAATAACCAAATGTGTTAGGACGAAAAATTCACCGGTGCGTTCATTTAGAGATCTCGGAGCCCCCCTCCAAAATGTGTTATGGATGGCCGTGTGTTTTTAGTCGGTACGAGATTTTTACACGGAAAAAAAGGACAAAAAATTTGCGAACCAAAAAAATTTTAATTTGGGGCCCAAGGCTAAACCTGCCTTAACAGATCTTCCCTAATTTTCTAATGTGAATGATTTTATCCAAACCGGTCTTTTTGCAATGCGAAACAAGGCTCGTATCCGAACTCTAGCCGTACAATCGTCGCCATTGAAGTTTGAACTAATCCAACTTGCCCACTTTTACAGGTGCATCTGAATGCCCGGAATATATGCATCGGGTGAACAGCGAGTGTAGGCCGACGCCGTCACAGCGCACTTGCGACGAGCCGGTCGCAATATCAATGGGCATCATCTGCGATTGGTCGCGTTGCGATTGCGACTTCCCCTTTGTGTTACACCTGCCTTCGGGTTATTGCTTCTTATACGAAGATTGTCCGTGATTCGATCGCTGAATTTCATTCGATGTTGGAATGTAAGATTAGATGTGAAGAGCGCCGCAGGGAGTGATTTGTTATGATTACAAGAAATAAATCGTGATATTTGATGTGGTTTTATTTTTCTATCATAGATTTTATTTTATTTAGCCAGTCAGCAATGCCCGTAACGCCCGTGCAGAACAGATTTTGCTTCGTGGCTGTAATATAGTACCTATTTGTAGGTTTTCAGTCTTATGTTTGACCGGAGTCAGGAACTCCGGTCAAACATAAGACTGAAAACGTTTAGAGGAAAATCATATGGGTCGTTTTAAAGTTATCTAGCTAATGAGAGAAAAAACACCATGTACGATATTTCCGTAGCGACTCTCAGACTATAATGTGAGTGGAACGAATGCAATGGCAATACAGATATTCGCCAACCCTGTTTCCAACAGCAAGGGAGCGTTGTGGAGTGAAAGAAGATGTAGTAACAAGGATTGAGAAAGGTATGTTAAGATGGGTCGGTCATGCAGAGAGAATCGATGAACGGAGATTGACGAAACAAGTATATATGGTGAGTATGGATGGACGAGTTAGAAGGGGAAGACCTCGGCGAACGTACCGCAACCAAATTGCGGATGTTCTCAAAAAAGGCCAGGTTCCGACGGTCATGAAGGAAGAGATTAATGAATGTAGATGAAGCGAAAGTAGTGTGCCAGGATCGTAGCAAGTGGAAATCTATAGTCTCTGCCTACCCCCATAGGAGACAGGCGTGACAATATGTATGTATGTACGTATGTAGGTTTGGCCTACCCGAATGCACAAACCATATGTGTCGCCCTAAAGAGTGTGAACCACTCATAGAAAGTAGATACCTAAACAAAATACTGTGTTAGAATTCGTACAGATTTTAAACACAGAGCTAAAAATATATATTCTACCTATAATAAAGGTGTTAGCTCTCCTTTACGTCATATCTCCAAAAAATTAAACGGATCTGACTGATACCTTTTTTAGATGTTAGGAAATTGAAGTCGGCTTTTCTTATTTTGTTTCAGGTATACTGGACACTGTCCCATGCTGAAATTCCGCTTTGGAAAATGCTACGGAGACAACACGCGTCAAATTCTAAAGGAAATACGTTCTAAAGGACTGTTCAAGTAAGTTATATAATACCCATATAGGAATCTCTTGACCTCCGATTTAATACCTGGTTTTGGAACGACAACTTTCATTTGAGGATATCTAACACTTTAAAACGGCATTATTGAACGTCTCTGAGAGTTCTAATTAAAGAGGCAGCATTGAAACTCCTTTCTGTCACCAATCAACTGCAACATTAAAACAATAAAAACTACAAAACACGTACGTACAAAGCGTTTGAACGTAAACTTAGGGCTGCCAAAAGGGTAAGCCGTTGTCTGTTATCGATGGTTTAAACGTCCATTTCGGACAATCAAACCACACGCTTCAAAATAAGGCACTAAGCCCCCGGCCGGTCATAAATCCGCAATAAACTTTAAGAAGTTAATAGACTACATAAGGTATGTACTCGAAAACATATTTTAACTCGAGTAAGTTTTTGCAACATTTTCATGATTTCATTCGTCTCTGCGAACGTAAAAGTTACCTACATTCAAGGTCAATGAAAATCCCAAGTTTATTTCAATTATTTCAAAAAGCTTTACGCAAGAGCAATAAGGCTTCGCTACCCACGCAATTCTGTCAACAGATGGAATAAAAATATCAATACTTTATATTCAGTGGTTTGTATTTTGTTTGTAAAAATGAAATTTAGATTTTTCATACCAAGGTACTGTCTGGATCGTAGTAGGTAGAGTATTATTTAAAAAGAGTTTATATGGTTTTACATTATGGGCGCAGCCCCAATACATATTCATCTGCCAAGACGATGAACGAAATATTAATTTTTGCCATATATTATGCCGCTAAGCAGGAATAAGCTCTAAATATTGTGTTCTGGTTTTAATGACCATTAAAATGATTGGTTGAATGACAACAATTTTATTGGTGTCTTCAACCTAAGCCACCAAGACGAACCCATTGGACTGCAAAGTCAAAGGCCTAGAGTTCGAATCCAAGGCCAAACTTAACCAAGTCATGTGCGTATTAATAATTAATTGTCACTCGCTAAACGGTAAAGAAAACCTGCCTGATAAGATTTTCTTCACGGCGGCGTGTGAAGTCTTCCAACCCGCTTAATCCCTCTCGTTCGGAGGAGAGACTCGTGCCCAGTATTGTGACAATGCAATGGATTGATGATGATGAAGTACTTAATTTTTTGTGATTCCAGCAAGCCACTGGAGTACCGTCCACGAGACAACTACGAGTTGGACAATCATCCACGCTTCGAAGCACCACAACTAGACGTATACGACGGCATCCGGAACAAGCCCACCAAACACATGACAGGATACACCGGCTACGTGCCGGGGATGAACTTTAGGTACGTCAGGAGTACTCATATCCATCCATAAACTATGCTGTAAAGTTTAGGGTTCGAATGTCGCAGGTTGGACCCTTTTATGGTAATTTTTCAGTAGGAAATTTTCACCAGCACCTCTGAATTTGATTATATGCCCTACTTTTGGAGAATAGAGGATAGCTTGATTTAAGAGTTTAATTGTAAGTATTCACCTACTTAAGAATAATGTGTCACAGACAGCAGATGAAGCGAATTTAGACCAAAACTACGTATACGTGAAGATAATAAGCGACACCTTTATAACAAGATGAAATGAAGTTCTCACAAGTGGTAACGAAGTTAATGTAAGCAGGTTAGGTTAGTGGAATAAGACAGAGAGATATGCAAGAGTCGTAGCAAGTGGCGGTCTATAGTTTCTGCCTACCCCTGTGGGAAAAAGGCGTGAGTGTAAGTATGTATGTACGAAACACTTAGTGTTGATAATGGTTAAAATGAATAAATCTTTATTGAAAGTTATAGAAAATTCGGTCACAGCAACCCAAGAACTTTGTGACGTACAAATCCGATAAAAAAATCAATTGGTACAAACTGCCAAGGATATTAGGATTTACGAGCGCCGTAAAAGAGTCGAAATCGGAATCAAGTTCAAACGTGGTACCTCTATATAACTCCTTTTCTCTAAAGAATATAAAATTATCATGTTAACGTTTTGCTGTCACGCTAACTCAGAGGTATTTGTGACGTTTACAGAAAGAGGGTTAAGTAGGGTAGGTGTAGGTAAAACGATTATTTAGGACGGATTTGCACTAATATGTGCATAAAAATACATTAAAAACTACGTATAATATTTATCAACGTTCACGTTAAAATTACCCTTCCATTGAGTTGATAATAATTACTATTCCGAATTCTTAGAAAATTATACTAACGCACATTTTAATTTTCCATCGTATTGACGGTTTATTCGACGAAATAATTAAATAGCCTAATAATTATCTTATCGCGTAAAAAATCTAATTAAACTGAATCTGATATGGTAAATTATAATCAAATTAACACTAATAGAAGATATTAACTAAATTATCATGAAATCGATCGAAGTAGCTGGCTCGGTAGGTACGCTAAATACATATGAATAGCTTTTTGTTAATTAACTGTGTTAGATTTTTTTCTTATATGTACTTATGAGCTCTGGCCCGCGGTTTTACTTGCGTCCTAAGACGATTTAAGTGCTTACTTTAACTCTTTTCTAGGCGGCTTATCAACATGAAACATGCACCGTACTTAAGTTAGACCTCATCCAATTTCATGCAGTAGTTTTTGCGTTATGCGTGTACAAAAATTGTTGGTCGCTGGATTTTTAACTTTATTAAGTACGATATTTCCTTTCAGTTACGGAAAATCATATGGACGAACAGCAGACGACTGCATGGCGAATTTTACTGACAGGCAACGTGAATTAAGGCGAAAAGCAGATCTAAATCGGAGTTACGTGCGTTCAAGAAGCGCACCCAAGATGGAAACGATTCACTCTAGGGATGAAATCCGGCGAGACTTGAACAGATTCAGAGAAATTAACAAGTATAAAGGTAAACTTCTAGAATTGTAGTAAGCCTTCGATAGTGTAAGCTAGGTGCAAGAGATAACACCGCAATAGCAATACATTTCAGATGCATAAAAGCATAATGCTATTGATTAAGAATGTATCATAATTATCTGCAATAATTAATCTGTAAATATAAAATAGACATTATTAATATAATTAAAAGGCGTTCCGCAAGGTTACAACTTGGGTCCACTGCTTGACTCTTGGTTTTATTTGCAGAAAACACAATATCAGCCGAATTCCCACCGATAGCGGGCTACACAGGGCATATACCACGAATCAAAGGATCCGAAGCATCTTTAAGTCAACGATACCATTGTGCAGCGAAACGTGGTCTAGAACTCATAAAAATCGAAAAGGATAATCGTAAAGAGCTACAAAATGCCGATACTAATATCAAAGCAATTCTAAAAGAAAACGGGAAGAAGTATTCGTATTGGAATTGGGGATAGCATACAGGTAGAAGGATGTTTTTCACCAAGAGGCGGTGAACATTCTTCTATAAAACAGAACGGACAGTATTTTGTTGGAAAAATGCGATTTGATTTGTATACTAGATTTATACAATGATGTCATAGTCACTACGTGGGCCTATTTTTAAAGAATGCGTGTTTTTTCAAAGATATATTTTGTTAATTAAATGTTAATGAGTTCGCTGTCTTCTGTGTTGAGTGAGAATTCCTGAGAAAATGTGATATGTTTTAGAGTCAACATTTAGAAGTCATAGTCGACGGAATAATCCTTTCTTCAACCGCATAGCATTACTGGTGCACAAATAGAAAAAAAAAGCATTCAAAGAGTATTTTAAACATACTCCAAATTTGATAATGCATAAAGTACAAACATTGAAAATAGTTTTCTTATGTATACTGTAAATTTTAAAAATAAACTACATAGAAATCGAGTACTAATTTGTTTTATTAATATCAAAATTTTAATATAATAAGTGTCTATGCTAATAATAAACTATCTGAAGTAATAATATACAAAAATAGGTACATAAATACTATGTCAGATATAAAAATAGTTACCTATGTTTTTTGGTTTAGTACAATTGGCCGAAAATATATCAAACCATACTTATATATTATTTTTTATAGTTTAGTGTCATGTCGTACACGACTAATAACTTAACTAACACTGTCATGCCGTACACAGCTATTAAATAACTTAATTATTAATTTATAACTAAATAATGTTTGAGCTGTAAATTCAATAATTCGGAAATATTTTTATAAAAATAAAAAAGATAGTTATGGCTACTTGGAGAGCTTTATAAACAGCAATAAATTGTCTATGTTGGTAAAATACATTATTAACCGTTACCTTAACACATTATTAAGTAGATGTTTGATTTCTATTTGATAAGTATTCATTAATATGAATTATGTTAATCGCATTGATATGTTTTTATAAATTTTAGTGTTTATGATATATTTTATAATTAAAATACAGCTCAATCATAGAAAAGGTACATAAACATAAGGCACATACAATCTCATTATCGTAAAAATAGTTTCATAATTAGTTTCACCTATATTAAAAATTCGTTGCCAAAGTTGCAATAAATTTTAGTAACTAAAATATACTTTGTTATGTTCCTATAAGTTAATATAGATTACCATTTTTGCTTAACAATTATTATGACAACACAAATACAATAATATTTTAAAGACACCAATACAGTCTATATGAATATACTAATATTTAAATGCACCAATAAGTCAAGACACGACTTTTTTATATTTTGTTTAGAATGTCAACAAGAACTGCCTCGTTAATCTAGTGGTCCCAAGCGCGACTGCTACGCTGAAGATCCCGGTTAGATTCCTAGGTCGAGCAATTTGCCTGGTGAGTTGCAATAGACACACCGTCTATACATATATTTGGGATCTAAACATGCCGGTGAAATTTGTCAACAATGTTTCTAGGACATGATATTTTAAGTAAAAATACTTATACTTATTGCATACTGAATGTTAAAGTCTGTGCTATTCCTTTGACATTTACTTATTTAAGGTCAACATTCTTGTTAACATTCTCAGCAAAATAAAAAATAGTTTCAGTAGATTAACTTTCGGGTGTTAATTCAACTATCTTACCAGTTCTTTCATCAACACCGTCTACTATCACTGTCTTCTCATCATCCACTGTTGTTTTAACTTCATTAACTTCTGGTCTCTTGTCTGTGGCAAGTTCTAACATTAACGTTTCTAACTTCTGAGCTTTCCTAGTCTCGTTGTGAGTGATCAGAGCACATAAATGTTCTGTTAATAACTCTTTTTTCTCTTTTTCTTTTTGCAAGTGGATTTTTGCCTGTAGGAACTCCTTCTCTACTTTGAGGTAGTGTTTTCTGGAAATTGGAAATGGAGTCATATTAGTGTTCATTTAATATTATTAAACTATGATAATAGTCTGACTTCCTCAGAAACTTCCATGACTAAGTTCGTTGTTACTCCGAAAATATTGATAGACGTAATACTAGTAACTATAAACAAAAACAAATTATGCACTGCAATATATTTTTGATAAAATTAGGCTGTAATTCTGGTAGTCGCGAATCATAGTTGTAAACAATAAATCAAAGAAAAAAAACTGATGAAAGTCCAGAAAGGACTGATGAGTCCTTTCTGGACTTTCATAAGTTTGGTTGCATGTATACAGTTGGCTTTTCAGGCGTGCAGGAGCCATTGCCACTGCTACCTCTTCATATTAACCTCTCTTAAGTCTAGTGACTGATTTGCTGCTGTCCAGCAATTTGACAGCCAGTGGATTTTGGGGGATGTCTAAACGTTCAGCATAATGCTAACAAGCATTATGCTGAACGTTTAGACATCTTGTTTATTAATTTTCTGAAGTATTGTAGGAGTGTTGAGATTTGAATTTCATTAAAAAAATCCGCAGTGGGATCCTAGCTAGACTACAAGGGCGGATCCAGGGGGGGGGGGTCATGACACCCCTGGGCTGGGTCCAGGACCTGTATCTATTATTATCAAATTTAAATCATAACTTCTTGCGACTTGACTACGACTATTTGACCCTCCCCCCTGGCGCTTAAGATGGATCAGTCCTTGCTAGGGTATCGCATACCTCGTGCGAAGACAATTGCTCTAGCTAGACGCGAAAATGCGACGACAAAAAGTCGCACATGTCATTCAGACCTCGGAGAACTACGAAGATTGGCACAAAGGAGATTTGTCTCGCAGGAATTCGATACAAACACATCCATAATAAGTGATTTAAAAAAACTTACTCTGCATCAGCATAGGTCAAGCACGCCTGGTCGATCTTTCCCCTTAACACCGCCACATCCTGCGAGAACTGACTGTCTAGAACTTGTAACTCTTTCTTGATTTTCTCTAATCTCATCACCTCTTCGGCAGTTTGTTTGGTCCTGTAGCAAGGTCAAATATGTTTTTTGTAAAGGGGGTATTTTAAGTAATGAAAGGCTAAGGCTAAGGCTTAAGGCTTTAAGGCTAAACCTTCAGCCTTGGGCGGCAAATTCAAATTTTTTATGGTTTTTCGCAAATTGTTCGTCTATAACACATTATAGATACCAGGCAGTAGAAATTGCGACATCAACAATAACTTATTCACGATTGAGTATTAAAAATAATAGAGGGCTCGGCCAAAACTGACGATTTAAACCTAAATCTCCTACGATAGCGGTTTTTAAATATTTTTTTTTATAATTTGGAAAAGACCAAGAAAATATTGAATAAACATTATGATAAATAGCCCAAGGCAGAACGTTTTGCCTAAAATTAAAAAAAAAAACAGCAATTATTTCCGTAGCTCATAATCTCAATCGGTTATGGTGACAATCTTTGGGCATGGTTTCTCGAATATTGTAACGATACATCACTATAAGCTCACGGGTTACCATAAAATATGACTAAACCAACACAAAACACTGACCATATAGTTTTAGTAACAAGATTGTAAAATTTATTCAAATTAACCATTTTTCTAAATAAATTTATTTGTAAACCACAATTAATTGAACAATACAAGGCATTTCAACTAAATACACTAGACTGAATCATTGAGAGATAAAAAACTAGCATCCACTTCACTGAGATACGTCTGATATCGCGAGATATAGTCGGACGGTTTACATGGTCAGTGTGTTTATAACTATTATGATTTCGCATGGATTTATTGCACTGCATCTTTTACATAACTTAACGATGCCCACGGTTTTACTCACGTCCCAAAAGAATGTATTTACTAAAACCCGGCTTCTAAGCGGCATGGGTATCAACAACAATGAAACATGCACTTGATTTTAAGTTGGTTTAACCTAAAATCAAGTGCATGTTCTAGGAATAAAACTGTGAAGACTTCATTCAATTTCGTGCAGTATTTTTTGCGTTATTAGTGTACAAACATACAAAAATCTTTTTTTTTGTTTTGGCTTCTATTGCTCTAATAAACACTTAAGAGGATAGTATCCGCTTCGCGCCCCATACAAACGTAGTTTGGCTCTTGCTTGAATTTTAAACAATGAAAGTCATTGAAATTTTGCAGTAACAATCTTATCATTAAAATACGTGTTCATGTAATATAAAATTTCATTTCAATATACGGTTAAAAAGTTACACGAGCTCAAAGATTTTTTTTTTTTTTTTTTTTTTTTTTTTTTTTTTTTTTTTAAAAAAAGCTTAGCGATGTGGGTCACACATTGCTAGTATTCTTGTTAACCCCTCGTGCT
Source organism: Subacronicta megacephala (assembly GCA_958496365.1). Taxonomy (NCBI): domain Eukaryota; kingdom Metazoa; phylum Arthropoda; class Insecta; order Lepidoptera; family Noctuidae; genus Subacronicta; species Subacronicta megacephala. Next base: position 3,330,566 of record OY292526.1, read on the forward strand.
AAGCTAAATGCTTGTGTTACGAGTGGGTTCACGTCGGTAGTGCAATGGGTGGGGTTCGAACTGGCAACCATATGATCGCAAGTCCGACGCCCTAGCCATTAGGCTACCGACGCTTCACGCTAGTAAGCTTTTTAAAAAAAAAAAAAAAAAAAAAAAAAAAAAAAAAAAAAAAAAAAAGATTGGCAATTTTCGTTGAAAAACGGCCCAACTTTATGCTAGTATTTCTCGACAATGTATCAATACAGAAACATTCTGATTCGAAAGAAACCTAGATAATATAGTGAATATTTTTTTACAATATTTTTTTTTACGTATTAACAATATTATAGGAGTAATCTCCAAAATTCGGAACATGAGAAATACGCGTGAAAATGTTGCAAATGTATTGTTGTTTCACCATGCGTCGCGGGAGCTGCGGCGGGTCGGGAGGTGAGACAACGTCCTTGAAACAACCGGCTCGCGGTGCATGTGAGCGACGCGATGAATCGAATGTCGTGAATCTTACTTATTCCGCCGGGTGCGACTTATCGAAAGAGATATTTAGATAGTTTGATGGACAACGAGAGCTTGCGCTCGAGAGAGGTTTTATTATTAAAATATATTATACGTACATAGATTGCCTCATTAGTCTAGTGGTTCTAAGTGCGACTGCTACGCTAGAGGTCCTGGGTTCGATCCCCAGGTCGAGCAAAGTGTTATTGGGTTTTTCTATGAAATTCCCATTAGCAGCTCGGGGTCTGGATTTGTGCCCGGTTAATGGCAATAGGCTCGCCCCCTATTACATGGGACCTAAACATACCGGCGAAATGTGGGTGTACATTAGTACACCTCTGCCCAACCCTTCGGGGAATACAGGCGTGATGGTAATATACCGGCCGTAACTTACTAGACTACCTAAGGAAAAAAAATGTGTAAGATAGGTAATTTTATTGTTTAACCCGTGATAATACTATTTTATACCTAGGTATATCTTATTATTAGGTATATTGTAGGTATATAATATATTGTAAATTAGAATTACTGTTGTTTACACACCACATAGGTACCTAACTACATGTACATACGTGGGTTGATTTTATGTTACTTAGGTACTTGTCTAGTAATAATAATAATTTATTTATGGTTGCGTCGCGCGTTGATTTTGATTTAGAAGTTACAAGAAACAGTTTGAGCCTACATCTGTAAAAAAGTTTCTTAGATTGGCAGAGGTGAAAGCAATAATTTATTGTGGGTATATTATAGATAGCATGGCAAGAAAATAAATGTATGCATGAAAATAAATGGTGAAGTGGTTAAGTAATCGGGTGCGCTATGAATAATGTAGTATCACTAGTGGGTTCGATTCCCACACGGAGCATATATTTTTTATGGCCTAAAGGTAGTTTTCCATGTTATCTTCTTTTGTTAAAAGAGTTTGGGTTTGGTAAACGCACTAAAGATCCAGAAAAATCCTAGTGTAAATAAAAAAAAAGAAGTGAAAAAAAAAAGTGGTTTTTAGGTACTTAAGTAAGTACCTACCTACGTAAAGTTTATTTAAGTCATAAGTTCTTATCCTAAGGTTTTTAGTAATATAAATGCCTAGCACAATTAGTTGTAATGTAAAGTTCACTCGTAACAAAACATTTTAATAAAAGCAGAGCCAAGTCTCATTACTCGATTACTACATGTTGCTGGTGATTCATAATATTATATGTACATGTACGCACGGCTACACATCAAGCTATACAAAACCAGTATAGGCTGCCCTTGAATAGGCATGATGACAGTAAGCAAGAATTACTAAAATAATATGTTCATATACTGAAATATAATTAATATGTTTAGAAAAGAATATTTATTTTTATTTATAAGACGGGATTATTAATTTATTTGATAAAATAAAACTACAAAATACACTAGTCCGCCATGTTCAGTTGAACACCAATCAGATTCAATTACGTCACATCTATGTTGAACTGTCGCTGTCACGTAAATTTCGTACGAATTTCGACGATCTCCGCGCTTAAAATTGTTTATTATGTATTTCCTAATTGTATATTACTTAGCTTTTGTCCTACAACTTGTATAAGAACTTATTAAGTAATGGAACAAGGGTTTACCAAGGCAAACAGCTCTAATTTTCCCAGAATTGATTTGTTAATGCTGGGACAGTTCCCGGTATTAAACAAAGAGTTCTGTTCAGCAGAATTTAGAAATGTTAAAACTACAATGTAAGTATTATTTATTATTATTTATATTATACCTACTATAATTAAAAAAATAAAATCATTTTTAAAAAGCACAGCTTCGTATGTTTAGTTTTAATAATGTTTTGACTTTATAAAATATGCTTTCCTATCGATTTCTTTGTTTTAGATCCTCCAGGCCATCTTATGGGGACGACGCGATTAGCTACGTTCAGTTAAAACGCGATGGAAATCTATGTACTTATAGTTAAATCAAAAATCTGCCCAGAACACAAGGTCCACGCGAAGTTATATGCAGTGACGTTAATAGTTGACTAAGTAAAGGAAGAAGTTATATCGGTAGAATGCCATGACTGCGTTGCCTCACAAGGAGGCTGCAAACATGCCATTGCATTTCTCATGTGGGTCCATCGTAGGAGTGAAGAACCGATTATTCAAGTAGGTAATTTACGATCCATTCGGCGAGGCTCAGGCTCAGTCAGTGTCTCGCCTCGTAAGTTACTTGAATAATTGATTAAAAATTTAATGTAATAAAGAAAATCTATCGGGTAAAATCTCTCGAGCTATCTATGAACTTTATTTTATTAAATAAAACATGATGTCAAATCATTTTCGGTTTTATTATTTTAAGAATAAAATCGAAAATGGAAGATAAAATTACAAAAAAAGAGGTATCTTTGTGAATTTATTCTATCGAGCCAACTTTATCAAATCGTGTTTCCCTTGTATGTGTTCCCTAGAATATATACTCAACAATATAAATTTATTTTCTCAGATTTTAATTTTACTATTTACTACTTAAAAAAAAACATTTTTATGTGGGCTTTGCAGTACCACCCGGCCTTAATCTCCTATTGTATACGATGTCAAAACATAGAAGTGACGTCATAAGCAGACGCCATGACACCAGGGACCGTTTTCGCGCTAATTTAAAAACATTGAATTAAAATCGCATTTTTGTATCAAAAACCTTTTTTAATTGCAGAAAAAAAATATTTTTCGGAAATAGTATATACATAAGAATATTTTAGATCAGTTTTTGAAAATCAGTCATCATGCCTATTGTGCTTTAAACCTTTACAATGGGAGGTCAGTCTAAACTGGTTTTGTATAGCTTGATGTGTAGCCATGTGTACATAATTTTCAGTAAAGAGGAAAAAATTCAAAGAGGATGTTGTGGCTGACTGCCAAAATATAAAAGAACGGTTTCAAAAAAAGACTTCCCGAAACGAGATCAAGAATTAGGGTAGATATGATAAAATTGGATATTAGGATTATAGCAATCATCAAGTTATAAGTAAAATTATTTGTTAGCTATACATTTTATTATGATACCCCTGAGTCTCTTTCGATTATATCGGGTTAACACAGTCATGTAACTAATTATACAAACATACTTTTCACAAAAACTCGTATGCACACACACACACACACACACACACTATTATTATTATTATCTTTTCTATGTATATAGATAGTAAATAATTATTTTCTATTTTTTTTATGTCAAATAATATGTGTGTAAAAAGTGTGAATAAAGGAAATAATAATAATTATTATTATTATAATTATGTGTTACATATCCATTTGGATTTGGACTCTCAGCATAGCTATGCTGAGAGTCCAAAGCACAAGCTTGTGATTGTGACGAGTCAGCCATGGGCTTACATCAAGTGAGTTGGTTCTTTTCTTCTGAAGAATGTGTTTGTGAAGTGGATATCAGGAATCGCTTTACTATGGAACATGTGTCTATGATAACTGATTTTTGTAGTGGAATGTATGTTTTGTGTAGGTCTAGTTCTTTTTATGATGTGTGTAGTGATTTAGGGATGAGTCCGGTAGATGATAATACTATCAATATTATTTTAACTGTATTTTGTTGCATATCTGTCGTATTTCATCTGCTAATGATATAGAATACGACAGATTATCTCGGTGTATTTCTTTCTGAGTTAGACACAGATATATCTACTAAATTTGTTATTTGTGGTTGTTTTAAAATTAATGCTATGTATGGTCTATTGTTCCGTGTGATTTTATCTGTAATTATATCACTATCCCAGTATAATTTATCTATGTTGTTATTTACATTTTTTGGCTTATATTTATAACATTGTCTTATTGTATCTATTAAATTATATTTTTTAGCTATCTGTAGGTATATTTCTTTATAATGTCTATCTGTGTACTGTATTTGCTAAGAATGGACATCCTCTTGTCATATGATCTATAGTTTCTTGTTGGGAGTTACATAATCTACATCTATTACATTACATTCAAACAGCGTAACATAAAGATTTAATATTACTTAGTAAGAAAAGGTTTGTAATAAAGTATACAGACTTCGTTAATGTGGGTCTAGTATTGACTTAGAGCTCCCTTCATAAACCTTTCTTTACTTAGAATTGCTCTGTAATTCGTTTGTACTTGGCTGTCATTACCCCTTTTTGATTATCAGAACGAGACAAATAAATTTTAACTTACTAACGCAAACGCAATGAATTCAAACACTTTTCTTTCAACTGTAACTTCCATTGTTTTCGTAGAATCAAAAAAATTAGTGCATAGCGGACCTTTTTAGTAGGTATCTTTTGAGTCGAGCATAGCGAAACTAGAACATAGCGGTACTAACCGGTTAAAAATGCCAAATTTATAATAATAAATAATATTTAATATCTACTATTATAAATAACAAATATTATTAGTATTATTAACGAGTACTTAGTATTAGCATACTACTTGTTAATACTAATAATATTTGTTATTTATATAACTATAAGGTAGCCCTTATAGTTTCTGAAACTTTATAATGAATCAGTGAGTGAGTGATATTACGCTGTAATATAATTTTTCATTTTTGATTAAAAGGCTATATTAATCTAAACAAGATTGTCTTGTTGGTGAAATGACTTTTTTGTAAGGTTAATAATGACTCATTCGTCATGTGCTTATCAGCTTTTAATTTTTAAAGGATATTCAACATAAAAGAGAAAAGTATGTGGTGCCGCGAAATTTTACGGCACATGCGGATTTGTTTGAGAAATAACACATAACTTGATATCTTCTAAATTACAGATATAGATTATATTACACGAGACTTGGCTCTGTTTACAAAAATATTTTAATATGTTAAAATTACTGTTATGTGTACAATTGAGAGCTTACGAGTAGGTCATGAAGTTTTCAAATATTGTAAGTTTCTTATCTGTACTCTCCCCTGATGGGAGCATCAAGCATCTGAAAACCTTAGAGATGCCGTTTTTTTATGATTTATGTCGTAAAAGCTTTCTATGACTTTTAGTGCATTACCCTTTCTATTCATAGCTACTTTTATTATGAAATTCAATAAAAAAATACGGATTGTTCTAGAAGTGAATAGGTAGGTAGGTACTTATTTTTATTAAATGCAATTTCCAATCGTTACGCGTCATTCTATTTTAAAATCAAAGAAAATAAGTACAATACAATAAAAAACCTTGAACGAGCGCTCAGTGTACATCACCATACGTACTTAAGTAAATACCTAAATTTTATTATGTAAGTACTTAGGTATTCTGTATTAAATGCAATTAGGAACTTTACTGCTGCTGATTGTGAGATCAATACGACGGTTTATCATAATTTTACAATGAAAATTGCATTTAGGTAGGTACTTATGTAGGGACTTACATATCCAGATTGTTTTATTCGAATAAGTCAAAATTTACAAGTTAAGTACCTAATTAGGATCAAAACAAAATATTTTGTACGAAGTAGGTATCTATTGAAATGAAAAACAAATTTTCGTACAACTTATTGCTCTAATCTTGAAATCCCTTATTTATGGTAATACTATAGAAATAAATAGGTAGGTACTAAGTTACTTTCTCATTAGGTAGGCAATTGAATAAAAAAATAAAAAATTGATGGTATTTGCTATAATGAATCTTACAACGAAATAATTGACCTAATAATAAATTTGAACGATCGAACAAGGTACGAAAAACAAAACGCTTTCATAATTTCATTACTTTAGAATTGGACCCAACAACGAGAATAAGCGCGCGGGTGGTTGCGAGGGCGCGCGGGACAAGGGCCGCCCGCTCGCATCGCAGGCGATAGGGACAACAACACAAAAACCAATACCTAAACTGCGTGCGCGCTGTCGAGGTACACTCCTCTTAAGGACGCTATCACATTTTGAACTTGCTCAAGTTTAGGTATCTTATTTGCAACACAACAACATTACGCGCACGCACACATTGAAACCGCTGTCCGGGCGATTTTATACGTAATTTAACTAATCTTGATACTTGAAGGTATTATTTTTCAATTTATTTTACTGGTATTAATTGAGTCAAATTAGTAATAAGTTTGCAATCGATTTTGGTAACCATGTAAACATGATTATCCCTGGTAGGTACCATCTGCGTGATGATCATGTTTTCAGTTATTTTTATAGTTTATCAATACTCATTACGTACATAATGTAGGTACCCAAAATAAATGGATTAATTACCACATTCATACGAAACTAACGACCATTTTACTATTACAAGGAAAACCTCAGATCCCCACTTTGAAAAGATGTAACTACTTATCTGCTGACAATTTAACTGCCTAATTGCCTAATGCCTGACTGCTTAATTTTACAATATTTTCAAATATTAGCTTGGGAGTTTATACCTATACTCCATTTGGTTAGGTACTTAACTAAAGGTAAACAAATCATAAAAAAGGTTCTTTAATAGGGGCATTTTTCATCTTGAAATAAAACGTAACCAAAATAAATTATTTAATCATCCAAAATCATTTTCCTTTTCTATACTAGCATATTTGACTACTTTGTTTAATATTAAATGGTAATTATTAATTCTTAAGCTTGCGATCAATAAATAAATCAAATCTGATAATTATGTCATAAAGTATTGCAATGTGCCTACTAGAAAGAATCTAAAAAGACAGGAAATCAAAACATTTTTCTACATAATAGACTTTTGATAACTCGAAAAAATTAAGAAGTAGTAGCGCGAGGAAGCGCGGCAAAATAATTAACCGATATTATACTTAGTCGGGTAACCAGACGTCATTCGTAACAGTTTGTACTTTCGTTCGTTTTTGTGTTTCTTTTGCCGTAAATTGTATTAATTAGTTATTGTTTTGTTTGTTCGTTGTTTTTATTGATTGTTAGTTGTGTTGTTATTAATTTCACTCCCAATTCATAAGATACCATTGTAATAAAGGTTGAAGAGCCCTGAACGCCGCCATTTTTATTGTTTACCTTTAGTTAAGTACCTAACCAAATGGAGTATAGCATACTTTCGTTTTGATATTTAAAAATAATAATTCCCTTATGGAAACTGTAAGTATCTTATTTACTGAGATCAGTATTTTTGATAAAAATTAAAACAAAAGTAGGTAGTAAACAGTATAATGTATTATAAATAGGCAGGATAAAAGTCGCAAAATGTATACAGATATTTATTTCTGTAAATAGATCTTTTAAAGACACTTTAACAAGTCGATTTTTTACTTTTTTTTTAAACTAGGTGGCGCCGATATTTTCTTCCCTACGACTAGGGATGTGACTTTACGGTAAAAAAATCGATTATTTGAAAATCGATTTTTATTTCTCTCAAAAAAATCGATTATATAAAAATTGATTTTTCACAAGATAATAATCGATTAAAAAAATCGTTTTTTTAATAAGATTAACAAATAATCGATTTTTTATAAATAATAATCGTCTTTTTTTAATAATACCGACGCCGTCCGAGAAGAAATGTCGAAACAAACTCAGAGAACCATGGTCTTTTTTAAAGTGCAGACAATAGTAATGTCATAGATATGTGAATTTTACAATTTAGGGCAAAATCAGAACAAGCCTTTTGAAGAAAGATCCATAGCAGCTTTGAGTTGATCTGTCCTAACAGACGGCAAAGAAGTTTTTGCAGAGAAGTTCAAAATTAAAATGAAGGCCAGCCCTTTTTCAACCGAACTCAAAAAAGGACAAGGTCCTCAATTCGTCTGTGTTTTTTTTCTTTTTTTTCTATGTTTGTTACGCTATATCCCCATGAACTATTCCTGCTCCTGAAAACAAAAAGGCAACATTAGTAGGTACCCAAGGAAAATCAAATAAACTTACAAGTGAAATATCATTTTGGTCATCATCACCTACGGCACCTACTCCTCCGTCCTCTGGACCGGACCACTAGACTAATTAGGCAGTAATGGATGTAGATTACGGATAAAGATTTATATAAATAATGATATTATTATCTATAGTAGGTACAAAAAAAATGGCGTAAAAAAATATTTTTGAGACATGCGATACCGTATATACTAATAGTCGTTTTTGGGATTTTTGGGGGTGGTGATTACGAGTACGCACGGCTACATATTAAGCTATACAAAACCAGTGTACGCTGGCCTCTTATTGTATAGAGAGCCTATACAGTGCGAGATCAGCTTAAACTGGTTTTGTATAGGTTGACCTGTAGCCGTGTGTAAGTCATTTATGTTTTAATTCAAAATTCGGGTTTATTTTTTTTATAAAAAATCTATATTTTTATTGATTGTGGAGGTGATGTTTATGAATATACCATCCAATTTTTGATTCAAGATGACAGATGTAATGTTTTTGTGATAAATCGACTTAGTTGGTACGGTCGCCAGCACATCAGGTTACCACAAACTGACAATTTTTTTCACTCGATATTGAACTTAATCACCAACTCTTAAGGTTTAAAATAATTTGGAAAAATTTGACAGTTTTGTATATCCTGATGACTAACTTTAAAAAATTACAACTATGTATTTATTTCTAAAACAAATTTCAATACTTGTACTTACTTTTATTTCGGAACGAAAAAGTATCAACTTTTTCGAGACCGAGTCCAACCAGAGTATACAACAGGGCACTCACCTTTTACGTAATATTTTTTTCGACAGCATGCGATACACCCGTGCTTCCGCGAGCGCGTTTGAGCGCGGAATGACGAACGGCGAGTAGAAATTGTATGGAGAAATTTGGGAGCGCTTCATATTTTCTCATTAATTAAAAATTTATTCATTTGGCTACAAAATTTTTAGCTATTCGTATAGAGGACTATATAAGCAACATTTTTCTATTATTTTTACGTTTAAATTTGCAGTGGATTTAGCTGTACTGGTACCTATTCAGACCCCATTTTTTTCATTTTATTGCGATTAGTGTGATGGTGAAATCGTATTTGTGTGAAAATGTTGTATAGGGTTATACAATTTTTATGGAATCATTGTGGAGATGAATATATTATCTTTAATTTGAAACCAAGATATCCTCGGAGTTGTGCTCCTAATTCGTTAAAATGGTACCGGAAAAGCACTGATATTTGTAGAAAAATGTGATAGCGTCCTTAATCCTACTTAATATTATAAATGTGAAAGTTTGTGAGGATGTATGGATGTTTGTTACTCTTTCACGCAAAAACTGCTGAACGGATTTTGATGAAACTTTACAGAATTATTGTTTATACATCAGAATAACATATAGGCTTTAATTGATAACGACATTTTGGGAAATTCCCACTAGATTGGGAAAAATCTATTCCACGCAGACGCAGTCGCGGGCAAAAGCTAGTAAAGTAATATAAAAAATATTAGATTTTCTTATATTCTTATATGTATACAATTTGATTATATTCTATACATATAATAAAATTGTATACATATCCGAAAATCTTCAGAATCATTATTTCTCAAATGATTCTTATTGCAACATTCTATATTTATGCTAGTAAGTTATGTTGAAATAAATATCTCACCTATCCGCAAGAGCTTTCGCTAACATCTCCTTCCTCTTCTTATTCTGTTCTTCCATTAATTTCTGCCTCAACTGCAATTCTTGTAACTTAGCCCCATGATTCATCAAGTCATCCTCTGAATAATTCTCAACACCCCTAACAATATCTGGTGCTACATCTACACTGTTTTTCCTATCAGTCATTGGTAAAATTGTTTCTTTATTACTTCTTTCTGTGTTTTCTTTATCCATTTTATTGTTTAAATTTGTTGATTCTGATATATTATTTTGTTTGTTCGTCTCTGTAGTAAGATTATCATTTGCATCTACATTTTCTTTGTTATTTTCTTTAATACTTTGTGCGTCGCCACTTTGTGTTGTTGGTGATCGTAAGCTGAGTTTGCATTTGTCGAATTCGATGTTATCTATAGCATCATCTGAATTAACTTTCTGTAGTATTGGCAGTTTGTATTGGTTTGTGGTTCTCTTTGACTTAAAGCCAATCTTATCAAGTTTCTTAACATTTGGTGCGTTTATTTGAGGAGCTGTAATATACAAATGAAAATGGTGAACCAGGCAGTAATTAGAAAAGATAATATTAAAAATGTTAAAATCCCCCAACAATTGCTTTATATCTCGACAGATTTTCATCAAACACACACGACACCACAGACAGACACACACACACACACTATACTAATACTAACTTATAACACCCCATCGTTCTTGCGTCGTGGGTTAAAAATTAAATGGGTATAGCATAGATCTAAAAGATTCCAGTGTTTTTTTTTTTAATGCAAACTTTATGGCAAAAATACTTACTTTCTCATCAGAAAGACATGGTAAGTAAATTAAATAATTTATTATTATTGTTAAGTACAGAATACACTCGGGAACATAGGTACATTGATTACAAACAATTATTACAAAAACAATATAATCTTCATTACTAAAGTTATTGTAAGATATTAAACACCACAGCAACATATCATTCCCTGGTATGTATGTATCCCATTATCTAGGTATCCCCTGGGATACCATAACAATGGTAGGTATTGAATACACACAACAGTTCAACATAGAAATATCAAAACCACTAAACCAACTGTAAGGACATAAGCTGGTGGATTAGCTCTACATTTATCAAAGGCTTGCTTCCATGCAAGCACATAAAATTCATACTTAATTTTGCTTAACCAATTAGTTAGTACTTGTGATGTGCTACACTTTTTTTATGTAGAACGGAAAATCCTCATGGATTGTATGTCGGACTGTTACCGACTACAAACCGAACTTGCCTTCCCTCACCTTATAGTCATGGCAACGGGATTCGTGACATTCGCCACGACCACGACAGAGATATAATTAAACTAACAACATAAGCATTTAACCCAAACAAAATATAATCAGTTTATCATAATGTTTATTGGAATAATATTTGGTGATTTAATGGAGCACTCAAGTGATCTTCGGCAGCTTTTATTATCAAAGCTCTTTTTCTCGTTTTCTTTGATGCTGATAAGTATACTGAAGACCTGGTGAAATATTCCGTGAAGCTCAGACTAACTAGTTTCTCGGAATATTCCACCAAATCTCACAGTGTATTGCTTCAATGATCTTGGAGATGGTGTCTCTTGCAACTGAAGATGTTCTATATGATGCTAGAGTTAGGAAAGAGTCACTATAAAATCATAATAAATAACATGAATAAAGACACAACTTTGGATAGGTCAGCTTGGAGCCCAACAGTGGGAAGAATGGTTTTTTAAAACTTTTTTGTATTTAAGATGTCTTTTTTGCCTTAAAGCCATAATAATTAACTGTAAAAATCCCTTGCCAAGTTTTGCCTTAATTCAGCTAGGCCCATAACGGTCTCATGAGACCAAAAAAAGATTTTTTCTATGTCTATAATAATGGATTTGTCGAAAAAATCCGACTTGGACAATTAGAGGGTTAATTCACCTGTTTTCTACCTGTAATCTTATTCTATAAATGTATTTCACTTTAAATTGTATGAATGTGATAAGACATAATTTAATTGAACACTTGTATAAATATTAGGTACTCAAATAATGTTTAACAGGTGTTGATATAAAATAATGTTTAACATGGTACTTGTTAATTGAACGGAAATTGAGATTTCCATTATTTCAATAATATGAAAATGATTTTTTTTATCAGTTTTCTTTCTTACTTTAATTTTAAAATATAGTTGTTAAAACTTTACTTCACACATAAATTAACTCACATTAAAAACATAGTGCTTTTTGTTGTAATAACCACTACAAGTAAAGATCTATATCAATATGGATGCAACCTTGATTAAATCATCTTGTAGGTAATGTTCACATGTCTTTAGTTCAAATTTAATGATAAAAGAAATTTCTTCATAAAGTTATCATACCGTTTAGGTCTTTGAGCAGAAATATAGCTGCTTAGTTTTTAACTTCACATACACCTTCTGTATAAGTCAATTTATAAGCTGTATTATACAGTATACAATATACTACAGTTCCTTCACCAATGGATGGGCACAATTAATTGTATTTCTATGTAAAAATATTGAAATTAGTGAAGACAATAACCACGAATGATCACAACTACACAGATTTTATTGTCATAAACTTCTATACAACTTCACACACAATTATTTTGACCAAACTGTACATTGTTTTAAATATTACAGAGACCTGTAATTACATCATAATGATATGAGATCATCAGAGATCAGTTATAGTACAAGTTCATAGTATAAGTTTTGTGTAAGCACCACATTTACAAATGCTTAACTATTTATGGGTATTGTAGTGTATAAATATATGTTAATTATACTAATCCCAGCGTTAAGGCATAAATTTAGAACACCGATACAATTTCTTAAGTAAACATAAAACGCAGTCCATTTTTTTTTAGTACAACAATGATGACAAACCATAAAATAATAATTCAAGTATTGTATTGAAATATGACTCTATACTATCTAATTAGTTTCGGATTGGATGGATTTACTTACCGCCATTTGAGCCAGTTTCACTAGATTTTATACGTTTCAATTCCTCTTCACTGAAACCAGAGAAAGTCGACATAGTACAACCGTAGCTGCAGCACGTTGTCTCATTAAAGATATTTGACTATTTTAAACGGTAGTATGAATAAAATAATAACAATGGTATCCTCATTACTATCGTAAACCGTGAGAACGACCACGACTCGATCGATAAATGGATAATGGACTTGCTCAGGGTTGCCAACACCAATTTTTTTTACCCCTAGAGCTCAACTTAAGAACCCCTAAAACTGTACTATTGTTTTGGAAAACCCCCTAAATAAAAGAAATTATACGTTTAATTAATTCTTTATTAATACATTTTCTAGAATTTCGTACATGAAGCCATTTTCAATCGGTTCGACATTTTTATGATCATACATACGAACGTTAAATAGTTTTAACATTTTATTTGTTGGAGTAAATGTCACGAAAGATCTGTAGTGTAAAGTGGACCATCATAACACTATGCAGCATTATAGATAAATCCCTAAAAAAACCACTCAAAATATTCAGCCCCTAAAGAATCCCCTAGCTGGATTTTTTCCCCCTAAATTTAGTGGAAAACCCCCTAAGTTGGCACCCCTGGACTTGCCTTGCTTGACAGTTGCCTTGCTTCATCACTTGACATTAAATGTAACAGTGTTGCCAAAAAATCTTTTTAAATTCCGTCATTATGGGTGACAGTAAGGGTGGACTGCCTCATAAGTCTAGTAGTGGTCGTAAGGGCGACTCTAACGCTAAAGGCCCTGGGTTCGATCCCCAGGTCGAGCAAAGTTTTATTGAGTTTTTCTATGATATTTACAGTCGTAGCTCGGAGTCTGGATTTGTGCCTCGTTATTGGCAAAAGGCTTACCCGCTATTACATGGGACCCCTTAACATACAGGCAAAATGTGTAATCAGTACACATCTGCCTCTGTCTTTCGGGGAATACAGGCGTGATGGTATGTGGTGTCATTATGTAAAATCATGTGGTACAGTTCGAAATAACTCTGCTTGTCTGAAGTTAGCCGTTCCGAACTACTGCGCTGGTAAAATAACTTAATTAAGTGTTTTTATACATTAATATCGAAATTAGTACAGAAAAGAATAAAAAATGTGAAACATACGACGCTAATAAATTGTATTTACACCGACTCTGTTTATTAAATTTACTGCTAAACTAATTGCGGACAACTTCAGACAGGCTTATTTATTTCAAACAAACTGTAAGTATGCACATTTATATCCATTACTGTATTATTAACAGAAGAGACCTACCTCCAGCACGAGTATGGGCTGATGATGATAATGATGATGACTGTATTATTATAATAAGAAATTAAGAACCCATTAAAATATCCGTCAGCCTTCAGACCATGTTTACCTCGGACTAATGTTTACCGATTTGCATTCGTCAAGTCAATCCCGCTATATCTGACGACAAATCTATCAAGTTGGCAACACCGTCCTTATATTGTCATTTTTCTTTAATAGTTTGATGGTTTGACGTGCGACGAGCGACGCCTGGCTTGGTTGGATTTAGTGGTGTGCGGTATAGATTATTAATAATCGATTAATCGATTATTAAAATAATTGTTATCAATCGATTATTAAGGTTAATTGAATTTTGGGTAAAAAGCGGGTAAATACTCAGGTAAATACCCTGAAGGTGGCAATTTTTTTTCCTAATGCTATTTAGTTTTGAATATTGGTTCTCATTTTTAAACAAGTGTTTAAGTTCTGCTTTTGATGATTCATTTCAAAATCGTTTATTTTTATAAATAAGTTATCATTTAAATATTGTTAATTTCTTTAATAATTAACTGATTAAGTTCTACTTGATGTTAATTTTAAATATTGTTTTTTTTATAAATTAATCATTGAGGTCTATTTGATGTTTAATATCTACATGTATATTTTTTTATAAATAAGTAGTAACGTTCTGTTTGTATTTTTTTTTAATATTGAAGTGATTAAGTTGTTTTTTTATCTTTATTTAAGACAATTTGAAGAAATGTTTGATTTTAGACTCGTAATCGAACAAAAATCGATTAATGATCAATAAAATAAATTCGCATAATCGATTAGTAAAATAATCGAATCGGCTCAGCGCTAGTTGAAGAAAGAAAGGAGGACCATCTTTTAATGGGGGATTAGTCGAAAAAGTGTCCACTTGTATACAGCAAATTATGGTTCGAAAACTCACCGAACTAGCGCTAGTGTAGCAAGTGGAAATGATATGAATGTAGCAGCAGAGTGGTGTGCTGAGTTGAAAAATTGTTTTTTATGCAATTTCGTTGATACATTTTTGTTATTTTAATGATTTTATTGTTGTTAATACAAAAAGAACAAATATAGACGCAATGGGAAAACTTTGTTCAGTGAAAAGTTGTCCAAGTGGACGAAAATTGAAAAGTAAAGGAATTGATACGTCTCAACCTAGATCTTTTTTTCGACCAACAGTATGTTTAATCAATTTTTATTAACTATTTAAATTTTCTTTCATTTTTTAATTTAGTAACCTACTCTAATAATTTGTGGCGCTCTTTTTAAAATTCTTCCACTTGCTACTACAGCGCCACCTTAATTTGCTCCCTTTCAATGGACACTTTTTAATACACTGAGATGGTCCTCCTTTCTTTCTACACTCCATAAAAGAAAACCAGTCTGTTTTTGATTGTTGAATTTTGTGTGGATGCTTTAACTCTATGACGTTGTCTTTCAATTATTTTTTTTTGTCTATGACACAGAGTCTCGGCGGCTGAAAGCGGCACCTATTTTAGGTTATAATTTTCGATAATAGAACGAAAAAGGTATAAATTTTAAATAATGTAGCTGTTAGTCATGTGTATATTCATGTATATTTAGTGGTCTACTATAAAGCACGCTTCTTTTGCAGAAAAACCAGTAAAAATGGCGGCGGCAATGCCCATAAACCCGAAACCTTTCCTCAATAGTCTAACAGGCAAATCTGTGCTTGTAAAACTAAAGTGGGGTCATGAATACAAAGGTTTACTCGTGTCAGCTGATGGGTACATGAACCTGCAGCTAGCGAACACCGAAGAAATAGTTGATGGGTCATGTACAGGTTAGTTTATTTATTTGTATGCTATGAAAACAATTCACATAATATTATTAGAATATTAGAATACAGGTAATATTACCAGGTCCAAATAGGAACAATATTGAAATTAACCTACTTCAGGTCTCTTGTTGGGCATTAGCCTCCCTCATCACAGTCCAGCATTACTCTACATAATGGTGTCTGTCATAGGATATGAACAGCTATACAGCAAGCCATGCATTCCTAGTGTAAGATGATCTCTAATTGTACAGAAAGCCTTTACAACGCAAGGCCAGCCTCTGTGGGATTATTCCGATATATTCAATTATTTTTTTATTTCAGGTAACCTCGGTGAGGTCTTGATCAGATGTAACAATGTCCTGTATGTTAGAGGGGCTGAGGAAGAAGATGAAGAAGGAGAAATGAAAGAATAGTTTTTTAATTTTATTATGTGTGTAAGTTAAAAAAGTATTCATAAGTTTCAATAGGTATCTACTGGATTATTGAAATGTCAGCCACTCATCTATTACGACAGATTGTTGAAGAAAAACCCAGGCATTAAAATAACCATTATTTCTTTTTACAATTTGACTTTAGATAGTTACATTTATTAGTTTGGTTTAATTTCAAATCTCCCTCATCCAAAATCAAGCTGAATTGATAGGTTGGTTTGTGGTTTTCTGTTGAATGATCAATAGGCTCACAGACCAACTCACTTTGAGTCATGAGGCATTGAGAGACAGAGTTCTATGTATTTTGCTATACAATTGCTCACTCTGCGATTCACTGACAGCTCGCAGCTGTCTGTACTCTGCATATTGCAAACAGGTTTTTATTGGTACGAGTTATTTGTGCATTCTTTTTGCCAGGGGCCCATCAATGACGAGTACTTTTCATTGAGTTTTGAGCTATACACACATCTTAATTTCATGAGTCCTGGCAACCAAGAATACATACTGGCATACCGGTTGCTGTATTTGAAACAATAGATTTTACATTGTGTCTGTAATGTAGGACTTGACAGGGTAAACTATCTTTTGTAATAGGTCAGTGGGTGATATTTTCAGGAAGCTGTTTCCTATTTTGATATAGCTAAGACTATTTTTCCACATGTTAGACCAAAAGCATTTGGCCTTCTTCAAACATGTATCTCAATAGCCAGAACATATAACCAAACTAAAATAAAAAAAATACGTACCTTCGACACGAAGAAGAAGAATAGCCAGTAAGACTTGGGTATTATAAGTAACTTCTACAAATAAGTAAGTGTGATATATGAAAATTTTATGTAATATAATTATTACATTTCCAGTTTGTATGATTCCTCTAAATAAACAAAGTAAAAAAAAAAATGAGTTATTTTATACAACCCCATCCTTATCTGATATGGCCAATTGTGGACATACTATTGCTATTCCTGCCTGCTGTATTGAATTTTGTCTGAAATTGACAGTATACAGTACTTGTATTTAACTTGAGAGAGATGGCCATTAAACTAGACCTATGAGGGATAGGTCTAGTTTAATAGCCATCGTAAGGCTTTCATAAACTCTTTACATTGTTTGGATTTGTTGTAATTAATGGTAATGGCCTCACCCCCAATTAACAATGGTTACAAAAACAAATGCGTGAACTGTGAGTATGTGGCACTTTCTTCTGCCATATGGGGAATGGGTAACACAAACCTCTTTTGGATATTAAAAAAATCACATTCACCGTATTCTCTTTATTTTTAACAGATATTTACAGAGACCACAACATTTAAGTACACTATCAGACAATATATTTTATGGTAAGACACTATTGTGCCAAATTTATAGAACTAATCAGAAAACGTCCCGTACTAGAAGTACCTATCTAATTTTTAGGTAACTATCATAATGCAATCTATTAAAGAATAATATTTATTTAATCACTTGTATATCAAAGCAACATACTGGAAGTCATAGTTCAAAGTCATGAAATGTCTATTTGTCATGATTTGATGTGCAAATAATATTCTGATGATAAGAAATTAATAACTCTGGCATTACATACAATACATACATGGAACATAAGAGTTTACTATAAATATATTCTAAAGTTACATAGAATATATTTTATCGAAAGTGATCTACACCATATTCTGAATACAAAGGTGCTAACGTGTCAAATAATAAAAAAATATTAAACTATGAACTGATACCAACAATAATATTTATCATGATATTATTATTTATTATAAAAAAAATATAATAAGTATTCCAAGTATTTTTATGCTCCCTTAATTAATGAGTTCCCTATAAAGGTAATTATTTTTATGCTCAGTTATTTGAATCAACACCAATAACTGATTTACTGTTACTACTATTTGTTTTTATTACTTGAATATAATGCTGTTACAGAGCTTAAATTCAAATGATTTATCGTCGAGGATAGTGCAAGTCGCGCAACTAACATTGAATAATTCCGCGTATCTGACAAATGTAGCTAATTTCAAATTTGGCGGGCAATGCAATTTTTTTTTTTTAATACTTCTAACCTTCCTCTGTTAACCTACACGTAGTGCACATGTGCGGATTTTACATAAGATAGATTTGCAACATCCCCGACGTTATGATGTCTTAATCTGTACGGTATAAAGCACAGAATAATTGAAAATATTAAGTCTTATAACTGTATAATCTTGACCTTATTCTACTTATTGCTGTCTCGAAAAGACGGTTCCCGCCGTCGTTTCAAGGGGAACTTTACAAACATACAATTAATGTACATATCGTCAGCATCAGATATATCTGTATGTGGTGTTCAAAATTATCTTAATAACTATGGAAATTAATGTATATTGCAATGACATAAAGGATGTTTTAGAATGAACACCGAACACAAGAGCTGTCATACTGATATGTATTTTATCCCATTGAGATAAAGTTTAATTTCTTTAGTATTGAAGCTGAACAGTCTGTTCCATTGTCCAATTTTTTTTGAACAGAAAAAAATTGTTTATTATTGTACATATGAATAGTATCTTATATATCTATAGGAAAAAACAGTTACACTTAAACTTTAAACAATATTGACCTACAATGGCAGTAGCTTTCTTATTATATCGATAGTAGCAACATTTTCACAGAATTGTCGATATTAAGAACATCCCTACTAACAAATCTAAGAGATTTCGATATACTTCAGTGCTAAATATTGTATAGATACTAGTTTCTTCACATATTCTTATTTATTTAGTTAAATACTGATAAAACACATTTTCGCTTACATCGAATATATGAGAAGCGTAAACTTACGCTTCCATATCGTTAGTGACAGTCCAATACAGCGTAACTTACATTATACGATAAGGCCTAATTTTGATTGAAAACCATTGAAAATTAGGCTTTACAGCAAATTACAGTATGGAAGCGTAGATTACATTCGTCTGAGGATTATTGTGAGTTGAGTATCACAATAGTCCTACGCGTAGGACAAGCTTATGCAAGCAATGGATTGTGATTTTGGCAATGAATTTAAATGCGAAAATTTTAATTCGCAAAATTAAGCTTTATACTTTGATCATAGAGTCGATTTTCCTTAAACCTAATTCTACCAATCTATCGTATAAATTGTTATGTGAATTGGCAGTATGAAATGTGCGTGTAGCAGTATTTATACAATGACGACCTCAGGAGAATGTATTAGTCGAATTAAAGGAGTTGGCGATTATAATTATGTTTTAGTTTTTACTAGCAATGCAAATTATATAATAGCAATTTATTCTGTGTCTCGAAGTCTTTACTCTTAACAAACTTTTACTCTAACTAATAATATATTATATTAAACTGTCTTTCTCTCTAACAACACTAAGAGCATTTAATATTACATTGACAAGTTTCTTTATAGAAAATGTGTAAACCGGCAAAGAGAGCTATGAAAATGCACGGGATTGAATCGTTTGTTCATGTGACGCGTGTCAATCGCAAACAATTACAATTTATTTTTATTTAAACTGGATTTTGGTGAACCTGTTGATCTCGTGCCATCTCTCTCACCCAGCGTACTGTGCGAGAGAGATGACAGATGTTCCTAAAACCATTCTACATATTGATTTAAGTACGTACCACTATATTACCCATTGAGATATAAAACCTGAAGATACTTATTTGTCACGTTTAAAATTGATATTTGATTTATTTCTTACTGTTCGTAGAAATAGGCTGTGATAGCTACGAATCTTCTGTCGAGGAAGCTTTGTTCCACCTCTACTGACCCGCGTACTGCTTTAGCTAGCATTAATATCTGAAAAACAGAGATTCAATTATTTATTTTGTGTCTACAAGTCAATTAAATCAAATCAAATTGCGGATGTTCTTAAAAAAGGCCAGGTTCCGAGCACCCTAAACCGACGGGCATGCATGAAGAGATTAATGAATGTAGATGAAGCGAAAGTAGTGTGCCTGGATCGTAGCAAGAGGAAATCTATAGTCTCTGCCTACCCCCATGGGAGACAGGCGTAACAATATGTATGTATGTATGTATGTACAAGTCAATTAAATATAACATCCCATCACGCCTATACTCCTGAAGGGTTAGACAGATGTCTACTCATGTATGACCACATTTCACCGGTATGTTAAGATCCCATGTAATAGGGAGCCTATTGCCATTTACCGAGCACAAATCCAAACTCCAAGCTGCTACTGAGGTTTTCATAGAAAAACGTAATAACACACCTGGGAATCGAACCCAGGACCTCTAGCATAGCAGTGGGTAATAATATCACTACATATATAAAAATCCTCCACCGCGTCTGTCTGTCTGTCTGTTCGCGATAAACTCAAAAACTACTGCACCGATTTTCATGCTGTTTCCACCAATGGATAGCGTGGTTCTCGAGGAAAGTTTATATGTATAATACATACCGAGAAACCACGCGGGCGAAACCGTGAGCGGAAAGCTAGTGCCTGAATAAAATGCTTTGCTACAAGCGGTTACTTACTTGATCTGGTCGCGAGTTCCTGGGTAGATACAACGATATGCTTGGCGATATTGTCCGAGCCACCCTCATCAGCTCGGACGCTGGCTTCGGCTCTAGCATCGTCTCCAAATCGTACTCATGATTCTGTAAAAAATAATTAGATAATAATTTAAAATTTAAATCACCCTCGACAATTGCATTATATCACGACCGATTTTCATCAAACATAGCTAAGAAGAGTTGTTCCAAGTAATTCAAGCAAACCTTACAAACAAAAAGAATCACAATCAGTTCATCCATTCGGGAGCTACGATGCCACAGACAGACGCACACACTGACTAAGACCACGTCTGTTTTCGCCTTGCCACTTTGGGCAAACTTTATTGCTTTGGCGTTCTCATACCTACATTGAACTCGCATATAATATAAATATTGTCTGGACTTTAAAAGAGACCATGATTCTCTGAGTTTGTTTCGACGTTTCTTCTCAGAGGTCGTCAGATAGGAAACGTCGACGCCATCTAGTTAAAAAAAAATATGTAAAAAAACGACTTGTAAAAGTGTCATATAAGATCTATTTACAGAAATAAATATCATTTCATTTCATTTCATAAATACTATTTTTAAGGGTATTACATCGCTCAAATCCCAAAAACACCCTAGGTTTAAAGAAGTTTCTGGATGAATCCTTATGTGCCTTTGCCATATAAAAAATATATGTTATACTTAAGGTCATCACAAATAAATTGTATTGTTTAATTTTTTCATAAAATTGCCCCATTTTTTTAAAATAAATCGAAGAAAATAGTCCTTTTTCAAACTAAATTGCATTTTGTCTCTTTAACCGCTTAATAGTTTGTCATAAATTTTATACCAAAAAAATTGTAATGACACACTTAACAACTTGTATTGTTTAATTTTTCCTATTTCTTTGAATATTTTTACATAATAAAGTAAAACCCGAAACTTCACTAGCGCCCCCCGTGAAGAACCCCCGCAATGCCCGTAATGCATACTCAGGACGCGAATATCAGTGTCTCGACGACTCTTGCGACGGGTGGGCTGTACGTGCGTTATTGTTTGCAAATAAATTACAAAAGTGATGATTTTTGAATTAAGCAATATCGTAAATAGTACAAATATAAATATTACGTAGAAATTAAGTTTGTAAATATAATTTAAGTAGTTTATAATTTTGTTTTTGTTCTTGATCATTATCATAGACTAACCATAGTGTAATGAAATCTACGGGCGCACTCCTTTGTCTGGCTCTAAATGCCGACAATCTTTTTTAATCCTTTTTATTCGGATTATACATAATAATCATGTTATCCAAAGTTTGAATGAACCTCGGAGTACCTAAGTAGGTACCGACTGAGATACTAGTTTATCTGACCTCGTAAGTAAGCTGACCTTATATTGTATGAAAGTCTATACAATGCGAGCTCAGCTTATACTGGATATGTATAACAAGCTACTACATCACCAGTATGAACTGACCGCTTATTGTACGGACAGTCTATACAATGCGAGGTCAGCTTATACTGGATGCCTAGGTTTAACAAGCTAAGCTATACATAATCACCAGTACAAGCTGACCGTTTATTGTACGGAAAGTCTTTACAATGCGAGATCAGGTCAATAGGAGTTGCGTATTTTCATGTCACCAAAAGTCGTTATTGCCCTCTTTATCGAGACGTATTTTAAAATCCAAGATGGCGCACATCATTTAAATAAATTGATATGGGTTTTCCATTTCGAGGTATCTTGGGGTACTGATGATGAAAATGGCATTAATTTTGTAATCCAAGATGGCGGACATTATTTATATAAAGAAATTGATATGGGTGTCAATTTCAAGGTTTCCCGGAGTGATGATTACGAAAATGACATTAATTTTGGAATCCAATATGGCGGACATTATTTTTCTTTATAAATTAATATTTAATAAAATAATGTCCACTATCTTGGATTTTAAAATTAATGTCATTGTCGTAATTAGCATCTCGATAAACTTTGAAAATGACACCCATATCAATTTATAAAGAAAAATAATGTCCGCCATCTTGGATTTCAAAAATAAAGTCATTTTCGTAATGAGAATCCCGATAAACCTTGAAATTGACACCCATATCAATTTATAAAGAAAATAATGTCCGCCATCTTGGATTTCAAAATTTATGTCATTTTCGTAATTAGCATCCCGATAAACCTTGAAATTGACACCCATATCAACTTCGACTTCGACTTCGACTTTCTGCATTTCATGCATGTTTGTTTGCATGTTTTTTTTCTCTGTAACGAGAAACAAACATGCATGTCGTTACACTTTTAAGTGTCGTTTTTTTCCGTCTAGCCCCCTTTCGCAACGCGCGATAAGGAACTTCGTTCCAAAAAGTAAAGTGAATAATGTATCATGTAGTAGCACCCATACTCAATTTGATGAATGTTGAAAGCCAGCTCATCCTAGCTATCTCCGTTTCTTAGAACCTATAAGCACTTACTTGATCATCATCAGACCCTCAGAATGTATCATGTAGTAGCACCCACACTCAATTAGATGAATGTTGAAAGCCAGCTCATCCTAGCTATCTCCGTTTCTGAGAACCTATAAGCACTTACTTGATCATCATCAGACCCTCAGAATATATCATAATTATAGTGGCACCCGTATTCAATTATATGTAAATATATGTAATGTAAGTGTAAATAAATGTTTAAAGCCAGGTCACCCTAGTTATTTTCATTAGGTACTAAAGTAATAATGTAGAAAGGTGTACGTATCCCTTATTTCAAAATAATCAAGAATTACCTATAATAATTATAGATGTAGGTAACTCGTACAAGACTTTTATCTAGAGGAACAAAATATCTTAAATCTTTCAGAGAACGAATAAAATAGGTAAATACGATGACGACACTGCGACATATCTGTATTCTTGCTTAATCTTCAGTTCCTTTTATTGAGTACGATCAAATGTCGATAGATGGCGCTGAACTAGCAAATACTAGCACAAAAACCCGAATCCTCAAGGTCATTCGGCAATGTAATACCCTTAACCCCCGACGCAAAAATTGTGTGTTATATTATGTGTGTCGGTGTTATATTTGACGAGTCTATACACGTCAAATATATTTTTTTCGGGCACTCTCTATGGGTCGAGTCCTACATGGCCATCGCCTTCCTCGAGCGGCGAAATTCCATGAGGGTTTTAATACGATAAAAAAAGTTTGACTACTGACAGTCATTTCCCTTTACAACCTCCTTACTAATCAAATCTATACTAATATTATAAAGCTGAAGTTTCTTTGTTTGTTTGCTTGAACGCGCTAATATCAGAAACTACTGGTCCGATTTGAAAAATTATTTCAGTGTTAGATAGTCCGTTTATCGCGGAAGGCTATAGGCTATTATATCATCACGCTAAGACCAATAGACACGAGCATAAATGAAAAATGTTGCAAATACGGGAAAAAATATTCCTTTTAAATGCAGAAAAGCCGAGATACCACGCGGGCGAAGCCGTGAGCGGAAAGCTTGTATTCTTTTTTATAAAAATTGGAATAGTCTATCTTACATCAGAATAGTCGGGTCCGCCCCACGGCGGGCTAAGGAACACCATGTCAGCCTTCAGTGTGGGTGCCAGCTTGAAGAAGTCTCCTACTATGAACTCAATGCGGTCCGCTACTCCGTACACCGTCGCGTTGTGCTTCGCCATAGAAATCTTGTGCGGATCTATGTCTATTGCTATCACTGTTGGGCAAAACTTATTTATTTAAGAAACATACAGTCATTTACAAAAGAGATTAATTAGGTACTATTGCTTACAAAATAGACCTGGAGTTCCCTTAATGTATTAAAAATAAACAGTGAAAACCTTACCATCTCATTTTAATTAAAAAATAAAGTATCAAAAAGTTACAAAACATTACAGTTTAAGCTTATGAAGACTAGAAGACAAGCTGTTGCTGTCTAAAAACACGTTTTGAGGAATATTTCCTGAAGTTTCTCATTTTCGTTGAACAGTTTGCAAGCACGCCTTATAAACATACATTATTCATAACAAAATGTATTGGCATGTCTCACACGCCAGCATGAATTGGTTGGCAGGACCGGGGAAGTACTACCCTCCAACAGAATATCGTCATGAAGTAGCAGTATGCATACTGTTGCGTTCCGAACAGTGAGTTTGAAGCGCCAAAGCTCCAATTCCTCTCACAGCCCCCCTCCTTCCCCCCCATTTTCCTCGGCTCGGCAACGCATCTGAAACTCCTTTGATATTGCAGATATCCTTGGGCGGCGATGACTACTTAGAATCAGGTGGCTTGCCTAATTATTTGCCTTAAATTCTTATAAGAATAAAAAGAGGTAGTGTATACCTTGCCTGCTGGTGTGAGCGAACTGTATGGTGTTACCTCCGGCGCCGCAGAAGGCGTCCAGCACCACATCATACACGTACTTCCGCGCGATGTGCCGCGCCACGCTCTCGGGCGTTACACTGAACCAACTCTCCCTGTCCAATAATATGCCCTCGTCGAACCTGAACGATATTGTTTAATTCAGTTTTGAATAATAATAATCTTTATTTAAAGCCGAATGGGACCGACTCATTCATTCAACAGCGGCCCCCTTCAAACTACCTGGGCTGTCGACTTCACTCGCTGTTACCGAACCTGGTTTTAATCGCTCTTCAAGTCACACATATATGGCAGGTTCAAATACGTTCAAAAACGTAATCATAAGTATTTATGATAGATTCAAATAAGTGTGAGTGTAAACTGTAGTAGTTAACACTCACATTCGTATTTGAATATATCATAAATACTTATGATTACGTTTATATTTAGGCTACCAAGCCCAAACGCCGAATGTAGTAGGTTATAGACCAACTAAATTTACTTATTTACAATTACAGAAATTAAAGGCAACACATTACGAATGCTTCTCACAATTTTTTTGACATATCCACAAAATCTTCCCAACTTTTTTAGACATATTTAAAAAACACTTAATATCTTACCGGTGGAACAGCGAGTGCCTCTTCTTCCAGTACTTATACATCTTGGGGTCATCTCTCAGTTCTTCTGGCATACCAGACTTATCGAGATCTTCCTCCAACTTGGAATACCTCTTCGGTCTCTTTCTACGCCTTGTCGACTCCACTTGTTGATTAACTAGAGACCAGATATTTCATTTTAAGTTCTTATCGTCCACATCTATACATATCATAAAACAATGTCACTTCCCAGTGTCTGTCACTTAGTGCGCTTATTTAGATCGCAATCGTGAAATAGATTAGATAGATTTTGGTGTAAAATAGAGGATTCGGCCAAAACTTACAATTTACACCAAAATCTTCTACAATAACGATTTTTAATAAGTTTAAGTACTCAATTGTGAATAAGTTATTATTAATGTCGCAATTTCTACTCCCATGTACGTAGAGTGTGAAACGAATGTCAAAAAATTGCAAAAACCAAAAAGAAATTAATTTCGCGCCTAAAGCTGAACATTTTGCCTTAATCATAGATTTATTTCAAATATTCGCGTCAGAAACAATCGGAAATAAACAAATATTTTCAAATATCGAATCATACCAGTGCTTCCGGGCGACTCTTCAGCTTTTTGCTCTATAACATCTTCATCATTGGAGTCTTCTGCGTCGCAAGGCAAAGGCACCGCGGCCGCTTCAGCCAGCTTACTACTATCGTCATCCAAACTAGAATCTTTCGACATTGCATACTGTGCTCGCTGAGTGTCTGTAGGAATATTTTCAACCTTTTCTGTTCCCAATTTCACTGCTGTACAATCGTCATCGGTCTGCATTTCTCTTTCATCGGAGTCCTTGGTCTGTTGGTAAAAATAAATACTTTATGACTAAGGACTGCCTCATTAGTCTAATGGTCCTAAGCGCGACTGCTATGCTAGAGGTTCTGGGTTCGATCACCAGGTTCATGCTGGTTCAATTTGTACCCGATTATTGTCAACAGGCTCGCCCCCTATTACATGGGACCTAAACATACCGGCGAAATGTACATTAGTACAATCTCTAACCTATCCCTTCAGGATTTTTTTATGATATAAACCTGTAACTGTATGTGTGTGAGCCCAGACTGCATACAAGATTTCTTTAGAAAACTCAAAAGTTAATATTAATAAAAGCACCAATATCTATGCTTCCTATTATTACATTCCATCCATCTGAAGAAGTGAAAGAGGTATGCAAGAGTCATAGCAAGATCCGGGCTGTAGTTTCTGCCTACATTGGTGTGAAAAAGGCATGAGTGTATGTATGTATCTATGTAAAGGTTAAGTGTAAGTAGTATAAAAACATTTGTATTTTTACTGGTTTCTAACACTTACGCCCGCACGCACGGACATTAGGACGACCAACACCTCAGTCCACCCGTGACCATGGATGCTGTAAAGGATCCGAAACGTCGGGAATTTAAAATAATCAATATAACGCGATAAAATCCGTAAAAAGTAGTTTTATTTCAACATTTGTATTTTTGTTAACAACATTAGTAATAATTTTTTGAAGGCCAATATGGACAACAATTTTTTGTTGTTGTTGTAGTAATAATAATTCCGGCATGGAATATCATTCTTGTAGCAGATAGAAATGTAAATTTTGAATCAGTTGTGAATAAGCTATAATTGATGTCGCAATTCTTACTACTATGAGTCCAGAATTCCAGAATGGAAGAGACAAAAAATTTGGCACCCAAAGAGAATTGATCCGCCTTAAATGATTTATTTCAACATTTGTACATATCAATATACAAATGGTTACCTTGAGAGAAACCCTCACAATTAAACTGCTGTCCAGCAGATATATAAAAAAAAACACAAACCAACTTGTAAAAAAGATACTCACCGGATCCAAAGAATACGGGTTGCCATCCTCGTCAAAGTAAGTCTTTCTCCCAGCCATGGTCCGCCTGTACCGCGGCGGGCGCAGCCTGGCCGGCCGCTTCCTGTATATCAGCTCGCCTTTCGGTAGTTTCTCAGGGTGCACACAGAAACCCATCATTTGGAAAGTACTTTTGATCTTCGAATGTGCTATATCCTCCTCAGCATTGTCGTCTTCTAGTTCATGACTGTAATCAATTAATAATTATGTGAATAATTAACCTGCCTCATTGATCTTGTGGTCCTAAGTGTGACTGCTACACTGGAAATCCTAGGATTGATCCCAGGGTTCAGCAGTGCTATTGAGTTTTACCATAGCTCAGTCAGGATTTGTTGTACTAAGCATACCAGCAGACATTTATGTACTAAAGAATACCTACAGTCTACAGTCAATCACGCTGGTATTCCCCTAGGGCTAATCAGGGCTAGCCCTTCGGGGAATGCAGGCATGATGGCATGTATGTAAATAATTAGTTTCATTATATAAACTGATCATCATTCAAATATAACAGGCTGTACATAGTTGCCAGGATAGAGTAGGGAAAGGTTTGTATAATCAACCAAGAAATTTGAATCGGAGAATATACAAATGTGCAATATTATCTATATTATATATCAACCTATAAAATCTTAAATATATTTTATAATTCTATAGCTGGTATTATGATGATATTATTTATAATGGTTTGACATTATTTGTACTAACTATTGCCTGCAATTTCACTTGCATCCAAAAGAACTTTTTGATACAAAAGATAGCCTTAATTAAGCCTTCCCCATAAGCCATTCTATGGCTATACAAACATCAAAATTGGTTCAGTATTTAGACATGAAAATGTCAAACGGAAAAGTTACTTTCACATTTGTAATATTATTATGGTTGGATTGGATGATAAGGACTTATCAGAAAATATTAAAAAGTATTTTTTAAATTCTTGTCTGTTTGTTTGTGGTTAAAGCAAAGTTTACTAAATAGAATTGAAGCAAAAATTCATTAATATTGTTGTTTATAAAAATAAGACTTCTTGCTTCACAATACTGCAAACAAAGGATAATTTTAGTATGGTATCATCAACTCATCACTGGGTCAGATTCGCCTTATGGGCTAAACTTACTAAACAAGGCAGGCTACTCTCTGACCAACTACTTAAATCTCTCGTAAGTAAATCAGATTGTATTGACGCCGAAACTGATCAAGCATTCTCTAGTCAGAACGGGGCGCTTTCTTGAACGAAACATAAGAACCACATGAATAATGGGGAACGATTTCAGAATAAAATTTGACAATATTACATCCATTTTCTATTTAGTGAATTTTAGTTTATAAAAGTACACACTGTAATTTATAATTCTTGAAACTTGCTTGCGGCGTTTCAAAGTTAATATCTCTTGACCTTGAGCAAGAAGGTTCTAGAACTGCATGATGGTGGTCCTTTTTGGAGTGGAACCTCATTCGATAATTACTTCTTACAATGTTACCCCATATTTTACACTGAGTTGAAAGTTTGTCAAATTTACGATAATTTTGTTTCATCTTAGTAAATCTTTGAATTTTTGGCATTTTGAATACCAATGTTGATACACCTGGACTTGGAACAACAAACTTGATCGGATTGGAAACTTGAAGACAATTTATTTTCTGACAGTTTTGACGGATATCCGTTATTCCCCTAATCATAGACTAGATTTTCGAATGCGAAAATGTGTTTGGATACACTGCCAACATAAATATTTTAAGTCTAAAACGCCAGCCTTAGGCGCGAAATTCATTGTTTTCTTGGGTTTTCGCAGATTATTCGGCTGTCACATTCTAGGTACGGTGGCCAGCACATCAAGTTACCACAAAATGTCAAATTTTCTCAGTTGATTTTGAACTTTATCATCAACATTTTAAGATTTAAAATCATTTGGACAAATTTGACAGTTTTGTATACCTTGACCTGCTGGCGACTGTACATGGCAGTAGAAATTGCGACACCAACAATAACTTATTTACCCACAAAAAAAAAAACTTATTTACGTTTTAGTAACGTTTGCTTAAAAATCGCATCATAAGAGATTTAGGTGTAAATTGACATTTTTGACCGAATCCACTTTTACACTTAAATCTTTGACGATAAAGATTAATATATGTAGATGATATAAGTTATTGTTGAATTGTTGATTTCGCAATGTGACTGTAAAGCCGAACAATTTGCGAACAAAAAAAATTAATAATTTCTCGCCCAAGGCTAAAGGTTTAGCCTAAACACAAAGGTATAAAATAAATGTATGATTAAAAGAACCTGTACGCACGGCTACATATCAAGCTATACAAAACCAGTATAGGCTGCCCTTGAATTGTGCGTAAAACCTTTACATTGGGAGGTCAGTCTAAACTGGTTTTGTATAACTTGATGTGTAGCCGTGTGTACTACAACGTATTTTTTAGAGCATCAAGCTATACAAAACCAGTATACGCTGATCTTTTATATTAAAGGAAGCCTATACAATGTGCTTAAACTGGTTTGGTATAGGTTGACCTGTGGCCGTGTGTACATATACGATTTTGATATTTATTATAAGATAAAAATAAACAGACATATTTTAAATTGTGTACTTTAGGTGGATCTTTAAAATATAAACAGTGCTGCTTTTTTTATATGGAGAAAAAGCTAAGCTTTGGTGAAGAATGACAAAGCAACTCATTCAAGCTAACTGGTGAAATATCTGCTAAAATAACAAAATAAAGTGGCAACACTAAATTGTAGATGGCAATTTAAAAAAAAGCTAAATAATGTTACCTCCTTTTTAATGCGATTGGAGACTCTTCAGGTGGATCATCGTCACCATCACAGCTATAATTTATAAGACTATTATTCACAGGTTGCACATTACTTGAGTCTGTGGTCTCATCAATAGTTTTACTTTCAGGTTTTACCGTATTTTCCGTTTGATTATTATTATTACTACCATCTCCTGCATCAAAAGACTCATTCTCATTTTTGGCATGCTCCTCTTTCAATAAATTCTGTAACAGTACTCCAACTGATGATATATACTTGTCACTGTTTCGTTTCTTAGTCTTTTTCTTTGGTTTAATTTTGTCTTCTAATGTAATTTGACCAACCTGATTCTGTATTTCTATCACTGTAGGTGTATCTTGGGAGTTACCTTCACTGTTTTCACACTCTATGTCTAATGGTTTTTCTTCAACTTTGACAGGTTCTGGAGCTACCTCAATTTTAATGTCAGGGACCTCTTTCTCTGTTAAATTATGATGTTCAGTGTAATTTGCATAATGTAATGCATACTGTTCTCCGAAGTGTTTCTTCCATAGAAACTGCCAATAATTTTCTGGGTCAATTTCTTCTGACGGTATTTCTGTTATGTCATACTTTTCGTCTAAATTAACTATTCTTGTCTGATCATTCGAAGGATCATCAGATGAGGATGAAGACACGCTGTAGTCAGTGTCAGTTGGTGTTGACTCTGATGTCACATGGCTAGAATTAACATCGTAGCTTGAGATGGTCAGTTTGGTAACATTGGTCATGGAATCTGTACCAGCCACAGTTCTAGGACTTACTATTCTATCATGTTCAGAACAAGACCGCCTCCTTGCTATTGGTAACCACACATCATCTCTATTTTGTTCATTATTCTTATTTATTTTGTCCGTTTGGTTTTGAGTTGCATTTTTCTTTTTGTATGGATTTACTTTGGAATCATATGAAAATTTTCTTTCTCTCATATCCTCATGAACTTCCTTTTGACTTAGCTCTAACTGTTTCTTGTAAATCTGGTCAACAGAATGCTGTTTCGGTATGTTGTTTTCATCCATAGCTAGACCATTATTTTCATCTAGGTAAGCTGGATTGATATAGTCACTGTACTTTTTGATCCAGGAGGCCCATATTAGTCGCTCTCCATTTACAGCCCAAAATTTGTCCCAAGTATCTTCTGCACTATAGTTTTCAAGTGATTCCGAGAAGTCTTGGTCCATACGTTCAAGTTTGTCATGCGTATCAGAGTGATAGTCCTGGTAAGTGAGGTCAGCCCCACTGTCGCTGGGTTGTAGGGCATGGGACAAAGTGCCATGGGTGTGAACTGCATCATGTTCATCAGTGGAGCAGCAGTTTTCTGTGTGGGATGCACTGCAATAGCAGCTTGCACCATCATCTCTCTGTTGACATAGAATATTATTTAAATAATCATTAAATTTGATTAGCAGTGACAGCAAAAATTTATAATATTTTTAAGCAATACATTAGTAGTTCCCCATGACCAAAAGATAGATTTTGGAATGTGTCTCTAAAATAATGCTTGGATTGTGATCTGTAATAGTAGTAGTAGTAGAGATGAAAAAGTGATCAATACATATCAAGATGATATAAGGTATAAAAACTTAATTCAACCATTTATCATTCTACTGCCTAAGGGCTCTGATAATCATAGAGATATTTAGATATTTATTTAGAGACATATAACTTACCTCACATTTGTTTTTGTAAGAAGTATCTAAAGAAAAATGCACATGTGAGTGATCGTCCAAATCTTGTGACTGTGAATCTCGGAGGACCTCAATGTCACTCTCACTTGCATACTCCTTATCTGCATAGTATGTTTTTATACCATCCCTAAAAATATTAAGAATTTATATTATTATTATTACACTTTTGAAATGAATAAAAAAAACTAGGTTATGGGGACAAACAGAGCAGTAACAATTAGAGAAAATAAAACAGCAACAAATAAATACACCTGACTTAGTATGTAGGTAATATGTGTAATTTTCAGATGGTATAAATATTTGTATTGAAAGGGAAAAACATCATCAAAACAGCAGTGGTACAATAACATTTTTCGTAAATAAACAACAACAGTAACCCTAAATTGCCAGGAATAAACCTAGATGCATGCATACCTGCATCTAGGTTTATTCCTAGTCTTATATTATTTTAAAAGAAAATTAAAAGATTAATGGTTTTCCTCACACAATTCTGTTTTGAATTAAAATATTAATGTATCTATTTAAGTACTCACCTTATGAAAACTCTGCTACAGTAACAGTAAATATAATTATTATCATCATCAATTTCTTCTTCGGTATCATCACCAAAGTAAAAATTAAATTCAGCAAGTGTCTCACAACGGTGGTAATGATCAACCTCAAAGTAATCCGACATATCGATTAAATTCCCGTACTTCTCTGCTATATTTGTTCAGTTAACATATACAAGTAATAATTTTAATAAACATATTCAATAGTTAGGGCCATTTCCCAATAAACGAGAAAATAAATTAACCTTCCACTAAAATCGAAGTCTTCCTCTCAAACTCGCTCGCTTTTGCCCAATAGCCTGTGTTGCCAACTGTACAGTTTAGTTTGTTTGGCTTTTGTATAACCATAACCTAGATTTTTCCGTGTTGCTCGAAGCCTAGATTCGTTCGAAATAAATAACTATGCGGGTCGGAAGTTGCCGGTAATTAATTTTTCAGTAATACATCGATTTTAGTATAAAAACTCAGTGTAAACACAATTCTTTGGGTCGTAAATTTTTCATAATCGTGTAATTATTTTCCTTAATAATTTCGATTTTTATTTACTCATCATAAAAACAGATGATTTTAATTGCGTGGCAGTTCGGAACGACTAACATCAGACACGCACAGTTATTCAAATCGTAGAGGCTACTATTTTTGCACTTTTTGCAATAAGTAGCCACATTTCCGGATTATTTTATCCCAAAAAATTCTAGAAGCAGCAAAATTATACAATACTTGCCTAGGTAGAATAAGAAATTCATAGTTGAAATAAAACTACTTTTTACGGATTTTATCGCGATAAATTGATATTTTTAATTTAATTAAATATTCGCGTAAGTGTTACAAATTCATCGTTTTTAATAACACTCTGTAAAAGAGAAAGTATAAAAATATTTAGGGTACATTAAATTTAAGTGTGACTTGGCCTCGTTGGCTATAAACAATAGAAACAATCATATCATTAATGGCAGCACTGCACAATGCACATAATAATATGGAGTGTAGATAGAAAGGAGGACCATCTTGTATGGGGGATTAGTCGAAAAAGTGTCCACTTGTATACATATGGAGTGTAGAAAGAAAGGAGGACCATCTCAGTGTATTAAAAAGTGTCCGTTCGGTGAGTTTTCGAACCATAATTTGCTGTATACAAGTGGACACTTTTTCGACTAATCCCCCATACAAGATGGTCCTCCTTTCTTTCTACACTCCATATGTATACAGCAAATTATGGTTCGAAAACTCACCGAACTAGCGCTAGTGTAGCAAATGTAAATGAAATGAAAGTAGCAGCAGAGTGAAGTGTGCTGAGTTGAAAAATAGTTTTTTATGCAATTTCGTTGATACATTTTTGTTATTTTAATGATTTTACATTATTTTTGTTGCTAATACAAAAAGAACAAATATAGACGCAATGGGAAAACTTTGTTCAGTGAAAAGTTGTCCAAGTGGACGAAAATTGAAAAGTAAAGGAATTGATACGTCTCAACCTAGATCTTTTTTTCGACCAACAGTATGTATAATCAATTTTTATTTACTATTTAAATTTTCTTTCCTTTTTTAATTTAGTAACCTACTCTAATAATTTGTGTCGCTCTTTTTAAAATTCTTCCACTTGCTACTACAGCGCCACCTTAATTTGCTCCCTTTCAATGGACACTTTTTAATACACTGAGATGGTCCTCCTTTCTTTCTACACATCATAGCCATGAACTAAGAATGTGTTACAGACTAATAATGAGGATCAGTACAGTTATAGAAAATGCAATAAAACTAGTATCCACATTATTCTTTATGACATAAGAATGATATATCTTTTTGAATTATCGAAATCGGCTCATTACTTACGAAGATATTAAGTTATAAACATATGTCCGTCCTGCCGCAAAAAAATAATGTACGCGAGTGCGTGTGACGTCACAGTGCCGAAACCGAGCGCGGCCGGCACTTTTACTCCACGATTCGCCGGAGCGGCGACGCGTTTGGTCACTATATTTGACAATTTATTTCCAGAAAGTGTTGTTAAACCGTTATTTTGTGATATTAAGTATAAAATGTACAGAATATGACTACTAATAAAGTATTTTGTGTTCAATATCTTTACTTAAATCTCTTTCTAAATCTATACGTTGCTTTACTTGTCATTACTATAAGTTGTAGGGGGGTAATCTCTAGATCTACTGAACCGATTTTGAAAATTCTTTTACCGATAGAAAGTCACGTTATTTGTGAGTATCATAGGCTATATTTTAACCCGACAAATTAAAAGACTTTTTCGTGGTAGTCGTATTTGCTAAAGTAAGTCGGAGAGTCGGTCAAGTAAAAATGTTTACCGCCCAACGAAGTGCGCACGGTCCAGCTATTATTCTATATCTTGCCTCTTCTTATAACCGGGTCTCTCAATTTTATTTTACTGGGGCTTTTGACATTCAAACTTATGAGGCAATACTCATTTTCACTCACTCACTCCCTTCTTCAGTTTAAACTTTCCTCCAACCAACTTAAACTTTACTTAATTTATTTGCTTCTAGCGATATGAATAGCTGGACAAATGACTGTATAAATGACTAAAAAATATATCTTTTTAGGGTTCCGTAGCCAAATGGCAAAAAACGGAACCCTTATAGATTCGTCATGTCCGTCTGTCTGTCTGTCCGATCGTGTCACAGCCTTTTTTTTCGAAACTAGAAGAAGTATGCTGTTGAAACTTGGTAAGCAGATGTATTCTATGAACCGCATTAAGATTTTAACACAAAAATAGAAAAAAAAAACAATAAATTTTGGGGGTTCCCCATACTTGGAACTGAAACTCAAAATTTTTTTTTTTCATCAAACCCATACTTGTGGGGTATTTATGGATAGGTCTTCAAAAATGATATTGAGGTTACTAATATCATTTTTTTCTAAACTAAATAGTTTGCGCGAGAAACACTTCCAAAGTGGTAAAATGTGTGTCCCCCCCCTGTAACTTCTAAAATAAGAGAACGATAAAACTGAAAAAAATATATGATGTACATTACTATGTAAAGTTCCACCGAAAATTGGTTTGAACGAGATCTAGTAAATAGTTTTTTTTTAATACGTCATAAACTGAATATTTTTCTCGAGAGACACTTTCAAAGTGGTAAAATGTGTCCCCCCCCCCCTGTAACTTCTAAAATAAGAGGACGATAAAACTAAAAAAAATATATGATGTAGATTACCATTTAAACTCCCACCGAAAATTGGTTTGGACGAGATCTAGTAAATATTTTTTTTTTAATACGTCATAAATCGTAATGATACGGAACCCTCCGTGCGCGAGTCCGACTCGCACTTAGCCGGTTTTTTTCTATTTGCTTTTTACCCAAGTACGTACACACGGCTACAGGTCAACCTATACAAAACCAGTTTAAGCCGATCTCGCATCGTATGGGCTTTTCATACGATAAGAGGCCAGCGTAAACTGGATTTATATAGCTCGACGTGTAGGTAGCCGTGCGTACGTGCCTGTGTCATTGTTTTGACCTTAGAATATACTGTAGAATGGGATAGGGGGACCAGGTAGGTAGGTACGTAGGTACTAGATAATAGATCCACAAATCTCAGAAAAAGTAAGTTAGTACCTATATTTTTAATTATTATTTATTTATCAAGGATCTCCAACGAGATCTTTCAAAATAAGAGAATACCTATGTATTCTCTTATTTTGAGCCTGCTGTAATAATAAACCGTGCCGTGCTAGCCGTGTATACCTATGTACACACGGCTACAGGTCTAACTATACAAAACCAGTTTAAGCGGATCTCGTATTGTATATACTTCCCATACAATAAGAGGCCAGCGTAAACTGGTTTTGTATAGCTTGATGTGTAGCCGTTCGTATATTACACGTATAGTAGGTACTTACCAATTTATTTCCATATCAACTAAATATTAGGTATTCACTATGAGGTAGGCACTCACTACATAACTACTCAGTTATGTAGTGAGTGCCTCATTAGATTTGTGGTTTAAAGCGCGACTGCTACGCTAGAGGTCCTGGGGTCAATCAGATCGAGCAGTGTTATTGGGTTTTTCTATGGAATGCGCATGAGCAGTTCGGAGTTTCGATTTGGGCCCGGTTTATGGCAATGGGTTCGCTCCCTATCACATTGGACTTAATCTACCGGCGAACTGTCGGTGTTTATTGATACACCCCTGCCTAACCCTTTGGTGAGTAGAGGCATGATGTTATGTTATGTTAAGTAGTTATAGACCTAAATGTTTGTACTTCGAAATGATCTTCACAGCAATATCTTGTAGCCTGGGTAGAGGGTAGAGTTTAAACGTCTCTTTTTACAACGGATTACCTACCATTTTTAACGAAGATTTGGGCCATTTGGCACGTCAAAAAATAGTTTTTATGGTGTTTTATTATTTATAGATATTATACATAGTTAGAAAAGCTGAATTAGTCGCAAATCGGACGCTTAATTTGTTTCTAAGTCCCAAATAAGTAAATAAAACACTGCGCGCCAACGGCTAACTCGCGGCGAACAACACTGTGACGTCACAGCTATTTCGGCGGCCGCTCAGTAAACTTCGCTAGTAATTTGGTCATAACTTCGTGAATTTTTGTCGTAGAACAAAAATTTTTGCACTGTACGTTAAGAATTTCCTAGCTCTATAAATCTGCATTCTCAACTAAAAACGTTACTGATCCTCATTACCGAAAAAAAAAAATGTGACAGATTAGTTAACTATCACATCAGCTGATATGAATATGACAGCTATGAGGTGTCAGTGTCAATACTGTCAATGTCAAATGAACTCGTGTATTTGTGCTCGCCGCACGTACTTGTAATACACGTTGGATACTTATAAAAATATTTCTAGTTTTGTTTTTTGAGCTTAAAAATCCCATTTGATTTATAGTATGGGGAAGAAAAATAAAGATACTCTAGGGCGGGCGCTCATCAAGGACAGATTTGCCAAAAACCGTCACCGAAAACATGTCGAAGACAACACCATGGTTAGTATTGTTTTTTCTTGTTTTGGTTAAGAAATTATTGATTTATACTCTATAAGGTGTTTCGCAAAAGTTATCCCTTCAGAAAAAAAAAATAATAGATATAGTGAAGGTCTGTGATATTGTTGTGTTTTAGTTTTTGGAATAATTAATAATTTTTTTAGATAACCTTGATTAAAGTAGATAAATAATTTATTTTCCAAACGTTACGCAATGTTTAATTACAGTAAGACTACAGAGACGACAAGCCAGCGTGTCGCCTTAGGGGCAGAGTAAGACTACTGCAAACATGACTTACAAAACCCATGTTTACTTCTAATCATAAATTTCATGCACAACCAAGATCTTTAAAGTCACAGAGATTATGGCAACTACCCTCTTACAACTTTATAAACAAAATAAGTGAAGTGGCGGTCTAATGGCTAGGGCATCAGACTTGCGATCATGTGGTTGCCAGTTCGAAACCCACCCATTGCACTACCGACATGGACCCACTCGTAATACAAGCATTTAGCTTAGTACAAGGGGTTGACAAGAATACCAGTAATATGCGACCCACATTGCTAGTAATCTTTGTTTATAAGTAAAAAAAATATATATATTTTATTATAGCTACACACAACTGAAGTCAATGATGGATATGATTGGGGTCGCCTCAACCTCCAGTCAGTCACTGCAGAGTCATCTCTTCAAGAGTTCCTATCCACTGCAGAGTTGGCACAGAGGGAGTTTACAGCAGAGAAAATGAACTTGAAGTATGTGAAGTCAGTCCCCAGTGAAGTAGAAATGGTGACTTCACAGCCTAACTTTGATGAGCCACTCACAGTACCAAGGAGGTGAGTTTCTAAGGAAAAGTTTTAATTGGAAATTCTTCCTACCATGTAGTAAACATTGTTAAAACTGTCTATCAAGTGAACATCCATATAAAAATCCTACAATATTAATATCTGTAAATTTAGAAAGAATCATTAGATAATACATTGTCAATCATAGTCTCAGATCATCTAGTGTTAGGTAAAGGCACAGCCATGCCTATTCTGATGAAATAGAATTATAAAATTTTTAATCTGCTCAGTCCTTCTCAATAGTATCATGAAAATTCTGAATAATAAATACTTGTTAGACAAAATTGTTGAAAATCAACATTATAATTGAAAAACTGCTCTATTACATTCAAATTGCAGACTTCAGCTGAAATTTATTTAAAATCAATTCCTAGACCATTCGTTTCCAACTAATAAAGGATAAGGCATGCATAGAGAATGATTTCTGGAGCAAAGTTACAAAGCTATAAAAATAAATACACTCATAGAGAATCTCTTCATGTCCAGTTTTCTGCTCAAGTCACAACAACTCGGCCTGCTGCCAATAGAGGCTGTCAAACCCAGTTTTTTTTTAATATCAATTCTTTTGCTGAGCTGGTCTCTGTAGTTTTATTTATATTACACAAGCAACCCCCGGCAGTATATTGTCATATTTCAACCAATTTATGCAAAACCTTAACAAAAATACACTTAAACCTTCTTCATGACCACTCGATTGGTGAAAACCACATGAAAATCTGTTCTGTAGTTATTGAGTTGCGAACAAAGAGTTTTTGTGGCAGGGGTTTTTCTTTAGTGAATAGACTCATTCTGTTCATAATAGCGCTCAGAAAATTGAGTTTATAAAATATGAAATGATGCTGATATTTGGTAGTTATGCTTCTCATATGCTTTTTTTAAATTATATCTTTTAAAGTGGAATGAATTATTTACAGACCAACATGGCAACCAGGTATATCAGCTGAAGATCAGATGACGCGTGAACGCGATGCCTTCTTAGATTGGCGACGTCACTTGAATGAGTTGCAAGCTAAGCTTGGAGCAGCTGTCACTCCTTACGAGAGGAACCTGGAATTATGGAAGCAACTGTGGAGGACCTTGGAGAAGTCTGATGTGGTGCTCCTTCTTTTGGATGCAAGGAATCCTTTGCTATTCAGGTATGTGTACTTTGAGATTGAATGTAGAAAGTGGAAGAAATCTCTAAATTTAAAAATGTAAAAAGAAATTATATATGAACTGCCTCGTTGCCTATTTGACTGCCTCGTTGGTCTAGTGGTCCCAATCGCGACTGCTACGGTAGAGGTCTTGGGTTCGATCCCCAGGTCGAGCAAAGTGTTATTGAGTTTTTCTATGAAATTCTCAGTAGCAGCTCGGAGTGTGGATTTGTGCCCGGTGAATGGCAATAGGCTCACCCCCTATTACATGGGACCCAAACATGCCTAATCCTTCGGGGAATATAGGCGTGATGGTATGTAAATTATATATGAAATCTAAATCACCTCAGTATGCAGTAATTCTTCAGTATGCAGGAATTCTGCAGTATTGGCCTTTAGCTTTATGCAAAAGGTGTGACTGATAATTTTATTCTTCTTCTATTACAGATGTGCAGATTTGGAAAAATATGCTCAGGAACAGAAATGCAAATGTATACTTTTGTTGAACAAGGCTGATTTAACTAATGAGTATGAACGGAAATGTTGGGCTGAACACTTCACTAAAGAGGTAATTAGGAATAAGTACTCGCACATAATTGACCATCGACAATCGCGTACTGGCTTTTTTTATATTGTGAAAAATTCGGGTGTAAAGTATTAATGAAAGTAGTAAAAAAAAATTAAATCTAAAAAGTGAGTAATATTCTTTCTTTGTTCCAGAATGTTTCAATAATTTTCTTCTCAGCAGCTAAAGAAACAAATGAGCGTAAAATATCTGAAGCCAGTGAAGAATCAATATCCAAAAATGACGACTATAACTCGGAAACAGATTCGGCAATCTCTGAAAATGAACATGATTCTGAAAGTGATGTGAATGAAAAAGAGGCCTTAATATGTGCTGAAGAGGATATAGAATTGTTTAAAAAGCAACTTGGAGATCTGGATAAGGCTGTGTGCAATACTGCAGATAAAATAGATAGGATTCAAGAAGTGTTAGATAGGGTTGTAGAGAATTTAAGACTGGGCAAACCTATTGAAGATTACCCCGATCAAAGAACAACACAAAATGAAAATGTATCGGAAATCCAAGAAAAAGAGGACCATTTACAGAATTCTCATGAAATATATGACAGAGAGAAACTTCTAGAAGTTTTGAAGAGGCAACATGTAGATAGGTTAAAGAATCCTCCAAGGTTAAGTGTGGGCATGATCGGGTATCCTAATGTCGGAAAATCGAGTACTGTCAACATTTTGATGCAGACAAAGAAGGTAAGATAGTTACTTGTCCAAAAAGATCTTATATTGAAAAGGTTATAATTATCTTCATAAACCATCTCAGTACATGTCATCATCATCTCAGTACGACAAGGAGTAGGCTATAGTCCACCACGCTAGCCTACTGCGGGTTGGCAGACTTCACACGCCGTCAAGAACATCTCTCAGGCATGCAGGTTCCCTCACGATCGCGATGTTATACTTCACCGTTTAAGCGCGTGAAAATTAATTATAATTATTAATACGCACATGACTTCTAGAAGTCAAGATGTTCGTGTTTTCGAGACCTTTGATTTGGCAGTCCAATGGTCGTGTCAATAGGCTATCACTGCACTTTAAAGGAACTTGCAACTTATACTGAATTTCCTTTACAA
Organism: Subacronicta megacephala; assembly: GCA_958496365.1. Classification (NCBI taxonomy): domain Eukaryota; kingdom Metazoa; phylum Arthropoda; class Insecta; order Lepidoptera; family Noctuidae; genus Subacronicta; species Subacronicta megacephala. The sequence continues at coordinate 3,372,116 of OY292526.1, forward strand.
TTTAAACAACATCATTCGGGCAACCAAAATTTATTAGATAGGTTTTATTATGTTCAACATACGCTCATTCCTTCTTCCCATAGTCAGAAACTATAGCCTGTCACTTGCTAAGATTCTTGCATATCCCTTTCGCTTCTTCCACATTCATACAGACGCGCCGCTTGCGAGTACTACGCACCTGACCTTTTTGGAGCATCGCGCCAATATCATGTATGACGCACTGACGCACGTAGTTGCCTCTTGAGGGCAAAACAATAGATTTTGCATCGTCTACAATATGGCGCTTGACGGATTAATAAATCAATTAATCATTCATGTTTTCTCAGGTTAGTGTGAGTTCCATGCCGGGTCACACGCGACATATCCAGTCGTTAATATTGGACGAGGACATCGAACTACTCGACTGTCCTGGATTAGTGTTGCCAGCGTACGCCGTCGCACCAGACCTGCTGTTAACTGCTGTGTTGCCAATTGATCAGGTGTGTTTAATTTTTTGTAATTTTTCGTATGGTGGTGTGTAAATTATTATCTTGTATATTCTTGTTAACTGCCTTAATAGTCTAGTGGTCCTAAGCGCGACTGCTACGCTAGAGGTCTTGGGTTCGATCCCCGGTAGCAGCTCGACGTCTGGATTTGGACACGGTTATTGTATTGGCAATAGGCTCACCCCCTCTCACATGGGACCGAAAAATACCGGTCAAGTGTGGGTGTACATTAGTACACCTCTGCCTAACCCTGCGGGGAATACAGGCGTGATGGTATGATAAATTTTAAGTCGTTCTTTGTAGTGTGGTATTATCTTGTATATTCTTGTATGTAACTTCCTCAATAGTTTAGTCGTCCTAAGCGCGACTGCTACCCTAGAGGTCTTGGGTTCGATTACCAGGTATAGCAAGACGTTATTGGGTTTTTCCATGAAATTCTCAATAACAGCTCGGTGTTTGGATATGTGCCCGATCAATGGCAATAGGCTGGGACATAAACATAACGGCGAAAACTGTGGGTGTACATTAAGTACACCTCTGCCTAACCCTTCATTATAATGTTATGCCATTTTGGTATAGATGCGAGCACACGACGCTGCTATGGCGCGTCTATGTGAGTTAGTCAGCAAACATACGTTCGCCGAGAAATATGGACTGTTGTTACCTGACGACGGCTCCAAGGAACCGGACTATAAGCAGATACTTACTGCCCATGCCTGTGAGTTACATACTTCTTGCTTGTTAACTAACCTTTATTAATCCATGTCACATTTTGATGAATCCATGACGTGCCGTCTAACGATCTTGAGTAAATTATAAATGATATTTATTTCTTTAAATCAATTCTGTCACATATAACACTGAGTTTCATGCGTGATAGCCTAGTGATATGATCATTGGAGTACCAGGCAAAGGTCTCGAGTTTGAATCCAAGGCACGCACCTCTGACTTTTCGAAGTCGTATTATCTGTACTAATAATTAATTATCACGCGCTTAAACGGTGAAGGAAAACGTCGTGAGGTAACCTGCATGCCTGAGAGATTTTCTTGACGGCGTGTGAAGTCTGCGAACCCAGAGTAGGCTAGCGTGGTGGACTCGTTCCGTGAGGGTGGATGATGAAGGCTCAGATTCAGAGTTTATTCTAAGCGTTAAGTAACGTATCGAACTGTAAGATTCAAACTAGAATCTTCTCCGAATAGCCTTAAAAGCCGTTTATATTTATGTTATATATGAATAAGTTGGTGCTAGTGGATTTTATTTAGAAGCTTCTCACTTTGCTTCGCTCCTAAGGTTTGTAGCGTTATGCTAAATAGCCTATTACCTTCTTCAAAAATTGCGCTGACAAATGCAAAACGATTTTTACAAATCCGACTGATAGGTCCAGAGATTATCGCGTTCAAACAGGAAACAAACATAGTTAAAGCTTTATAATATGAGTAGACGTTTTCGAATTCAATTCAAAATAATTGCTCGCTGAAACTTTATGTACTATAATATAACTAAAATTATATTATAACAGCCGTATATGTACACACGGCTACAGGTCAAACTATACAAATCCAGTTTACGCTGATCTCGCATCGCTCGTATAGCTCGACGTGTAGCCGTGTGTACAAATGATTTGATTAATTAACACAAGTATTTCAGTCAACAGAGGCTTCATGACCGCCGCCGGTCAGCCGGACCAGTCCCGCTCCGCTCGGATCATGCTTAAGGAGGCCGCGAGCGGTCGCCTGCGCTGGGCACAGCTACCGGCGGGCTGCAAGCCGCAACCAGTCGACGATATGCTGCACGAGAAGAGGAATGAGAAGAGGAAACCTACGCCCAGGGAAGCGAGGGTGGTTGAGGTGAGTTAAAGTAACAACTTCGGTTTAAAGATTATTTATTTATTCAAAGAACATAGTTAGCTTACGAATAAATACAATGTTATATATGTAGGTATACGTTCTTAAGCTATCCGGTGGCCATTACAGTAATAATTGTGGTATTACAGTACAGACGCCAGCAAGTCAAACCTATCCAAAACCGCCAAACTTTCCCAACTGAACATGAATCTTATCGTATTGTATTAGAGTTGAGAGTCAATCAAAGAAATTCGACGGATTGTGGAAGCTCGATGTGCTGGCCACCATATTTACATTTTAACTAGTGTTAGTGTTATTATATGGGTGGATTATTATTTTAAATCAATTGTTTCTTTTTAACTAACTGAATGCAATGGAAATTAATATTTTTAAATTGGTGTACAATTTTGTCGGAAACTTAGTATAGGCATAGGAACAAAAAAATTTCCACTTAAAAGGTTTTAGAATAGAAGTGCCAAGCTGGCGTGTCTACATGCTAGCATGAATGGGTCGGCACGACCCGTAGAATACGAATAAAGTGAAGAAAATAGTCCCTGATGGTAGTAGGGACTACCATCAGGGACTACTTCCTTCACTTTATTGGGAGTGCCCACAGAATATCGACGTGAAGCAGCAGCATGCATACGCGTTTCGTTCGACGAGTGAGGGGCGCTGAAGGTCCGATTGCTCCCTTTAGTATTTCTTCATGGAATATGCTAAGATGGTTTGGGCATGTCGAGAGAATGTAAGAGATTGACGAACGGAATTTATAAGGCGAATGTTAGTGGCAGCGTCGGGAGAGGTCGCCCTAGAAGGACGTACACCGATCTTATCGGCGACGTTCTCCAAAAAGGTCAGGTGCGTAGTACTCGCAATCGGCGCGTGTGTATGAAAAGATGTATGAATGTGGAAGAAGCGAAAGAGATATGCAAGAGTCGTAGCAAGTGGCAGTCCATAGTTTCTGCCTACCCCTGTGGGTAAAAGGCGTGAGTGTATGTTTGTATGTATTTCTTCATTTCTCCTTTCCCTAACAGTAAGCTGCCGCATGGTTGTGTCACATTGTAGCATTGTTTAGACCATGCTAAGAGAACATAGTCAGTCTACAGGTGGTGATTGCCATTTACTATTAGATGGGTCGCTTGCTTGTTTGGCACAGTTAATAGGCTTGGCAACGCATCTGCAACTCCTTTGGTGTTGCAAGTGTCTATGGGCTGCGCTGCATCAGGTTTACCGACTTAACACATAAAAAACTCGGACCCTATAGAAATGTTCTGATTGCGATGATTACTGCATCATATTCGAGATGACGTGCGTACACGCATAGATATGTTCGCTACTGCAACGTGTGGGTGGCCGTGAGGTATCGAACGTAGGTGGAGTAGCTTCTGGATGTAGTGCTATAAGTTGTTCTGTGGACATAATTAGAAAACGTTTTTACAATCCCCCCGCATATATTTTGTAGTATAGTCAGGCGCTATGTAACCCATCAAGTAGTTTATTATAAAAACTGCAAAATTTCTTGTACTGGTCACCGGGGGTCGATACAGGTCAGGCTGATTTAAATATGTATACTGACTTTAATTCGTTATTACAAACTATAGGAAAATTATCTTGTGTAATATAGACACAGAACACCATTGATGAATGCAGGGGGTTGATGAGATTATATTATTACTTTAATATCTATATATACTCCTTCTACTTCTTACTGCATAGTTTTACTTAGTGGACTTCGTATCTCTATCAATAAAAAACGATATATTAACTTTCATATTCGAAAGAGGCCCGTGTTTATCAATAAACATTTACGAGCTAAAACTATGATTAACAGCAGAAAATATAGGACGAAACGCCCATACACTTAAATAGCTCTTCACATATAAACTAATCTTCCAGTTAACGTACTGCTCCACATGATTAATCTCCCAAACCATCGGTTAGCCTAGATAAGATGTTTGTTATGTCATGGTAACATCATAAACACTTCATTTGCCACTCAATACCTAATAGAAAACATTTGAGTGCTGTTGTTAGAATTTGTTAAGTACCATCATGAATAAGTAAGTGGTATTTTTACCAAAATACATTATACATAGTTTATCGGCTAATGGAAAACAATGTTAATTATTGCTTTCGATTGGTGCACTAATTTTTGTTTAATGTTACATAAACTTCATGATCTTTATCTTTTTGGTAGTCTGTTAGATGAAATAATAATGAGGTCTTTTGTTATTTTGTTAATTTAATACAATTATCATAATATATCAACAAGCCAGTAAACGCCAAAATTTGCCTCAACCTTCGAAGGCTTCGGGGGCGCAGTCAAAATACATAATAATCTGTAAAGACGGTCACGAAAAATTAATGTTCCGTCATCAAGAACTGGCCAATCTTATATGTAGTAATAGCACCTCATTGCACCGCTCTTTATAGTTTCTATATCATTAAAAGATCGTACTTTTTCCAGGGATGGCTAAATAAATCCAGTGAGATCGACAAAGCGTTCTTCGCGATGCAGAAAAGTGCAGCTCATGTGAAAGGGAAGCCGGTCCTCGGGTAAGACATTGCATGAAATAAATGTTCCCTACAAATTCAATGTAATAATTTGCTATTAATGGCGCCCCTTTGGTGTGGAAAGAAATAGTAGATAGTTTTTAATTATTGTGATCAATGTTTTAATGTATCGAAACTGCCTGTCAAGAATATATTCCTCTTGTACGGTGGCCATCACATCAAGTTTCCACAAAATGTCAAATTTTCTCAGTTGATTTTGAACTTTATATTCAACAACTTAAGGTTTAAAATCATTTGGAGAAATTTGACAGTTTTGTATACCTTGACCTGCTGGCGACTGTACCATAAACTTGTTGACCAGGACTAATTCTGATTGGTTCTCAGTCTAGCCAATCGAAGCGCAGATCGCAGTGTGCCAACTATTAAATGTTATGTTGTGTCGATGACTAATTATTGGTTGGCAAATAACAGTGCAGTAACAATGAGTAAATTATGAAATTTAGTTATAATTGTACACGCCAAGAATGTGTTTGCGCTATTTTGTTAATTTATCGATCGAGTTTGAACGTTTGAACTACTTAATCAGCATTCAAAATTGCATAAAGGTACTTTGTAGATGAAAAAAATATATTTTTAATGTATTATAATATATTTTTTTAATGTTGAGGTATTCGAACATATTTTTAGCTTCCACTCTTCACTTAACACATCGTCGATATCGATAGTCGATAATACTATGAGACACATCCTTGCTTATTACAAAAGATGGTCTTAGTTAAACACAGGTTGCAATATACCCCTACATATCTCTTTTAAGGACCAATTAGAGATGTATATATTTTTTACCATGGGTTTAGCATACCCCGCGTTTCAACTGATGACAAAACTTGTTGCAAATAGATACCTATCCCACTCACTCTTAAAGAGTTAGATGGATGTTTGCAACATGTTTTGTCGTCAGTGAAAACGCAGGGTTAGATTTAAACCACCATTTGTAATAAGGTAGGTTCGATTCTTCTAGTAAGATGGAGTGACAGTTTATATTCTCAGTCATATACTCGTCCACACTTTAGTGGTAATGATTTCACCAAAGTATTCCTAATCTATCTATCTATAATTATATCAACACTTTGGCACTTTTAAGAATGGTCATTCCTTGGTCATTTAAAATAGACTGATTTGAAATTTACTGTATTTTCTCTTAACATAACAGTCATCTGTCTTGCGAATTAGAAATTCATGTATGCCTGATCTTCCCACTAATAGTAGCCAAATCAATCAATGTGCACATCGGATTGATGTGCATACAATCTCGTCTTTCTACACACAAACTCAAAATCAATATTGTGTAAACATCATAGAAGTAAATGTAGCGTCATAGCAACAATATTGTACTGTTGAACTGAACTTTTCGACCTCCAAAGAGTAAGGTGCAATGTAAAAATATCCCGGTTCTAGTTGGCCAAGCTGAAAGATATCTCTACGTTATTATCAATTACAGCTAAGGGCAACCTAAATAAACTTCGTGAAGACGAAACGGCCACCCTGGATGCACGCCAAGTGTTAATTCATAAAGTTTGAGCATCTTTATGAGCTGTGCTAACGGTCGCGAAAATTGGTCTAACCTCGTAAGACCTGGTGGCCAGCCTTTTCGAAACTAAATAAGCCATGTACTGTCGCCAACAAAACCAAAAAGAACGAAACAAACGATACTTTGAACTAGCTACACTTCTTAATTAACTAGACATTATTTATTGAAGTTCTCAACTGAGTGAATTTATACTTTAAATTATTGAGCTAATTTTTTAGTTCATTTTTTCACTTGCGTAATAGACTGTACCTACTTATCCAAATGTTAATAATAACCCCGACAGCTATGAATAAGCGTGGGCCTAAAAAAATTTGATGTTTTGAAAGCCTAATGATGATTTATTTTCCACTGAAATACACTGCTAGAAACACTAAAATAGTGCTACTTGTCAAAATAAATCATGTCAAATATATTGGGAGTGTGTCTTATGTCCTAAGAAATAAGGTGTATTTTATTACAGCGTCGTGGGAGGGCAGTCCGCAGAGAGTCAACTCGGCAAGCCCTGGAAGCAAGAAAAGAAACACGCTAATAAAAATAAGAGAGAAAAGCTAAGACGAAAGTATGCACATTTAGATGAGCACTGATGTTAGAAAGAGATACAAATATATGACGTTTTTGTGTGTGAGAAAGATGGCAACATACTTGTTTGCTGAATGTGGCCAGTTGTTTTGAGTTAACTAAAATCAACCGCATAATGCCTGACTCACTTTTTCCGCAATATTAGCAGTTTTTATAATACATTACTGAATTTCAAATCCGTGTACAAGAAAACAACAATAAATGCATTTACTTTCAAAAAATTTTTTTTTAATTTCCTTTGGACAGCTCAAAAAAATCTCGTGTTGGAAATAGCGTTTCTTAAAAAATAAATACTAATAACACTTAAACAAGGTGGATACGACATTAAATAAACCCAAAAACTATAATAAATAATAAGATAGTATTTACTTGTATACGGAGCACTACAAAAATGGAAATGGTAATTTAAAAAAAAAACAGAACTTTCCGTTCCATTCTATTTGAAAAATCAAACGTAAGGGAATTAACATACTGACTTGCTTCATAAGATTCCATACAAGTTAAGTGTTTGCAGCTTCCCTTTAAGCAAGTAATGCCTGTGTTGGAAAGCCCCGCTCTTTCATAGCAAAGAAATACAAATTTAGAAAGCTGGGTATTTTCACTGGGTTTTAAAATAAGAAATTGATATTTTATTCCATTCATATGATATTAATATCCATTATATACAAAATCTGCTATAGATATTGGGTTTATTCCACTGTTAGCGTTACCATTCCAACTGTTCGCATGTGATAGGTAACAGCCGACTTCAAATTGTAAAACACCTTTGTGTAGACTAAACATTATTGACAGTTCCACAGTAGCGGCGATCTGTATTTCGTTCCTTAAAAAAATATGGACAAGTAATGCATACCGAACCTATGATTCAGTGCATTCTTCAAATTATTATTTCTGCTCGATTTTCAAGGAAACGCTTTGAACATACATATAATAGCCAGATGTTTCCTTTCCTACTTCTACTTCATCAACTTGCTGCTGGATTTAGATCTCTTCCTAATCACGCCATCCCGAATCATCTTGGGCCTTGCGCATCCAGTCCTTTCAAGCCACCTTCACTAAATCATCGTAATTATCTCATCCTTTGCCCAGCGACGCTTCTGCGCCCAATTCGTCTATTGTAGGACTTTGGGTCCACCTATCATCTCTCTAGCATCATAAGTGTCCTGTCCTCTTCCACTTCTCTTCTCTTCTCTTTGAAAATTGCTTATACTTTCTGCTCTTGTAAATACAGCCTTTTAGATGCAAAGTCGTATGAGAGAAGACTTTATCGGTTTACACAATAACTTTTGCACAGGTTGTCTGAGGATGGTCTTGTAAGTAAAAATAGACCATCTATGCTTTCCAGACTATCAGGCACTTCACTTTCAGATGCTTTTGGCCCATTTGCCATCGGTCCTTTGATTGACAAAATCAGCCAGTTCAGCTTGCCAGCTTTGTTTGCTTAGTATGCTAGTTCATCATCCGCCTTTACTCGTTCTCGGCTGGACGTCTTCGGTTGCTAGTTTACTGCCTCGAAAAGGCATCAATAGGAACCATTTTATATGTGTTATTTATCGAATTCTCGGAGTTCGTTTAGTTACCAAATTAGCGTTTTGTCTTGCAAACGCTGGATATAAAATTCTGATTCTTCTTTAAATAATTCCATTCCTAACAATATTTAACGAAGTTAAACTTATAAATAGATAATGACTCATTGATGCCAATTGGCATCTGGAGTTCGCATCATACCGCCAGAGCTTTTGGGTGATTCCGAGTAATAGTTCCAGCAATTACACGACGTTTGCCAACCTAACTCATAATGAGCATGTACTGTAGGTACACTAGTAATAATAAACACGCAGTTTCACAAATATGTGCGGCATTCTCATGGCGTAACGTGGCCCAAATCCCTTGATTTACTGCGAGGGAGCTAATTTAAGACAAGTGCCCGATTTTGCGTTAGAACAGTGTAACATGACGACATTAATCAGTGTGCGTGCCACGTGCGCTTCCTTCCTGTGACAGATAGTAGGAACTTCGATAAATTGTTTTAAGAGCTGTTAGACACGTGCTATTAGTCACATATTTTAGTAACGGAATTGGAACTTCACGTTTGTCGTGAAATATGTGTGTTCAGTATCTTCTGAGTAGCAATTACTTACTCACTTACCTGTGTCATGAGTCGGGTTGGTTGGTTGCTAATCGTTTGCTTTGAGTAGTTCTTCTTTGAAACGAACAAGGAGTTTTATAAGCTTGCCAGAAAAATATCTAGATGCAACTTGAGTTGACTACGAACAGTAGTTTGAGATCCTTGATATTCCTAAATAATGACCAGTTGCTAGAACTCAGTTTTAATTGTATGGTAATTTTTTTGTTTCTGCTTGTCGTTGCTCCTCCGTATAAAAAAAAATCAAGACTGCTGCACCGTATTTTTCTGTAAATATAAGTAAGTACGTAAATTAATATTGCATACTGTAAAATGCTACTGTCAATTGATACTAACTTACACAGAATTTAGGGCTCTATAAGCGCTCTGAATGATGATATCTGGCTATAAATCAAGGTCGATCAGCATGAAATAATGGAATCCGCTAAATTCCTGCGTTCTTTAAAAATAAATATTGGCAATCTTCGAACAAATCAAGTATATCGAGTAAATTATAGAAAACATATTGAGATACGATAAATACATCAAATGTAATACCTACCTCGTAACGATATAATAAGGAATTTTTCCTATTGAAATTTCTGATAACTCTGTATGATGTTGTTTAGTAAGTACTTAGTGGCCAAGTTCGATTTCGGTTTTCGATTTCAAGACTGCCTCGTTAGTCTAATGGTCCCAAGCGCGACTGCTACGCAAGAGGTCCTGGGTTCGATTCCCAGTTTGAGCAAAGGGTTTTTCTATGAAATTCCCAGTAGCAGCTCGGAGACTGGATTTGTGTTCGGTTAATGGCAATAGGCTCGCCCACTATTACATGGGACCTAAACATACCGGCGAAATTGTGTGTGTATATTAGTACACCTCTGCCTAACCGTTCGGGGAATACAGGCGTGATGGTATGTTATGTTATGTTAGATTTCGGGCAGTGGTGTAGCGTAGTGGGGACGTCAAAGGCGGCCCGCTCTAGACGGCACTTTTTATATAGTACGTTAAATATGCATTGTTTTTGCCGGAAAGTATTTTAAAATTACTGCAATTTTGGTCTTTTTAAATTTTAATCTGTCTGGTAACGTCTTGTAATGGTCTTCTAAATAAGGGGGTGGAAAAAATTTAAAACGCTACGCCACTGATTTCGGGGCACATATTGCTAACCCGGATAGAGGAAAAGATTGTAAGGGAATCTACTCGCTATATCCTCTTGAACATGAGAGGACATGTGCCTAGCAATAGCATAAAAAAATAAAAGACTTGGTACTTTCTTACTCTCATTTCTACTCTTCTTCTTTCTACTTACTCTTGTAAAATTACTTCAATAAGTAGATGTGGTTGTAGTACACCAACTATCGATTCTATTCTCTTAAGAATAAGCGTGAAAATTACTCAACCGCCAAGATTATCGATTATAAGTCTCCTTATTTCTAAAAGATTTATTTTACTGTAGGTACTTACTCTTCAATAAATCTGCGGATATTTGCCACATTCCTTGTTTTACGATGTCTGGTCTTAATTATTTAATGATTAACGGCACAAGGCATGAATTCATTTTCTTAGAACAACTACTTACCTACCTACAGCTCATTAATGTCGATAATATGAATAAAGTTATAATGAATAAAGTTCTAGCCTTGTCACTTTGAATAAGCCTACAAACATTTAATGAAACCTTAGATAAGACTAGTTGCACAGTTTCAAATAGTTTATCTTAACAAACAAGAGTTGGAAGACTTACAGAGAAGAATTGGAAGACTTCAGATGCCGTTGACGTCAGCGTCCTCGAAAATACATTTTTTTAAAGCTTACTAGCAATGTGGGTCGCACATTACTAGTATTCTTGTTATAACCCCTCGTGCAAAGCTAAATGCTTGTGTTACGAGTGGGTTCATGTCGGTAGTGCAATGGCTGGGTTTCGAACCGGCAACCACACAATCGCAAGTTACCGAGACCACTGCCTGTGATGTCGAATTTCTCTTCCACCTTCTACGTCTTGAGGCGTAAGACTTCGAAGGCGAGGCGTAAGGCTCAAGACGTAGAAGGTGGAAGAGAAATTCGACATCACAGGCAGTGGTCTCGGTAGCTTAGTTGGCAAAGCGTCTGGTGTACTTAACCAGAGAGACGCAGGTTCAAAACCTGCCTGAGATCGAATTTTTCTTTCACTAGAAATTTTCTTTAATTAGAAAATTCATTTCTTTGTGAAATTTTCGCAATATTTAATGCTAAAAAATAATAAAAAAAAGGCATTTTTATTAAAAAAAGAAGTAACAAAAAGGTAGGTTAGACAACACAGCATGACTACTTATCCCTCGCTATCTTTTTTTCGCAGTTTAGTGTGTTCAATCTGTGGCTCGTACTTACTACGGAATGAGAGAGATGACAGGAGATTGACAGTTGTTAATAAATTCTCAGTTCAATAATATTATTTTACAAAAAAATGGGTGCTTTAAGTTAATACACATACAGATAGGTACCGTTTATAAAACTTGCGAAATCTGGCATCCCAAGGTGGGCATTAAAATTATTGAACGGAGTAGCAAATGAATCGGGGGAAGCAAATGAATTTAAATGAAGTGAGTTAATAAGTCGTGGGACTTATCGCAATGTCAATAGCTTTTTAAATAAAGTTTGGTTAAATGTGATCCAAAATTATCCAAGTTGACAGCAGAAGATCGATTCTGGTAATTAAATCATGACTTAATATTATTAATTAATCTCAGTTTAATTAATGTCACAAATGCCACCTTTGAATCCATTTACAAGTTATTTTATTCACGTTTAACATTGTTTTTATTTGTGGAGTACCTACAAACTACCATTTTGTCATTTTTTAACAAAACTCGAGTCTGTACATTTTGCTATTTTTTTATTACCATTATTGGTCTTCAGGATAAAATAAACATTTGTTTCCAGAATATTATGTTGTGCTTTCTTCTGTGTCTCTGGAACTTTTCTTCGGAAGTGATGCCACGGAGGACGTTCTCATAAAGGAGACCTTTTCGCTTTGCTGTTGACATGCACATAATGATCAGCAGCAAAGCGGAAAAAGACAAATTTATGGAGAACTTTCGCTTCTGTCTTCTGCTTCTTCATGCTTGATGCTTCTGTTCGACGGCCTCTTGAATGAATGAAGAATGTTTGTGTAGGTATATGCAGGTTAGTACATAGATATATATGTTTTTTAAACTCATGCTTGTTCCGTTTAGTTAAGTGTAGTGATGGGTCAATTCGAATCACGCCATCGCGCGGCGTCTTGGTAATTCGAGTTGCGAATAATTCGAATTAAAAAAAACTGATTCCACCCATCGCTAGTTGTGTCCGAGCGATGCTTCATTTATTTATTAAATTATTTATATACGTTCTATTGCACACCAAATACTACAATTACCTACAAAAAAAAATAAGACATAAGTTAATCTTAGGTAAAATAGTGCAAGGTTTAACTGAAGTCAAAGCGGGCCTATTGGAACTTACCCAACGCCTTCAGATTGCCGACGACAGAACTCAAAGACGGTGGACCTGATGAGAGTATCATCTGAAGAGATAATTTTAAGTCTTCTAAGTAAGATTTTTTTTATTAAAAAAGCTTACTAGCAATGTGGGTCGCACATTACTAGTAATCTTGTTAACCCACGAGGGGTTTAAGCTAAATGCTTGTATTACGAGTGGGTTCACGTCGGTAGTGCAATGGGTGAGTTTCAAACTGGCAACCACATGATCGCAAGTCCGACGCTCTAGCCATTAGGCTACCGCAAAATGTTTTAATATGATTTGCACCTTCGGGTTCGGTTGCAAAACATCGGTTAGAACACTTTTAATGAAAGTCGAGTCCGGATAACCACTCGTTTTTATCCAGGGAAGCAGAATAAACAAAACTTTAATAAAAAGTATACATTTTCAATGAGGTGATAATACTTACCTGTTATTTTTTATCGATATACAACGTCTTTGATAATTATGATATTATATTTTTGTACCTATATTTATGACGTGTATTCACTGACGTCAGCATATGCTTTTGAACGGTGAGTCTCTGTACAGCGCCTACGCACACATGAAAAATTTATGTGTCGTAGCTAGCACAGACTGTAGTTAGTAGGGCGTGGCAATGGGCGTGTCCATCATACTTCGCAGACAGCTTCAGGTAAGTCAAATTACGTTTGACCAAGTCTATTTGGTGACCCGTGAAAATCAGAAAAATAATGTTTTTATTACCTATCTGATCCAGAAATCTTATCTAAGACGTCAGCTCAGCAACTAGCAATGCTAGGCTAAAAACTATTTTGACACTATTTAATTATTTGAAACAAAAAATATCTGCCTTATGCAGTGATCTCGTTAGCTTAGTTGGTGAGAGTGACGCAGGTTCGAACCCTGGCCGCATTTTCTTTTACTGGAAAATTAATAACTTTGTAGACATTTCGCATTTTTTAAATGCTAAATAATTAAAAACTAAAAAATAACTTACATACCTTTGTTATCAATATTTTCCGTTCCTGAACGTGCTAGTCCAAAATCGAAGTTTTAACTGAAAAAAACATTACCTCCAATATGATTCCCCTAACAGATTCCACCAACCAAACCAACAGATTCCCAAATAAAACCGAATGTTTTATTATTACCGAGAAAATAGCTCTTGGCGAGCGCACGTATGTTCACTATTTATAGTGTTGTATATCATTACACGGAAAATGTAAACAAAATTACTGTTTGTGCAAATACTTACGAGTATAGAACGCGAAGGCCGGCTGAACCGAAGTGAGAACTAAAAGGTAGGATTCGAGAGATTTCTGGTTGATACACTTCGCGTTAATACTTTGACGTCTGTATAGGTACTATGAGTAAGACAAAAACGGATTGAAGGTCGGGACCAACCCCATTTTTTTTTATTCATAATACAATACATGCCTTGAAACTTACACTGAGCATCACCAAACTATGCAACAGTTAGTTTGTTAGCAATAGTGGAGCCTTTTTAGGGTTCCGTAGCAAAATGGCAAAAAATGGAACCCTTATAGATTCGTCATGTCTGTCTGTCCGTCCGTCCGTATGTCACAGCCACTTTTCTCCGAAACTATAAGAACTATGCTGTTGAAACTTGGTAAGTAGATGTATTCTGTGAACCGCATTAAGATTTTCACACAAAAATAGAAAAGAACATAAAAATTTAGGGGTTCCCCATACTTAGAACTGAAGCTATAAAAAAATATAAAAAATATTTTTTTATATTTTTTCGTCAAACCCATACGTGTGGGGTATCCATGGATAGGTCTTCAAAAATGATATTGAGGTTTCTAATTTTTTTTTTCTAAACTGAATAGTTTGCGCGAGAGAGACTTCCAAAGTGGTAAAATGTGTCCCCCCCGTAACTTCTAAAATAAAGAATGATAAAACAAAAAAAAAAAATATGATGTACATTACCATGTAAACTTCCAACGAAAATTGGTTTGAACGGGATCTAGCAAGGATTTTTTTTTAATACGTCATAAATCGTAATGGTACGGAACCCTCCGTGCGCGTGTCCGACTCGTACTTGGCCTGTTTAAAAAAAAAAACATTTCGATTTGGATTTTCCAAGAAAATCCATGACAGACTTCTACCAATAGATACGTAGGTACGCATGTCGCTATTAAATCAGTTTTATTAGCTACTAGAAGCACCACATTCATAGCCTTATCCCAATTATATTGGGGTCGGATTCCAATCTAGCCAAATGCCGAGGCTGAGGCTGAATATCAGTATTTAACTGTACTTAACACAAAGAGACTGCCATCAGATCTCCGCAACCCAATTTCTGGATTCCGTTTAGCCACTAGGATCGGCAGACAAATTACAATTTACCACTTCAATACACGAACGAATCGAAAATGAAATGAAAGTGACGTTTATGACTTACCGAAATTGATTTTGATTCGATTCGTTCGTCTATTTGAATGCTGTATGTAGCTTGCCTAGGCACCCTGAAACGCCTCTCAGCTAGTTTGAAGAAGATGGAAGGACTTTGACATGAGTATCTATTTAGGTAAGACTTAATAAAAAAATAAATGCTTAATAAAATAATAAAAAAATTATTAAATGCTTCTGCAATAGTCTTGGGATTGGATATGACGCGATATCCAATCCCAAGACTATTGCAGAAGCATTTAATAATTTTTTTATTGATAAAATTCAGCCAAATCTGGAGGTCAACTCCAAACCTAGGATGTGTACATTAGATCTCAATAACAAATCAATGTTTATGGCGCCGAGTATACCGGACGATATTAAAAAAATCATAATGTCCTTAAATAATACAAGTAGTGTGGGATATGACGGTATTGCTACCAAAATACTGAAAGATGTTTCGGATGAAATCTGTGACCACTTAAGTCATATAATTAATCTCAGCATTAGCGCAGGCGTGTACCCTGATGCTCTAAAAGTATCTATCGTCAAGCCTCTGTTCAAGAAAGAAGATAGGGAGCTAATGGAGTTCTATCGGCCTATATCACTCATCCCTATAATTTCAAAAATATTTGAGAAATACATTTACAAGGAATTAAACTCATTTCTTGTAAAAAATAATATTATATGCAAAGAACAGAAAGGCTTTAGAATAGGTAAAACAATTAATATGGCTATTTATGATTTTTTATATAATGTTACAAATAGCGTGGATAAGAGGCAACCGGTCTGTGGCGTGTTTTGTGACATGACTCAAGCCTTTGACTATGTGCATTATGGTACGCTCTTAAATAAACTGGAAGCGTATGGCATTAGAGGGAATGTCAACAGTCTCATTAAATCTTACTTGCATAATAGAACTCAAATAACTGAAATAAACCAAATTAATATGAAGAGTAAACATGAAATTGTTTATCAATCTAAAGAACGTAACGTTTTATTTGGGGTGCCACAGGGGAGCGTTCTAGGTCCTCCTCTATTCATATTATATATTAATGACCTACCAAAATGTATCCCTCAACCTTTGACACTATTTGCTGACGATAGCACACTAACAGTACCTTGCAAAAATATTGATACCTATGAAAATGACATAAATGATTCCATAAAACTAATAGTAAAATGGCTTGATGACAATAACTTAAAAATTAACCTGAATAAAACTAAATTAATACACTTCAATCAACGGATTAATGCTAAGAGCAATCTAAATATACAATATGAGAACCTAGTTATAGAAGAGGTCGAAACAACAAAATTTTTAGGGCTCCATATAGACAAAAAACTAAATTGGAAACCTCATCTCGAAATGTTGTGTAAGAAATTAAGTACATCCGCCTACGCCCTGCACACATTGTCACATATAATAGGTGTGGAGGCATTACTTACGGCCTACTATGGGTTAGCAGAATCCCATCTACGCTATGGGGTCATTTTTTGGGGCAACTCAACGGAAAAAGATACGGTCTTCAAGGCTCAAAAGCGATGCATACGCTCAATTTTCAAAATTAAACCTACGGATAGTTGCGTGCCCTACTTTAAAAAATATAAAATACTCACTTTGCCGTGTCTATACATTTTGGAAATAGCTGTTTTCGTCAAAACAAATCCGGATCGCTTCAAACGGTTAGATGAAGTAGTCCCGCGCAATAGGCGCGATAACAGTAGGATATGTCTTCATTCCGCGGGCACATCCCTTATGCGCAAAAGTGTATTCTGTATGGCTCCTATTATATTTAATAAATTACCTAAAGGTTGGAGAGAACTGCCTTTGTCACTTTTTAAAAGTAAGCTGCGGATTTTTTTAGTTAGTAGAGTTTATTACAGTATTTTAGATTTCATAAATGAAAAAGACTTTTCTCTTCCGACTCGAATACCTAATAAGTAATAATAGTATATACCTAGTGCAAGTTTTTAATTACATATTTAATTAAATATACATTTATTAATTGTTATAGAATATTATAGATTTAAGATATTATATAAAACTATATTATGTTAGATTATTAATGAGCATTAAACGCTCATTAATATTTTATTTTTGCATGCCGATCGGTAAAATATGGCTGAACTTTATTCATTTGTAACTTCATATTGTACCCATATTTGCAAAATAAATTTTTCTTTCTTTCTTAAAATGCTGATAAGATGCAACCTCCCCCGAAAACTTCATTCTCCACCTATCATCCTAAGCTAAAAGTGAATCGTGTTTACCGTATCACAATTAGTAGGGAGTTTTCACAATAAATCTGAATTCGCCTTTGAAATATTCAATAAATTGAGTTGGAATTAAGACGGATCCAACAATAACTGTCAATCCAAATCAGTGCAGTCTTTTTGGCTGTAGCCTGTAGGCGGTTAAATATATTTATTCGCACTGACGCACATTAATGTGAAAATTACACAGGATTTAGCTTATCTTAGGCTCGGTAACGGCTATTTAACATAAAATAATGCTTTTGAAACCTAATTTAGGTTTTATTCGAAAGTATTCAAACCTCTTTTGAATAAATTATGTCATCACTAATATTGCCTGTGCCTATTCTATACCACTCTACCACATTTCGATACGGGCCAGTAACGATAGATGGAAAAATGATTATTAGTATTCAGAAAATATAAAAAGTATGTTTGCAGAAAACCCAAGATGGTTCACTGGTATATTTAGGCCACGTGATAGCTAGAGGCGACCAGGCCACAAATTCTAACTCCAACATGCTACTGAGCATTTCGAAAATCTCAGTACCTAACTTAGGACCTCTAGCGTAGGAGTCGCGCGTACGGTAACTATGTAGATTACTGAGCCAATCTTATTATCTTACTAATTTTCCGCTCGCGCCTGCGTGGAGTATGTTTCTTGTCATTTTACGGGATAATATATTATAGCCTATGTCACTCGGGAATAATGTAGCTTTCTATTGGTGAAAGAATTTTTCAAATCGGTCCTATACTTTCAGAGCCTCTTCAATGCAAACAAACAATCAAATCTTTCCTCTTTATAATATTAGTTCAGATAACAATAAAAAAATTAATTAAATGTAATACTTGAACAAATGTATATAATACATTTGTTTTCAGTGAGTAACAAATAATCGCTTTGATATACCCCCTGGGTCGTACGTAATGTTTTGGCAGTCTAGGCCGTGAGACTGTCTGCCCCCGTAAGTATTACAAAATATGAATAAAAAACATGTTTTAAAATATCTCTTTTTGTGATAAGTATAACATTAGAAAGTGATGGATGTATATTTTTAGTTTTGGTTTAGCTTTAGTTCTGGGGTCTTTATTTCCAAATTTTAATTGGCGAGTAGTTTCAAGTACTATAATTTACCTATGTTGACGATGTCTTCTTTTTTTTAACGGTACATGATATTGTTGTTTTCTTAATTTGGAGTTATCAGATCTTCAGCTAATTTAAATGTGACCTGGAGAGTATATCCGTCTAAAAAAAAATAAGGTTAAAGCGTCAGGGTTGGGCGCGAAATTCATTTTTTTCTTGGTTAATAATTGACGGAATAATCGTACAAAAAATACATTCGAATTGAGAACCGGAGGTGGTTTTTGAAGTCGGTTAAAAATTATAGTAGATAAGTCATTGACACGTATAGAGGAGAAGTAAGTTTAA
The DNA here is from genome assembly GCA_958496365.1 of Subacronicta megacephala. Lineage (NCBI taxonomy): Eukaryota > Metazoa > Arthropoda > Insecta > Lepidoptera > Noctuidae > Subacronicta > Subacronicta megacephala. The sequence goes on from OY292526.1 coordinate 3,390,832, forward strand.
TTTTCATCACTATACCACTAGCCGACAGCGGGTGGCGCCAATGGTCCACACAGCTATAGGTCAATCTATAGAAATCCAGTTTAAGCTGATCTCGCAATTTATAGACTTTCCATACAATAAGAGGATAGCATAAACTGGTTTTGTATAGCTTGATGTGTAGCCGTGCGTACAGCTAGTGAAATAATAAATTCTCAGTTATCATACTGGCGTGTATCCAACGCTTCGGTTCCAGGTGTTTTCAATGTGTGTGTTCGTGGTGAATTTGACCGTTTTATTCCACCATTTTATAATTCAAATGTATTTTTATACGGTCTGGCTTGATCGAAGATTGAAATAGTACAAGGTTGATCTCTAAATAATCAAAAGCTTCGATGGAAAGCGTAGGATTTGGAGTACAGACGAATTTATTCTAGACCAGACCGGGTCGCAAATTAAATTGTGACTTCATTGAAGATGGAAATTTTCTATCGGTGAGATCATCACATACTTCGTTAAGGAAAAGTGGGTTAATTATGAGTCTAGGTAGCAAGGTACCTCATCAAAAAGTCGGTATGCCAGTTTCCATGTTTAAAGAATATTGCAATACTTATTTCGTTACACAGCTGGCTATTATAGGTACTCTTATGCGGCTTAAATAACTATAAGTAAGAACTACCTCAGTGGACTCGAGAGCGATTGCTACGCTAGAGGTTCGAGTCCCAGATCGAGCGTTAGTGTTTTTGTCTCGGTAGCAGCTCAGTTTAGATTTGTGCCTGGTTAATGGCAATAGGCTCGCCCCCTATTACATGGGACCTAAACAAACTGGTGCACTGTGGGTGTAGGCACAGTAAACCTCTGTCTAACCCTTCGGGGAATACAGGCGTGATTGTATGTAAGTCTATATAAGTACTAAATTAGTTACTTACTTATTAGCTTTTTAAGTCTAATTTAAAACAGGTGGTTACCTAGTAAAGTTACCTTACCTTCCGTTAATTATTGTATCCAAAACTTCAGGTACGAACCATATTCGTCATTTTTATACCCTATTCCTTTCTGCCTGAAAGTGTTCCTAGTTACGTCTGAGTTGCTCACGTGGATTTTGCATAATACGTACCCCGACTTTTAAAAGCAAGGAAAAAATAACATTTTGTACTAAAAAGAAAGAAGTTAAGTTTTAATCAGGATACCTAAATAGCAAATAAACCAAGTCTTTATTCGTAGAGCACTCAAGACTTTGAACATTGAAGAAAAATATTAGACCTTTAAATAATTTCCAAGCATCTTTAATATAATTACCAAACGAAAATGTTGCACTGATTTAATAGAGATTCATCTCGTATATATCATCGTCACGAGCTTTAATTCGATGATAATTTCGTGTCATTCACGTGAAAGAGACGATCAAAGTAAACTGAATGGACCCATACAATACCTCCTACACATATCTCCACTGATCACCTAATTGCTTCACCCACTGGTTGTTAGATATCACGATCGGAGCGAAAGAAATATAAATCACAATTTGACGTACTGGCATTAAATCTCGGAGAGCACTTAACCTGTCATTGTTTACACGAATTCTTCGCGGTTTAAATATTTCCGAACGGTCCTATTACTTCGGCAATGCGCAAACGCAAGCGTCGAAATGTGCGCCCGCGCCGCCCGCCTCCCACAGATCTACTAATATATTTTTCTTTTGGACTTCATGGAGTCATTGAACGTCTAGAATTTTGTATTTGACGGGAAAACATCTTCCTACACATGCAAGAGAACAATAGAATAACATGTAGTGGGTGCTTAGGTACTGCAAATTTAGATTTTACTGTCATGTTAGCCGTTACAATGGACGGTCTTAACTTTTGAATTTTATTTTTGTAAATGATGAGTTCGACAGATATCCCACCTAATGTTGAGTTAACAACAAAGGCTTTAAAACCAAGTCTCCTTGCATTGCACCCAAAAAAAAATTGTATTCGGCCATTTTTAATCTTTAGGCTGGATTTTTTTAAACAACTTCAATCAAATATTTATGGCTATGTCTAAATAATCAAGAAATGAAAATATCAAGACTATACCTTCATCTGCATTCCTCCGTTTTCTTAGTCTGTGTATTTTATAGCTTTCATAGTTTTGTAGAAGGTTGTTGGCAATATTCCCTACTCACTGAATTGTAACAGAATCATACCTACTGAGCGAATTTGTTAATCTGTACATTCTTTAAATTCTTTCGTCTCATTATTCTAGTCGATTACGATAATAAACTAATTTTTTTGTCATATGCGCACTATTTGTCTTTTCAAAAAAGGTTGTTTTTTTCAAGACATCTCCCGCACTAGGGAACAAGTCCTATGTGCCTGGCAACGGTAGGTGGTGATCACCTTAAATGCTACGCCAAACATGAAGCCAAAGATAGAATAGGTAACTTGCTGGTACAAGCTTAATAATTTCAACAGAATCTGTCAGTGCAGACAGTACACGCATACCTAAAAGTTTTACAATTGGAGTGCGTAGTAAAAATGAGTAAGTTGAGACAGAAATAGAAACATCTTAATTTTAAAATAATCTATGAGTTGTGTCACTGAGAGTTTGAAAAACGCCTTTGACGTCATTGATGAATTCTCGAAGTGGAGGTTTATCTTTTCAGTTTTGACGTTATAATACCAGAATGTCGTTTGTTTGTTTCACATCACATTCGGTCAGAGAATTTGAACCCTATCTCCAAAGACAATCGCTATAGTTTGACCAGAAGAGAACTGTTTCATTATTTCTTTGTATTGAAAGATTTGGAAGCAGCTTACAGATTGCTTCTAAGATTCGTTAGGGACCGAATTAATTCGTATATAGGTACTGCAGGTTTCTGACCGATTCATACCTAGGATGATTTGCGAGAATACTGAAAACACCTAAATTTCAATAAACAAGACGGCTGGGTTTTACCATCTGCTTGGAACCCCATCATAGATTCCATTAAATCTAAATCCAAACGAAATTCTGCAAGACCAAAGGATACGGTGAGCTCGTTCTGCGTGACCGGATTGAATAATAATTACCAAAAATGGAAGGTAGTTGTTAATAACATTACAATAAGACGTCCAACACCTCAGTCTACCCGTGACCGTGGCTGATGTAAAGGATTTTAATTTGATAATATCAAAATAACGCGATACAATCGGTAAAAAGTAGTTTTACATAATACATTCGTATATTTGATACGCGTTTGCGAATTAAACGTTGTCATTAATTAATCGAAACAAATCGGTGAATCGGTAAAGCTTCCGCCTCTTCCAAAAGTTTTGGCATCTTCGCAACGGAAGCACAAATGACGCAAACTGTGTTCAGCTTCGATATTATTAGAACAAGATATTTTAGCGATTTTCTGTAGATTCCATGAGTAGGTCGTACGCATCCGAGTATCGGAAATACCATCGATCGATTATTAGGTATATCGAGATTGTTTATTTTTAATCGGTAATAAGGAAATCCGTAGTTGGTGCTATTTCGGATTCGAAATTAGGTTTGTTGACAAACTTACGCGTTCACAGTTAGGAAACGGTTTTGTTATAGTTATACGGGGAGTTATGGACTTGCTGGGTTTCGGAATAGTTTTTAGTAACTGTCTGTAACTTTTTGTTACCAAACATATCGTGATCCACTTAGAAAAGCATTCCGTAATAAGCTATAGATACTTCGTAGATTTAATTTAGTTTACCACGCTTAAAAAGCACTTAAGGATTCGTTTGAAGATATACTCTTGATAGGAATCTTTCAGCATCGCCGCTGCTGTCCCAAAAATATACGTGAGTTCAAAGATCATTTTGCAGAATAGACAAATTAGAAACTACAACGGGAATTAGACTGTTCACGATGTCTCCCTTTATACTGTGATGTAACAGGACAGCTGCCACACAAAGGGAGAACCCAAACGACGCAAACTCATTCATCTAACGCGAAGATGTTTAAGAATTCAACAAAAATGTTTAGTTATCCGTGTCACCTATTTCGAATGCGACATTTTGATTTGATAGGTGCCACAGAAGACTTGTAAAAACAGAGATTATTATGTGTTTTATTATTATTTATGTTGCGGTTTCCAACAGTTTTATGCTTCCGCCAGATAGTGCAGATAAACAAAATGGCTTCTTAGGTGACTTTTATTTGCAAGAAAATAAAGACGTATAAAAGTCAGCCATTATTTATGGTCGCGCGACGAAAAGCTGTTAAATGTTTGTGATTTATCAAACACGGTAGCCAACAACACTGTGCTGCAGATAGGAGTCTAAGAGAGGAAAAAATGATTCACTGACCGCAGAAAGATTTCAGATTTTCAAATATTACATCCAAGTCTTCTGATCCAGGCAACCTGACAGGCAATTTGTTAGGCTTCCCAAAACTACAGTTTTACTGACTTTTGATTTTGACTTTTGTTTCGTTTTTTTCAAACGAAACAAAAGTCTTATTGACCTACCTATAATCCATATCTTGGTGCATTCGCAAGTAATGAAGAAAATAAACAGAGAGCAAATAAGCATTTCGGAAAGCATTAATCTACAGACGAGTAAACAATGTTATGATAAACAGGTGCTCGAAAGCGAATTTTCGCTTGCATCACAAAACAAGACGTTATTAATTGCAGACAGAGACGCCCCCGATCACCCCTTTGGTACAAAAATACATTATTTCGTTGGCGTCATTTAGAAATCATCCGCTTTGTCTCAGCCAAGTTTTATAATTTAACAACACTGTGGGTATTACCGGGCATACATTCAAATATGCATATGTTGAAGCAATACCTCCTTCAGAATTTACCTACTAATTACTAATCGAATGAAAATCAAGCGATGTAGGATGAGACAATCAGCAAGTTGATAACTGATGATACTTAAGCTCTCAACTCTCTTACAGAACACGCATATAGAACCAAGTCACCTTAAGCAAGGCCCGGCAACGCATCTGTAACCCCTTTTGCTATTGCAGATGTAGGGCGGCAATGACTACTGACCATCAGGTAGCTCGCCTGCTCGATTGCCGAGTAATCCCATAAACAAAAACACTATTGCTATCGATCTTCATACTTTCCTTGTTATCGAGATCCCACGACTTCAAAGTGTAAATAATTATAATCATGAACTTACAAAAGCTAAACTTTATAAAAAATTAAGGCCCTATACCTATAATATAGCCTTCTTAGATACATATTTTGTACCTTCCAGATTTTACTACATTTGGCCAAACTCCTTGATCTAATAATAAATAAGTATTGTCAAAAAATAAAAAATCTACCGCCGAAGATGCATTAATATCTTCGGCTCTAATGTAATTTGGCATTTCGCCGCTCTCATCTTATTGTCTGGCGCATGTCTACAATTCGACGTATCATTTTACTTTCAACATAATTTCTCGTTTATTTTTAATTCTGTTCAAACTAAAGGAAGTCCTTTGGACTGCTGGTGCGGAATGAACTAAGTCTGACAGCATCTCCGGTCCAATACGACCTAAAAAACCTTTTTTTTTTATCACTGATAGGCTCACGCTTGACCACAACTTGCCTGATGTTAAGCATCGAAGTGGTCTACGATGGAGCGCGCTTGCCTAGAAGGTACCTATTCACTCTCGCCTTGAAGACACCCAAATTGTAGGTCTCAGGGAACAAAGATTCCGGTAACGAGTTCCACAATAGAGCAGTACGCACTATAAATGTAGACGCAAAACGTTTCGTGCGACATTTAGGCACTTCCACCATGTAGCGGTGGCGCCTTGCCGTAGCTCTGCTCGTCCGATAGTGGAACGGGGATGGTGGAACTATATCATGTAGTTCCGATGCACACTCTCCGAAATGTAACCGGTAAAAGACAGAAAGACATGCAACTTTGCGCCGATGCTCAAGGCTTTGCAGTTTGGCATTGCAAAGTGCATCATTGCCAATTAGCTTCTTGGATCTTTTCTCAATGGACTCCAATGCCTCAAGCTGGTATTTAGCCGCTCCATCCCAAAGGTGCGAACAGTACTCCATGCACGACCGAACCTGAGCTTGGTATAGTGACAGCAACTGTTCCGGCGTGAAGTATTGTCGCACCCTTGAGAGGATACCCAGCTTTTTACCGGCTAATTGAGCCTTAGACTCAATGTAGGAGCCAAAGTTGAGTGTTGGTGCTAGAGAAATACCAAGAAGCTCAAGATGGTCTGAAAACGGCACGGTTACATTTCGGAAAGTAGGAGCCAGATTGAATGGTCTCCGTTTCGCGGAGAATAGACACCCCAGGCGTGTCTATTCTCCTCTATCTTGGCAGCATTGAACGTTACCAGATTGGCATCGCCCCACTCAGAGACCGCCTTAAGGGAAAGATTCAAGCGCTGGACCATGGCCTCTCTTTGAGACCGAATGTCGGCCCCACTGGCTCGTGCGTTGGACATGTAACTCTCTACAACAGTGCTGTCGTCTGCGTACCCATAGATACCGGGTTTGAGCAGAACCTTCAAGAAAAGAGTGTACTCCCTTTAAAAAGGCCGGCAACGCACTTGTAACTCCTTATGCGTTGCGGGTGTCTATGGGCGGTAATCGCTTACCACCAGGCGAAACGCCTGCTCGTTTGCCCCCTATCTCATTAAAAAATATCAATATATCGCGATGAAATCGGTAAAAAGTAGTTAGTTTTATTACAGTATTCCAATATTTGTAATGCTTAGTATAGACACGATACCATTTGAACATGTGAACGATATTATGAATGAACGCATGTGCAATCCAGAAATACACGTCTAATGGGTCGGACACAATTTATGTGCTAATGTCCACGACATGATGTTCATTCAGTAACTGCGTTTAGTTATGGATCAATGCTGTGTTCTCGTTTGTCGGCCAGTTAGAACATGTTGAAAGGGCAGAGTAATTCTGGTTTAGTTATCGACTAATCTTTATATTTTTTTATGATCGAAATTATTGGACTGTCTACAGTCAGACTCTCTGTCTGTTGGATTTGTACTAATAATGTGTTAAACTGTACGAGCATCGAACTGCACGAGGATCTATAAAAAAAAAACAAAAAATTATGGCGTAACTCGGCAAACGAGCAGGCGACTGCCTCATGGTAAGTAGTCATCGCCGCCCATGGACATCTGCAAAACCAAAGGAGTTGCAGATGCGTTACCGAGCCTATTTAAGGAAAAGGGAGGGGAAGGAGAAAAGAAGAAGGGGAAGGGGACTGAGGGAGAAATTGGGCCTCCGGCGCATTATCAAATCGTCACTCAACCTGGCCAGCAGGCAGAAATAATTCAATATTATATATTTAAACGCGTCTCATTACGTTTCATATGAATGAGCGCTTCCAAGTCCTATTAATATGAGACAGCAACAAGTTTCGGGAGCTGATGCCCGGTATCGCCTTACAAATCAGTAGGGTGCTCCGTAAAAATAAAACTTTCAACATTATGATTCTAAAATGAATGTGAAGAGGAGATTCAAAGAATTTCGTATAGATTTTTTTCGTGTAAATTCAATTTTGATTGAAGACCGATATTGAGTGCATAATGTCGATTGCGATTATTGGCTTCCGTATGTTTTAAATCCCATGTAATAGGGGCCGAACCTATTGCTATTAACCAGGAAATCTTAACTCCGAGTTGCTACTTAGAATTTCACAGATAATTTTAATAACACTGCTCGACCTGGAAATCGAATCACGGACCTCTAGCGTAGCAGTTGCGCTTCGGATGAACTGAATTCGAGAAGTAGATTACCATCAATGTCTGGTTCTTAGCATGTTTTCTATGTAGGCATGTACGAATATTTACAACATCGGTAGGCAGATTCTATTTTCGCCAAAAATATGTGGATACCGACCCAGAACATTGTTTACACGGTATTGTAGCGTCGAAAGAAACTTAAAACCCATATCAAAGTATTTCATCGCGTTCTAATAAACGCGCGATACAATAAATAAACGTTTCGGGAAACATTGTGCTATTTGTGGCGCTCTCGCCTTTACACGCGTTTATTTTTAAGGGAGTAACGCCCTTAATTTAAAACTTAGCTTCTTGGAATGCGCTCGGTTTTATTTTTAGGTGGCGGGCTTGGAAGGCCAAATATCGTTGTGTGACAGAAGAGGTGTAAGGGTTAATTGATATTAAAATTGCCTGGAAATTTAAGTTGTTGCCAACAGAATTATCTTCCCTGATGGATATAATCACGGTGTCTTTCAAAGACTATAATTCTCTTTGGTGTCTTTAAATCACGAGAGAATCGGTTTCTTCTAGGCAAGCGCACTCGGTGCAGAAGAAACTACAGTTATCATAAACTGTATTGTTGAGATACAAACCTCAACAATCCAACGCTTTTGACTATCTGCGAAGCTTCACCATTCCTAATTTAGTCAGTTTCGTTGATGGCTGCAGGCGATGATTGAGGTATAGGATTCGCAGACCAACAGATTTCAAACTGATCGTATTATAAACTGCGTTAGTATAGAATAAACATATGGGTTAACAGGTTGTTAAACATTGGCAATTAAATCAGGTGCATGTTTACATTTGTCGGAGAATTTAAATGAACGGTCTTTAAATGTGCTAGCAATATTGTTCTCTGATTTAGCGCCTGCTGAAATAAAAGTAAGTTTATGACTAGAATACTAAGAAGTAGGTTTTAAGAGTTAGTAATGGTTGGACATAAAACTTTTTCCAGGAATCATTCAACGTTACACAACTAAGATAATTACGAGAATTTTATCTTTATTCCCTTTATCTAGTGAACCGAGATTTTCAGGGTCTGGGTGCTGGTGTATTTGAGAATTTGTCTTTGTAAAAGCACCCGCGAATCAAGACAAAACCCTAGTAATGCAACGATTTTGCTTAAAAAACAAGGTAGGTACAGAATCTTACCTACTCATCAAATCATTTATTCAAGAGACTACTAGGTGTAGTACTTTTGGAATGCTTTTTTTCCAAAACGCCCGCCCTTCATAGTCAAGGCAGCAATTCCGTCAGGTTCATCAACAGCCTTTTTTAACCGATAATCAAGTAATTTTAATTCCAGTAGTCCAATCCAATTCCAGTTCTCATAAATTCCATAATACATCTCAAACTATCGTCAAATACTATAACTATGAAACAATTTAATAAGATTTAATTTGTGTTCACCAATTTCCATGTTTCATGTCTTTGATCGTTCACTGACATATCTGTTAAGTCGCTCGTTCAATGTATATATGTTTTACTATTATTTAGTTTTCACGGTGACATTAATGGACTATCAAATGGTTGATGTCGAGTCATATAATTATGTTCTCTGCGGGCAGGAGATTGTGGAAATACATATAACAACAACGTTTTTTTACAGTGGAATAAATCGGCGATTTTTAGCTGTGCGTTATCGGTGTTGTGAAAAGCTGACTCATGAAAATACTTTTGTCTGAAGATAAATTTTACAAAGGTCGTAAACAGATCGTATCCGTTGTGCTTTACCTTAATTAAATAAGATGGAAAGTTAAATTTATTGAAGTGTGATAAGAGACTTTATTGGGGCGCTACGACTTATTACTTATTTAATTTGAGTGTTAGGTAACTGATAAATTATGTTAAATGATAGATATTTATTTCTATAGCTCTTTTAAAGACACTTTTACAAGACGATGTTTCACTTTTTTTTAATTTAGACGGCAGCACCATTTCCGAAATGGACCTCTGAGAAGAAATGCCGAAACAAACTCAGATAATCATGGTCACTGATAGTCCAGACAGACTAAGTAGTATTATCAAATATGCGAGTTTCACAACATAGGGAAAGGTCTGATGGCCTTTTGAAACAGCAGTTTTGAGCTGCCCCGTCCTAATTCACGGCACGCATACATCAGTTATCATGTAGCGCAACCATTAAAATTGCACACAACGTACGTACGCGCCGAACAACCAAAATTGAAAAAAATCCTCCACAGAATATAGGTAGATAACTATGTAAAATGTAAAAGAAAATCCCAATCTGCAAGGCTCAATTAGTATTTATAGAGCACGATTTCGAAATGAATAACAAACTACAAAGGAACAGAAAGTCTGCTCTAACCATCATTTGACCCAGAAAATAAATTTAAGGATTATAAAAATTGTAATTGATTGCGATTCACAGTTATAAATTGTGTGAGGAAGCGTTATTTTAAATTGTAAAGTTAAAACAGTAATAGTTACTGATCCAAGCAGTTAATTTTGTAGGATTTATACAACACATTTCGAGGGAGATTTTAAATTTGATTAATTCTGTGTTATGACTAATTCATGGTCGGTAGGTGTGTTCTATGAGCCCCCATTAGTGTTCTTAAAACAATCCCAACTGGGTATATAATTCCCACTCGGTAGCTAGCCTCGCGTAGGTACTCGTTATTGAGTGGGAACCACACAATATTATTCGAAGACGAGGACGGCCGAGGAGATGTTGGCGAAATGATCTCGATCGCTTTCTGCCATCGTTGTAAAAAGAAGCCTAGGATAGACAATCCTGGAAGATATTAGTGGAGGCCTTTGCCCAGCTGTGGGACACAAAAGAGGCTACAAAAACAAGGTAGGTACCTATATAAGTTTAGCTACTAATATTCTCATTCCTTGGCACAAGTTTCTCCTGGTATGTAAAGAGTTTGCCATAGCAAATCTATAGGGCTAACTGCGTTCCTGTTATGGCCGTGGCTATGGCTATTTTGTGGTTTTTAGCACGAAAGAGATAAATAAGGTTTTTAGTCTGTACGAGTCCGATATACCTTGCCGCCTACCTAGGTGGCAGGGTATATCGGAACCAGTTTAGACTGACCTCCCAGTGCAAAGGTTTTCCGCACAATTCAAGGCTAGCCTATACTGGTTTTGTATAGCTTGATGTGTAGCCGTGCGTACTATAAAAAAAGTGTCGATTCTTGATCACATTTAACACGAACCTGAAGTAGGAATATATAGTTGTCCAAGTACCTATTACCAGCTGATGATGATAATTTAAATTTAGCTTCGACGAAGAAGATTACAGTGCGTCTGTAGATATTTTGTCACAGGAAATAGATAATTAGTAGTTTTTATAAATCTATTGTTATTTAGCAAATTTTCTCATCTCCCGCCCACGGATTGGTCATTTGTATTTTGAAACTCTTTTGAAGTCCAATTTTTTTTTAGAGAAATTTTCATAGAAAAACCCAATAACACTTTGCTCGACCTGGGAATCGAACCTTAGCGTAACAGTCGTGTTTAGGACTGCTAGACTAATGAGGCAGTTATATTTAGATATATTATTATGTCAAAGTCAAAGAAACAATACTAACAGTAGATACAAATTGATGTTATGCATATCTATGTTATTTAATTTCATTGCATACAATGAAGAAGAATTTAGAAACTTGTATATAAAGAACATACCATCACGCCATATCCGAAGAGTTAGGCAGATGTACCGCTACTGTCATGCTATACAAATCTAGTTTATGCAGGCGACGTACTGTATGGGAATCCTATAAGTACAATGCGAGATCAGCTTAAACTGAAATTGTAAACGTTGCCGTGTGTACTAATACTGCTGTATTGTAAGCGATCTTGGGTTGCCGGTTCGAAACCCATCCATTGCACTGCCGACGTGAATCCACTCGTAACACAAGCATTTTGCTTAGCACAAGAGGTTAACAAGAATACTAGTAACATTTAACTTAAAAAAAAAAATGTATGTACACGCCCAGTTCGCCGGTGTGTCTAAGTCAAATCAAATCAAATCAAATGTTTTTATTTCAAATAAGCTTTTACAAGCGTTTATGAAACGTTATTGACTCTAGTTGCACGGTTCCAAAAGGTTGATCCTCCAAGAAACTCCATGGACAATAAAGAACTTTGACTTTGACTTTGACACTAAGTATATAAGTATATAATTGTATACCAAGTAAATAAATAGATTCGTAGGTCTCCTTAAACTTCAACAACTATCTTTATCTACACTAGTGCCTTGCTCTACTTAAGTAACTAAACAGCCAGATATAATGTTATTTTCTTCTTTATTTCATGCTACCTTTGTTTAGCGCACATTTGCGTCATCGAAATCGGAAAGTTTCGAATGCTATTAATATTTTTTTAAATCTTTATTTTCCATGGACAGTGACACAAAATCGGTATGATACCCTTGATACAATGACGGGCGGGCGCGTTCAAAAAGTACAGTCGCCAACAGGTCAAGGTATACAAATCTGTCAAATTTTCTCCAAATGATTATAAACCTTAAATTGTAGAGAATAAAGTTCAAAACCAACTGAGAATATTTGACATTTTGTAGTAACTTGATGTGCTGGCCACCGTACTATCCAGTAGTCTATCTTGAATAATTTATTTTGACTTTAACAGTTTCTTCGAAATAACTCACATAACACACCCAAAATAGCTCAATTAAGTGTTTTTTTTTTATATAATGCGAAACATATGTAGTCCCAATTATTGTCTTTACACTGACTCTTTAAAAGGTATTTATTTAATTATCACTGCTTGCTGCACTAACTGTACAGTTTATCTTTTTTGTTTTACACTGTACCAGGTACTTACCTATAAGTATTGTACCTATTTGTAGCGTATGCACTCGCCGATCAAAGGTTTTCAGCTGAATATTATTTAAACACGTTACACGTTATTTCTTCTAAAATTTGAAAATTACGGTGTTGCGAATACATTTATGTCCCATTAATAACATAGGTTATAGCTTGGTTTAAAATATATTAGAACACATATCATAATTTTAACAACGAGGTCAAGAGGTGTTCTGGAGCCTCAGATTATTTTTATATTGAAAAAAGTTACAATTTATAACTTGTTGCTTCACTGAGACTAGCTTTAGTATCTTTATTGAGGTATATAAGTCTATATAGTTAGTCTAAACTTATTGACAAATGAAAGTGTAAGTTGTCGGTTTTTCGTTTTATTTCATTGGCTTTAATTCGTCTCTGTATATTAGCCTAAAACTAAGAAATAGGTACATAGGTACAGTTTGTTCGAAATAAGTAAGCCGATCGGAAGTTAGCCGTTCCGAACTACCGCGGTGATAAAATCGTTTAATTAAGTGTTTTAATACATAAATATCGAAATTAGTAAACAAAATAATTAGAAATGTGAAACATATACGAGTACGACTCTAATTATCTTTACACCGAGTCTTTCTATTAAAATTTAGCACTTCTCAACCACTTGCAGACAACTTCCGATCGGCTTACTTATTTCGAACAAACTGTAATCGTTTGCAGCTAAAGTTTTGAAAATAATCGACAGGTTTTTTTCCATTTACACGATGTCCAGACTCGTGCGCACTTTTCTTCTAATACTTATCAGCGCCGCCGAAGTCCTTTATCCCCGACTTCTGATTTATGTTATTTTTGCGTGCCGACGCAGTATAAAAACCGTTGATAAGGGAAAGTCCTTGTCTATTCTATTCGTCTAAAGTGTCTCTATGCTAGACTTACTTGCGAATCGATTAGGTACCTATATTTGAAAAAGTACATCCCTTGATTTTAGTTTTTTTTTATTATTAACTAAACTTGATTCATTCTTTTCATCCTAAATTAGGAAGTAAGGGAAGCTTTAGTAACTCCGTTATTTTATGGAAAATAAATGTTGTTTCTAAACATTGTCGCCATTTAGAATAGAGTAGGTACCTACCTATACCTACCTAATTATTTGCTGTAGACTTGATTAAAAATAGTTGTTATCCACTCGTTGATACCTACTCGTAGTTATGACATTCCCATTATTTTTTTAATTTTCCATTATAATATCAAAGTACGTGTTTTATACGGAAAAGTCTTCAAAATATTTCAACTGACGACGGAATGTCGACGCTAGCGGACAGCTTATCCCTGACACTAGCAAATAGTTACAAGCCATGACATATGAAGATGAATGATGAATGTTAGCTTGTGAGCACAAACAGTTATAGACGAACTCTTTAAGACAATCCCAGTTTCATATTGTCACAAATAAGTAGGTAGATACTCTAGTCAAGTAAGAAGAGAGACGGAAGATTATTTTATGGGACCGCTTCGGATGGATAATGCATTTTCAATCGAAGTATCCTTCTTGAAAAAATCTACAGAAATAAAGAAAATTATGTGAATGGTTACCCATTGCAGTTATCTCACCACTGCTCACAAAAACGGCGAAGGGAAACATTGTGAACATGTGCCATCTACCAGCCCGCATTGGGCCCGCGTGGTGGATTAAGGCCCACTGCCTCTCTCCGAGAGGAAGCCTGGGTCCCAGCAGTGGGAATATTATACGCCGATTAGGCTATGTGAATGGGTCGAATACAGAGCAAAATTGCGCAAGTGGTCACAATTATTAACTCTAGGGCGTCTTTCTATCATTCAGATTCAGGGCACTAGGAACTTGTGAATCTAGAGCAGTTCTACACGCATCGTATAAACGGTTTTCCCGGTCCGTTGGGTGGTCTTTATAGCTATACCATGGCAAAATTAGCAGTAGATTTCAAAATACTGGTCATCCCGTATTTAAGTTGACTATTACGACCGCGCACGCGCGAAGTGACAGAGTGCGCTATCCGTAGCTAAACTAACGAAGCTTTAAACTTGTTCACGAATTTATGCACAAAAGTAGCATAGTACTGCGATGTTTACCGCCCGTGGCGCCCCACATTACTAAAATATACGCCACGAAAATCGCCTGAAAAATGGGCTGCTGAAATTCAGTCTGCAAGCCGCGGCACTGACGGATATTTGTATATGTATTAAGAGAAATATGTATATTGCGATACAGTAGTTTTTCCTCTACAGTATGGGGTATATGCCCTAGTTTTAATACTCTTTATAGCTTATACCAGCACTTTTAGTGCGTGATGAAACGTAATTTCTGTGTTTATTTAGTTTTTTCGCATCTGGGTGGATCTTGGTTTGCTTTCGTTAGTTTATGGGGCTAAGCACAACCATTTTGTATGGAAAGAATGTGGGTAAAATAAATAATGGAATCGTTGGATTAATATAGCAACGTGTTGAGTGTAAGATATGTTTGTATTAGCTACAATTTCATCGGTATATCGCCCTATAACTCTTGTGAGTGAAGATAGAGATAGAAATGGGCGCGTACGTCGATTTTTTTGACCTATTATATCATTATAGAATACTTATACTATGGCAATTTGTGAATGTAAACATAATATTATCGTATTTCGCTTGTACTCTGAAGGGTGATTCGCTGGAATATGAAAGAGATAGGACTCGAAGCCCTACGTTTCTAAAATTCACAACTAATCATTATAAAATACTGCCATACTACTATGGCAATGCGTGAATAATCTGAAGGTTAATTCGCTGGAATGTGGAAGCCATGGGACAACGCCCTACGCTTTCTCTCTCTCTCTCTCTCTCATTTAAGAGCTCAGCTCTTGTCGGTGGAGCAATCGCCACTCGTCTCTATTCTCTGCCTTCTGTTTGACCTCTTGATACGACTGTACTCCCACTTTTTCCTTCACTTGTTCAATAAAACTTCTTCTAGGTCTTCCCCTTCCTCGTTTTCCTTCAATTTTGCCTTCTAAAATTGTCTTAAAAAGTTGTCGTGTCGCACCAAGTGGCCAATCATCTTCATCTACGCTTTCTAGGTTTCCAATATTCGGAACTAATAGATAAGTACCAATACGTCTATGTTTTACCATCTAGTCCGATATCTTTAATTCCCAGAACCATTGTGGTATGTCCGCAAACTCCTGGAAACACGCACGCAATTCTTGCAAACGTCTTAATTTCGCGGTCCATTTAACCGACCTATATCTCTTTAACGATTCAACACTTGTGATGTTCAGAGTTCCACCGATATGCTTCATATGTTCTTTGAAGTCCTGGTATGTTAACGTGCCTAACGCACACGCAATCGCGTTTACTGTAAGCTCTTAAATGTAAACATCAATCATATTTTTATACGTTGTTTGATACACCGAATTAGGGTAACACAGTTTATGTTTTGTGGAAAAACTTATAGGGCCTGACTGGCCATGTCTATAAGATGTTAGTTACCAGTTTTGTAGCTAAAATCTGCCTAGGATGAATGAGTCGTCTTTTTTATGCGGAAAAGCCTCATCAACCGACATATGCTTCGACCATGATTTTTATACGGCGGTAGCCTAATGGCTAGGCTGTCGGACTTGCGATCATGTGGTTGCCGGTTCGAGACGACTCAACCATTGCACTAGCGATGTGAACCCATTCGTAACAACAATAATAATGTGAGACCCAAATTACTAGAAAGCTGTAAAAAAATATAGGTATATACCCACCTACAATATTTGACTCCTGCCGACTATAGACTATAGCTCGCACGTTCGCTCGTTTGGGCAAACTTAGTGTGGGACGCCCTGCGACACGATGGACCGACTATTTGGAGAAGGTGGCTGGCAGCGGGTGGATGCGAGCTGCCCAAGACCGGGATGGTTGGCGCTCTTTGGGGCAGGCCTACGTTCAGCAGTGGACGATGATGATGATGATGATCTATCATGAACCTATTAATTGCCCCAGTGCTGGGCGCGGTTCTCCCATCAGAATGAGAAGCCCTGAAAAGGTTTAGCCTATCCAAGGTTTAGGATTTTCCATAACGCTGCCGTGGTCTGAGTACCTATCTTTTACCTATAAGAACTCAATTGAGGTTCTTATCTGTATCAGTACCTAGCAGCTGCTAGTTCGGATTTTTGCTCGATTGATGGCAATAGGATCGTAGCCAACATGAGACCTAAACATACCAGCGAACTTTGGGTATACATAAGAAGGTCCTCTGCCTAATGCTTTGGGAAATATAGGCGTGTTGGTATGTTACGGGTTTTATAAAGCGTTTTGGAATAAGTCCATAACTGTCTATTGTTTTCATCCCCAGGCTTCCATGACGCAATATATAAGACAGCGAATAGTCAATTTATTTTTATATGAACCAAAAAAGTTCATGCTGTCACGATAAAAAAGTATGTCTATCGAACCTTTTTGTACCTATCTAAGTACCTACTTAAGTGATGTTCATGGCTGTAAGTTATCTGTTGTAACATTGTCTAAGTATCAGCATTTATGTCTGAGTCGTGATTCAACCATAAATTATCCTATGTTAGATACTTACCGACTACGAACGGAGGACGGAGTTTTACAATATTGAAGGCAATGTTAATATTATCCTTATTCTCTTTTATTTATGAAAAATTAACGCGCAGTTGCGCTGTTTCGCCACGCCGAAGGGTTCTAAGAAGACTTGATTTGTCTATCCCTTTTTTGGTATGTCAGACTCTTATCGACTGAAAACCGCACCAGCTTTCCCTTGTCCTATAGCTATGGCCATAAGATTAGCTACATTCCCTATACCATGACGGGAATTGGGTCTATTTACATATTTTTGTATAATATATAGCAATTAAATTAAATATATTTTGACATAATGGCAATCAATACGTTTGTTAAGTAGAGTATCATAGAGCCAGCCTGTCTGATTGTGAATTAACCTGCTAACTGGCCAATTTTTTTACTGTTTGTAGCTACATCCGAAGCTTACCAGAAGAAGTAGCCTTTTACCAATTTAGCTGTGTTAATCCTTAGAGGGAAGTAGGTAGGTCTTTTTTTATAAAGGTTGCTAGGTAATCTTGTTAACTCCTCGTACTAAATACTTGTATTACGAGTGGGATTACGTCGGTAGAGCAATGGGTGGGTTTCAAACCGGCAACCACATGATTGCAAGACCGACGCCCTAGCCATTAAGGTACCGCCGCTTCAAATTCTTATTATTGATTAATTATTAATTATTATTCCTGGAAATGAGGCAATAAGACCGTTGTAAACTAACTCCCTCACGATAAACGCAAGTTTAATAGGTACGTTAGAGATTTGAATTATTCCACAGGGAAAGATAATAATTCTACACAGGCCGTTGCCATCAGCCTTCATCTATAATCTATAAAAAAAATCTCTCGTTTGACCCGATAGATACAATAAAAAGTTAACAATAGACTTTTACTGTCAATAAAACCTCATCTCGTAGGCTGCACATTTTCTTTACTAAGCTTTGAAAAGAAAGATGAAAGAAAATTATCTTTGCCATTGTAATTAAAAATTAAAACTACAACACTGGCCAAAGCGGCCATGCAGGAGGATATGAATATGATCGTAAATATAAAAATGTCTGTAAAAGATACATTAGGTATTTAGTGAGATCATATCGTCATAAAAGTTTACGGCCCTGCATGCCTATTGAAAGTGCTGAAACGGACAAAAATAACCATTTCCAAGCATTTCAGAGCTTCATTCCTGTGTAATGCGGCTGGTATATGATTTATGTGTAAAATTTTTATCAAAATTATTCTTGCAAGAAAAATACGTGAGAGGACAGATTTATATTACGTACTTATGCATACATATAGGCATCTACTTATGGGAGAATGTAGCTAATTTTATCTTCTTTGTGTACTTTCATCGAAAAGTTGAGGTTGAAGAAAATTATAATTAACAAAAGTTTAGTAATTTGTAAGGCAACGATAACAACAACTGCGAGCACATTTGAAACATTTTGTTTTTTAAATAATAGAAACTATCAATTTTTATTTTCAATATAGGTGATCTTTGGAATATAAACAAAAAATCATAGCATAAACTACTTACTTGGGTGTATCCGAACAAATCACAATATCCTTTTCACAGCAAAGCGCCACCCACCCTTGCGCAAACGCACGTCACAGCGGCGCCAAACTCTACCCCGCTATATTTTTAATACAATTTTTCTAGTCGCGTATCGAATCATAAAAATATAAATAATTTAGGACGGACCGCGCGCGCAACACCAACCGCGTCCCGACTGCCCATTGACGCATTCGTTTCGAACTAATTTCGGTGCAACGACTATTCCGCGATTCTGTAAACACCGAAGCGGCGGTAAAACTTGGCTATAGTACATTGGCCCCCCTCCTACATGGTAGCTTCTTCATTTTCATCTTGAAATCGATGAAACGAGGGAGACGCGATGGCTCAAGTTAGATTGGGATCATCGAAGTGTTGCAAACTTATAGACACAGCTAAAATCGGCTTTATATTATTGGCCTAAGATCAGTTTTTGTCCAGCAGAGAGTACGGATAAAATTGTAAGTAATAAGTTCTGTTTTGGGCACACCGTGAGTCAGCCGGGATGAGGAAATGCGTGCAAGTTATAATTTCGGAGCGACCGACATTGTTGAATGATTTTATAAATCATTGCGGGATTCACTATCGTGGAAAAATATGTGAAGAAGTTCCTAAACACTTACATAAAAGACCGGTAGGTAGGTTCCTACTTTAACATGGCGGAGTCGAGTCGATTGAGATTTCTTTGTATTCCAGGGTCCTCAAGAAACCGCAATTTATTACCTACCTATATATAATTAAATAAAGGTACCTAGTCCATATTCGTAGGTCCCAAGCCTAATATTAAACGGACGTTAGATACTTACCAAGACTTCACTGCCTACTGTTTCCTAAAGGTGCTCTTAAATGACAGGGAGCTAGCATGAAGTACTAAACACCATCATTAGCTTCCTGCCCTTTTCCCTTCTTCCATTCATCCCTAAGTCTTCTCATCATTCACTGTCCTTAACACACTCTATTCATCTTTTCTTTGGTCTCCTTCTACCTCTTCATCTTTCCACATTTATATTCATCACTCTTTTAGTCACATACGTTTCATCTTCGCATTACGTGCCCGGACAAAAGATTCCCTTTAATTTTTTTCTGTTCCTAGCGCTACTTTCTAATTTCTCTAATATATTCGTTCTTAATTTTATGTGCATGAAATTACTTTTAACAAAAAAGTTAAACCGCCTTCAAAAAATAATAAAATAATTTTGTCTAAAACAGTTTGGGAAGTCGGTGACTTCTATTTGAGTGGGTCTTTTATTTTCGCCACCGACTTCCCAAACTGTTTTAGACAAAATTATTTTATTATTTTTTGAAGGCGGTTTAACTTTTTTGTTAAAAGTAATTTTATTTTGTAATTTTTAGTGGAAAGTTTGTTTAGAAGTACTTGTTAGCCAACTAAACGCACTGCTCCAATAACACAGCGATGTTTAGGAGTAAACGATAATATCATCGATGTAAACAAATTTTAGATTTTTGTTGATATTTTCAAAACTGCTTAACCGATTTCGATAAAATTTGAACGGGACCACCTCTGAAGTATGACCTACCAAACAAAAAAACAATCATTAAAATCGGTCCACAACTGGCGGAGATATCGCGTAACAAACATACAAAAAAAAAAAAAAAAAAAAACATACAGACGAATTGAGAACCTCCTCCTTTTTGAAGTCGGTTGAAAATTTATGAATGAGTAAGAAGTGAATGCAAGAATTGTACCAAGTGGCGGTCTATAGTTTCTGCCTACCACTGTGGGAAAAAAGCGTGAGTTTATGCATTTTATCTATTCTAGTTACTCCACACGTTCTTATCTCCGCTGCATGTAGTCTTCTTTCATCCACCTTCTTCTTTTCATAACTTATCAAGAAGTTGGTACTCGTAAATTCAACAATTATGCGTGATTGTATGAAATCAATTTGAATCTTCGACAATGTGATTGATGGTACGTTGGTAAATTCTGCCTTCAATAACACATTTCAGATACATTGTCACAAAGGAATTACCATAAACCTACTTTAGCATCCCAAATTTTAATATGCTTGCGTCACAAAAACAAAGGATCACCCACTTTAAATTCACGTAAGACAAGCAAGGATTTCCTGTCCTAGGTTAGGTATTGGTGCCACATAGAAAAGATGGCGCTAGCAGCGCTTGACCCCGGGTTTTAGTGTCACAGTAAAACCTCTAAACATATCAAATTAGCCCTCGCGTAGTACGAACGTCTTGGGCTAGTGACTGCATGTTCTAGCGAAATGGAGACTGAAAAGAATAGGTCATACTAGCATTTTTCCGTAACTAAGGCGGTGCCAGCGGTCTGTACAAGGCGCAAATGTCCAGATCACAACATTAATTTGAATTTAAGGGTGCACTTATAGAAGCTCGCACCTGGCGCATAAAAGGCTAGGTGCGGCACTGTTCTCACTCTGCAAGAGCGATATTTCTGGAGTATTTAGCGCTATTTTAATTTTTTGAATACGAATCTCTTGGTTTGTCCCAGTCTCAGGTGCCTTCCTTTATAACGTAAGACGAATAAGGGGGGAGGGTGGCCGACCATGTCTTATTCTTTCTTACAAGGGGGCGAGAGGGGGTTTCTACGTAAGATTACAAATTGCGCAGTGACAGAAGATTATACTTTGAAATTTTCTTTATATATTTCAAGTTTTTTTAACCAATAATGTATTCTTTTTTTCCTTTAGAATCTTCCGTAATAAATACCTTTCTTGCGCCCATCGACTGCGCAGTTTATTGAGAAATGAAATAACTTGTTTCCGTTATTTCTATGTTTGTAAAGTTCCCTGCGTTGAAGGGATAATTCCCTAGTGCGGTTTTCTTTTAAAACAAAATAAAACAAAACAGAAAATCTATACAAAACTAGACTTTAATAGTTTTCTCTTACAGCTACGTTTAAGTGGATGTCATTTAGCGTTTTTCAGTGCATCGCAGGCCTCTGTCATTTTTAACCCTTCCATGATATACAAGAGATTTTCCACGGACGCGTCCTCATCGTCATCGAACCAGATTTGCAGCATATTCTTGGCCCGCGCCGGTTCAGTAGCATTTTCTGTCTCAAAGAATTGAATTTCATCAGCTTTATATCCAAGTTTGGTGGCCAATTTCTTCCAGTCCGTAAGTTTCGCGGATAAGGCATCGAGCTGCGAAGGAGATATCATTGTGACGCGAGACCTGGTAGTTTTATCGTAATCTTCCTCGACACCGTGGGTCGAATCTGGGACCTGTGAACATATTTTTTTTTATGGTATAACTCGTCAAACGAGCAGGTGAGCTACCTGATGGTAAGTAGTCATCGCCGCCCATGGACATCTGCAAAACCAAAGGAGTTGCAGATGCGTTGCTGAGCCTTTAAGGAAACGGCCCTCCCGTTTCCTTAAATAGGCAGACGGAGAAAAGGAGAAGGAATGGGACTGAGGGAGAAATTGGGCCTCCGGCGCTCCATACTCACCGTACGAAACACAACAGTATGCATACTGCTATTTGTCGTTGATATTCTGTGGGAGGATATGAGGGCCCATCAGAGAGGCTGATTTTGTCGGAAACCAAAGCGACTTCGATCTCCTCGCGACCCCTTTCGGTCCGTTAGTGCGTTACGATCTTAACTAGATGGCGCTCAAATAAAGTTTGTGTCGCCTTGCAACGTCAGCTTATAATGGAAAAAATATCGATTTGTAGTTTCGCGTGCAATCATCCACAAGTTATCGAAATTACCTGTTCAATATCATTGGCGTCTCCCTCCTTTATGAGATCCGCTTCCATTTGTTCCTCAGTAATTTCTTCTTCGGTGTTTTCCTAGAATATCAACAATGCTAATAAGTAACTCACTGGTGACGTCACCTTAAGGCTGAAGCGTCAATATTTTTAATGTGTAAGAGATCGTTTTGAGATTGAGAGAATGAATGGAAGGCAGAAGTGTCTAAGTGGTGATTTTAAGTATATTTGTATGATAGACTTAAAAAGAAATTATTTAGAGATTACACAATATATTTATTGCACTCCACAATGTTAACAGATTAATTAGGGCTTCGTTTATACAATCAGTATTTGGGTTTGATTAGTAAGTAGTCTTCGTATAACATGTAAAAGTAAATAATATAATAATAGGTACATTACAGTATTCCAGGTAACTGTAGCCTGCAAGAAATTAAAAAATCAAATGCCGCCAAATTGGTTAGTGGTTTAGTTTTTCTTCTAAATAGTCTTGGGAAAACTCCAACATTATTCAATCACATCGGATCATTTTG
This sequence comes from Subacronicta megacephala, assembly GCA_958496365.1. Lineage (NCBI taxonomy): Eukaryota > Metazoa > Arthropoda > Insecta > Lepidoptera > Noctuidae > Subacronicta > Subacronicta megacephala. Next base: position 3,413,681 of record OY292526.1, read on the forward strand.
TGTTTGATAAAAACAAAAATTAATGCAAATAATTGATGATTTATTATCTTATATAACAAACTAGCTGTGCCCCGCGGTTTCACCTGCTCTGCCCTTGCTCCTAAGGATCTTAGCGTGATGCTAGATAGCCTGTAGCCTTCCTTATGAATGTGGCTATCATAATTTACCAAAAATACTTTTTGAAATCTGACGTGTAGTTCCAGAAATTACCGCGTTCAAACAAACAAACAACTAAACAAACAAAACCAACTTTTTAGCTTTATTATAATTCTAGCTTTCCGCCCGCGTGGCCCGCGTTTCTTGTCATTTTACGGGATAATGTATAGCCTATGTCACTCGGGAATAATGTAGCTTGCTATTGGTGAAAGAATTTTCAAAATCAGTTCAGTAGATCCAGAGATTAACCCATACAACCTCACAAACTTTACCTCTTTATAATATTAGTAAAGATTAATTAAGTATAGATTGTAGTGAGTTCATGGTTTCGTGACAAGTAATGTCATAAATCTATAACCGAGTCTATATATGATAGTACAGAAGTGTTACCTGTTTTGCGGCTTTATCATTATGATTTTTAGAGGATTCTCCATTAGCAACAGCCGCTGCGTTGGCGGCCACGTCACGAGTCACACGATCAACCTGCGTCGAAGGAAATTTATTATTATTTTTACTATATATTTTTATTAAAACTTTCTAGCAGTTTGGAGACTGGATCTGTGCATGGTTTATTGCAATAGGCAAGCTCCCTATTACGTAGGATTTAAACTAACCGGTGAACTGTGGGTGTACGTAAGTACACCTCTGCCTAACCCTTTGGGGAATACAGGCGTAATGGTATGTATATTTTTCTGTTGTATGAAAAGCGTAGTGTATATGAAAGCTACCAGACGGCTTGACTATTTCCAACATATTCAAAAATAGTCATATTTCAATGGATTTACACAAAACCTTAATAAATTTTACACCTAAACCTTTTTCATGTATCACTCTATTAATGAAAATCGCATGAAAATTTGTTCAGTAGTTTTTGAGCTAATCGCGAACAGACAGCTAGATGTGGCAGGGGGACTTTTTTTATAATATGTACTGACTAGCTTTTCGCCCACGGTTTCGCCCGCATGTTCTCTCGACTTTTCAGTACTATAATATGTATGTATTATACATATAAACCTTCCTCTTGAATCACTCTATCTATTTAAAAAAACCGCATCAAAATCCGTTGCGTAGCTTTGAAGATCTAAGCTTACATAGGGCCAGACAGACAGCGGGAAGCAACTTTGTTTTATACTATGTAGTGATGATACTCACCATAGCAGTGAGGTAGTCGGGCAGGCGGCCTATAGGGTTGTTGGTGTGGACGAAGAAGTGCGGAGAGCGACGAGCCAGCAGGCGCAGCGCGCGCCAGCCCCAGCCGCCGCACGACGTGCGACCTGACCACTCCGACCCAGACTTCACCATGTACGACTCTATAGGATACAAATTATTTAAGTGATAGTCTAGTTAGGATAGACGTTTGGACTGCTAAGTCAAAGCGGTAAATTTCTAATCCAAGGCACGCACATCTGCTTTTTTCAAGTCATGTGCGTATTAATTATCACTCGGGCTAATAATGACATTAACCTCCAATGTCCTTACATCCTGTTATCGCCATAACCATGTACACACGGCTACACATCAAGATATACAAAAGACTGAACTCCCATTGTAAAGGTACTGATTTTGTATGGCTTGATGTGTAGCCGTGCGTACCAGTGAATAATGTAACATCTTTTATTTTAAAAGAGTGTCCATGGAGTTTCTTGCCAGATTCTTCTCCATAGGATAATTTTTTTGGAACCGTGTAACTTGAGTCAATAACGTTTCATAAACGCTTGGTAAAGCTTATTTGAAATAAAATATCTGATTTGATTTGATTGACACGCTTTAATAGTGAAGGAAAACATCGTGAGGAAACCTGCACACAACTTGAAAGATTTTCTTAACATCTTGTGAAGTTTACCAACCGCAATAGGGTAGCATGGTGGACTAAAGCCTTATCCCTGTCTTTCCGAGATGGAATCCACGCTAGCAATGGGATTATGGGACAATGTTATGCGCTGATGATGATGAAATCATTAGAGACCCGCGAGCCCATCACGGACGTCCGATATCGGACCCGCTCCTGAACTCTCGAACTTTCGACCCTGCACATTTTACCTCTCGTTTTTGCATGAAAATGTGTCTGTTATAATTTACTCCACACACATATGAGGTAAAAGGTGCTGCAATAGTAGCTCGTATAATAAAAAAACGTTAATATCTAAGCTAATAATAAATATTTTGTTGCTTGTTATTAATGTAATAAGTAATATTACATTAATAACAAGCTGAGAATTGAAAAAACACCAAATAAATGTTTTTATGCTTGCAGTAGACGCATACCTAACGAAGGCATGAAGTCTCTCTCCTTGGTGCGACACGCCGCGAGATTGTCTGGGCACAAGTTCCATAGCTTCGTCAATTCATTGCTAGAAATAAGAGTTACAAATACATGTTTTATTTTATTAAGCACTCGTTTATGCTCGCGACTTCATTTGCATTCACTTCAGAATTAGGTCTAACCTGGATAAAAAAATAGCCTATATTTTACCACATGTGTGCCAAATTTCGACCAATTCCATTCATCCGTTTTTGCGTGATTAAATAACAAATAACAACATTACAATAGGTAACAACAAACAAACTTTCACATTGATGCTACATACATCTACAATTTATGTCACCGTAAAATTACAAATATCGTTAGATCATAATCGATCTTTCGAGATTGTAAACTGTCGATAGATTGTGAACCCGAATGTACTGCTTACAATGAACGTATTATTTTTCTAGATCATTAACCTGTAATTTGGTAAGTTCGCTGTGGCGGAGATACAAATCTGGCAGTTAATTAAGTTATTGGTAATGTCCGCTGTGACGGACACGAGTTATCCCAGCAGTGGGCAACTTGGGCAGGATTTTTTTTACGTTTTTATAGGCTCTTTAGTTAAAAAGTTAGTATTCCAAAAGCCCTAAAGTAATTAAATTTATAAATTTATAACTTTTTTTGTTGCCAAATTAAGGGTTAAATCCTTGGAAAACTAATTATATGGTACTTACTTCCCCATATATGACTTGTTTTGTCCTTCATATTCTTTTATGATGTCACCCACAGGGCGACGACGTTTTCTCGACTTTTTTACTTCATCCGTCGATTCCACTTGCACTGGAGGCTTTGGTTTCTGGAATTCTATAAAAAAATATTCATAATATTTGTACTATCATTATCTTTCAGACGCCGCAGCCATGGTTAGTATTTAATATCCTATCTCATGACAGGATTTCCATGAGTTAAGAGTGATCCTCCAACCCTTGATTGATTTTCAGAGCTACATATAGAACTATACAAATTTAGTTTACGCTGTCTTATTGTATGGAGACATATATTAACACAAGGTCAGCTAAAACAGGAATAGTATAGTATGACCTGCAGCCAAGTGTACCATAAGTGTATTCACAATGAGAGAAGTGATTGTTTACTTGTTCTCAAACAAATTCATTAACCCATTTTACTTTTAGATACTTTACCTGGACATCCATCATTCTTCCAGCTGTTCCAGTGTTCCTCCCTCTTCAATATATGTTTCACACACTCTGCGAATTGTTTGCCGTGCGGCGGCGTTTCTCCTAACAGCTTATATACAAGAGCTGTGGTCTCCTTTACCCAATCAATCTGGTCTCCTTTCAACTCTTGGACTTCCCTGAAAAATGTATGTTTTTGTAAGATTTTTCTAAACAGCAAATCTGTAAGGTTTATGTTTGCTTAATGCTAAGAGGGATTCTCCATCAATAAGTATTTCTGGTTCAGACAGTGGACCTATTAATCTGAGTCAATGCTTGGCATGCCAATTTCATCACTGTTCTTTCCACATCACAACTATATTGCATACGAGTAACTTATTATATGAGTAACTTCAATAAATCATAACAGTAATAATTACTTACATTTTAAACTTCACAGTAGAAGTAAGATACTGGAACAATATTAGGAACTGTACGAGGACACATCTCCTGAAGTTAGAGTCAGATAGCTGAAGCTCCAACAGCTTCTGATTGGTCAGGAACTTAGCAAAATAGTGAGGTTCATTAGACTCAGAGTCTTTCATCTCGACATCAGTAGCCACTGTCTTCACTGGCTTAAGTAAATTGAGCTTGGACTTCTGTAGCTCAATGTTTTCTAGCTTGTATGATGAGAATGCTGACAGCACACTGCCTGAATGCTAGAAGAGATATTAAGAGGTTTTAGAATTTAGAATTTAATGTTTTTTTTAATGCCACAAAAGTAATGCAGATAGGAGGTCTAAATTAAGGTAACATAAATAATTAATATTATTTTTTTTTTAAAAAAAAGCTTACTATCAATGTGGGTCACACATTACTAGTATTCTTGCTAACCCCTCATGGTACGCTAAATGCTTGTGTTACGAGTGGGTTCACGTCGGTAGTGCAATGGGTGGGGTTCGAACCGGCAACCACGTGATCACAAGTCCGATGCCCTAGCCATTAGGCTACCGCCGCTTTAATTTTTTAATTGCTTTAATTAAATTAATGAACCATTTGCTGGCTTGCTTTATAATTCTTGATTAAAAGAAACATTAAGAATGCCACAACATTATTGGGAGTACTAGTACCATTGGCTAATAACAAAGAATAGGATAAATTCAATAGGTTTAATTTATTTTATGTTGGATGTCCATTAACCCATCAAGCAGCAAGTACCAGTATGGTACAGTAAGTGACTTAATAATTCGTAATCAGCAAGTATTGGGATCATGCAGGGAAGGTATTATTGTATATATAGAAAAAAATATGTACTTACAGCAGCAAACGTCTTCCACTGTAGCTTATTGTAACAATTATTTGGACTCCTGAAAAAATCTTGCAGACTCCAAAATCTACAGTACAGGTTGTAATCTATGTTTATTTTATTTTTCTCATTAGTATCAACCACCATTGCTTCATCCAGGGTGTCTTTCAATGTACTGGTGCTATCACCTCCAAACTCTGTCACATTCTCAAGATTAAATTCTGAGACAATATTCAAACCTGAGCGTTCAGAAAATGGAAAGAATTTTGCAAGAAACAATAAGATTCGACCACAAAACACTGTGTTTTGAGAACGTGACAGTCTCCTAAGAAGGTCATTACACATTCTAAGCAAATTATTCTTGCAAGCAACGAAAAATAACTCTTCCTTCCATATGTTAACGCCATTTTCTACGTAGGAGAACATCTTTTCACATTTGTTGAGTGTAAGGGCATCGAAAATATCACCGAGGAGTACTACGGGCATGGTAGGAGTCACCATATGCCGTCTACACGACTCTATGCAAAAGGACACATAGTTTTCCAAGGTGTCTGGGTCTTCAACTAGCAGCTCTAGGAGTTTATCCCTGAACGCCTGGTCCATCGCAGCTTTCCTGTCAGTCTCATTTGTGTTTTTTGTAAAAGAATCCAGCAAATCAATATTGTTGGTTGTGAAGGCTTTAGATAGCACATCCTGTAGGAATTAATAGTCATCATAGTTTACAAACATACCATGTACTTATTAAAAATGTATCATAAATCATGCAACAAGCATGAAAGGTTAGAATTTTGTATTTACGTGTACCTTGTATTTGATGCGAAGCTCTTCAAATCCCAACTTGTCAAACATTTTGTAAGAAGCCACCCTACTTATTGTTTTAATTCCTATCTAACATTTATGTGATTATTATTATAAACAAACAAAATGCAAAATAAATACAGATTTCACGAAACTAAAGGAGCGTCGAGAACGAACGAAGAACGAACGAATCAATGAAGATCACACACGAACACAGAACGAACAATTACGTTACGAATGTTACCATACAACAAATAATTAATTCATTCAGATTTGATTTGAAGCATCAATAGTGTTGTGCTTATAAATATTGTAAAAATCATAAATGGACATTAGTTTGCATAAATTACGTCCTTGGCCGTTGGATAGGAGTTTTTAAAAGACGAAAAATGTCCTTAACAAATTTATTATACTAATTTGATTTACAATTAGTACTTAAAGTTAATTAACCCGTCAATGCATACAGTCTCCTCATGAGGACATAACAATAGATTTTGCATTGTGTCTACAATATGCCGCTTGACAGGTTAATCTAACGACACAACCTCCAGCTACAGCGATTTAGCGAGATTAGTGCTCCTTCATTGTCTTATTGTCCCACGGTAGCCCACTTTTGCTACCGTCAGCGATTCACGCGTTCTCACGGTTGGTCACGTCACTTCACTATAACTGTCAGGTAGGTTTATACAAGTACAGTCGCCAGCAGGTCAAGGTATACAAAACTGTCAAATTTCTCCAAATGATTTTAAAGCTTAATGTGTTTAAAATAAAGTTCAAAATCAACTGCGAAAATTCGACATTTTGTGGTAACTTGATGTGCTGGCCACCGTACATATGGGCAGATGTCCATAGGTAACACATTCGTATATATTTATATATTTTTTATTGTTTTATTATTTTGATAATTAAATTAATTACTGTATAATAATGTTAAACGGAAATGTGGAATCTTCCAACAGCATATTTCTTAGAATTTCAGCCTAAACTGGTCCACTGCTGAAGGAATTGCGTACAACAGTGGACCACTTCTGGCTGGTATGATGAATGGTTCACCTTACCGGAACTGCGAGATTTATGTATTTTTTTAGGGTTCCGTAGCCAAATGGCAAAAAACGGAACCCTTATAGATTCGTCATGTCTGTCTGTCTGTCTGTCCGATCTTGTCACAGCCTTTTTTTCGAAACTATAAGAATTATGCTGTTGAAACTTGGTAAGTAGATGTATTCTATGAACCGCATTAAGATTTTCATACAAAAATGGAAAAAAAAACAATAAATTTTGGGGGTTTTCCATACTTAGAACTGAAACTCAAAATTTTTTTGTTCATCAAACCCATAACTACGTGTAGATGATATAGAGATTTCTAATATATTTTTTTTATAAACTGAAAGTTTGTGCGAGAGACAATTCTACACCGGTAGCGCCGAACTAAGCTAAACTATATGTGTTCTGTGGCGCTACCGCTAGAACTCCGCCGAAGTGGCGGTAATACAAAACACATTTAAATGTGTCCATCTACGCCGGCGCCATGACGTCGTCGTCGCACCGCAATAGCTTTTGATTATTTTTACCAAAAATAATAGGTACAATAAAAATGCACTAGAAATTACCGTAATTTGAATAAAATATAAAATAAAAATACATAAAACGCTCCTGTAATGTATCTTTCTCGTATTATCGGATGAATCCAAAATTCTTTGCATCGCCTACGCCTTCTTACGTACAAAAGCAGAAGGAGAAGTTGTGAAACAACTGACTGAACCACCGAGATCGGATCGCCGCGGTGGACAAACGATCCCCGTCACGTCAACGCTTAAAGCAACACGGTAGGGAATAGCCGTAGCGATATATTACCGACCAAATAATTCTACCATTTTTTGCGGGGGGAAATGTGCACACAAACGCAGTTACGAATGTAATGACGACACTAACACATACAAAATTAAACAATACCAACAAGCCTTGCACAGCGCTGAAACAGCAAATACCCGTCTCATAATCATCAGCCTATACTAGTCCACTGCTGGATGTAGGCCTCCCCTAGTGTGCGCCATTTCACCCTAACCAGACGAAAAAACATGCAGCGCTAAAACGCTTTTTAAGTAAAGGCTCTCGCTAATAAGAAAGGTCGAAAGCGCCGTAAAATTCATGGCGCTTACGCGTTTGGTTCAATGTTAAAGGTAACCTCCCTAAATTGTTCATCGGCAAGAATTCGGATTTATCGCTCGACCGATCCGTATTTTGTATGGGCGATCGGACTCGATGTTGGTACACAAATCTGATAATAATTTAAAATAGAATACACGAATTTGGTGTCTAAATGTAATTAAATAGAAAAATACAGTTAAGCAGCAGAAAGAGGACCGCTATGTTCACTCGCGCGACTGGACTTGGTTTAGTTAAAAATCCGAGCGGCAGCCTGGTTTTATTAAATGCATATGCCCATTTGGGCTTGCACTTTGGCAGAGGGGAACGCTACAGATGGCTTCTCCCTTTCCGTGTTGCTCGAAGCGTCAACGTGATCTCGGCCAGAAATAATCTCGTTGACGGTGACATGCTGGTGACGGTGCTGTGGATAAACGGCCATACAGTCATATTGTCCAACAAAGAAATCGATTTTCATTCTATGTCACAGACTCAGAATAACTAAAAGTGTATATGGCATCTGTGTTTATTCCTGAAGTTTTTTCCCGCCTTATTGGATCTAAGTAGTTTACGCATCCAACATATTTTGTTTCTATTGGCTGAAATTTTGCCTGTACTACTAATAGCCAATCGTAGATTGAGTTCAATGTACGGACGGAAGTGCAGCTGATCTCACAGCTATTTTGTTTTTGACAGATGTGTGTCGTCGACATTGCGTTGTGTGGCGTCTTGTCTATTTATCTTTAGAATTTTATTATTATTTACAGATTTATTACTTGATCCTTTGTTTAGAAATGTGTTAAAGTGTAAGGCTAGCGTAACTTAGTGTAGTCATTATTGTTAGGATATTCTAAAAGGAGTGTAGAGCACAGTGTTTGAAAACATGGATCGTAATAATATGAGGTAAGAAGAATATTGCTTTCGCTTACAATCGGGGTTACTTTCACGTTTGGCTATTGCTTATAATGCATTGGAAACATTAAATGATGTATTGAGAGCGATGTCTTTACAATTAGGTATTACTTTATGTACAAACGACATTTGGAGTACATGTGAAGATAACCCAGTTTTAATTATTTGGCTTTGTGTTTGTAGAAAGATATGATTGCGTGCGAAAATGTGGTGTACAATCGTAATCGTATGTAGTGAGCGGGTACTCATGATATTAACATGAATTTCACACATTTGTGTAGAGAACCGTTGTATGTTTACATGTTGTGTGTGTGGGTGTTATTTATATTATTATCACGCCACGCGTTTCTTATCGCATCGCTTGCCAACAGTTATGTACATACAAAGTCAGCAGTGCGTACAAAACATAGTAGCCACATTTTTTAATACAATTACAGATCATAAATTAAGTAGTTTCTGTCAAGTTTTCATAACTATTATCATGTCTATTATGTATGAGACTGTTTTGATATATTATCTGAAATATGAACAATTTATAATGTGTTATCAATATATCACACCTTGTTTATAAACAAATATAGTTAATAAAATGGTGTTTCCTAATTGTGGTGAAACATCTAATTCATATGAAGTCCAGATGCATGTTATGTATGTGTCATCAACCATGAGACAATTATCGTCCCTGGTACCTGGTAATTCTAAGGCACGAACAACATGATTGAAATTAAATTGAATCTCATTTTATTAAGTTATTTTAGTGAATGAAAAATACGACCGCGGACAGGATTCGAAACTGCGTCTTCTTCATAAAATAACTTAATAAAATTTGCATGGAAAATGCCTAAAAAATACAAAAAGATGAATCTCATTTGTTAAAAAAGAAACCTTAACTTTGTTATGCACAAATGAGTAGGACCCTGTTGAAAATCAGGATTGGATGAGCCCAGGGTGAATCCAGTTGATGCAGATAATTTAAAAGATCTAGATGTGTGATGGTTTGAATCTAGGCCTGGGGCCATATTACCACATATTAATGCCATCATTTTTACGTTGTGAAAGAGGGACGCCACTATTTAACCTGTAGTGCGGCATCCCTCTCTCACAACCTAAAAATGATGGCATTAATACGTGGTAATATGGCCCCTGGCCTGTGACATTCTGGATACTTCGAAGATCACATCTTCTTATTCTTTTCATCATCTTAGTTGTCTTCTGCTACTCAGCCAAAACAATAGACCACATGAAGTTAATGGAATTATTCAAAGGGATTACCAAAACATGGATACACAGTACACAAAAAGACAATTACATACATATAAGTCACAAGTATAAATACAAAAGAGTATGTATTTAGTACATACTATGTGTGTAGGTAATATAGGCAACCATACAACTGTCATTGCACCTTATTGATTTGGTAGAGAAGTTTTTACATCACATAAATTATTCATAGCTTTGATCTTACTATTCTAGTCTGTCTACCTAAACAGTTTTATTATCATGCTGTAGTCTCATTGAAACATTGAAAACGCGGTGTAGGTCAAGGGGATTCTCATATTTATAATATTGTTTTTTTTTTTTTTTTTTTTTTATGGTATACCTCGGCAAACGAGCAGGCGAGCTACCTGATGGTAAGTAGTCATCGCCGCCCATGGACATCTGCAAAACCAAAGGAGTTGCAGATGTGTTGCCGAGCCTATTTAGGGAAAGGGAGGGGAAGGAGAAAAGGAGAAGGAAGGGGATTGGGGGAGGAATTGGGCCTCCGGCCCTCTCGCTCACCGAACGAAGCGCAGTAACGAAACGCTACTACTCGGACATCGGTCTTCTGCGAGAGTGTGGTACTTCCCATTTATGCTGCGAACAGCGTGGCCCTACCACAACAAAGATTCATTAAACTGTGAATAATACAGCAACCAATCAAACAACTCTATTTTTTTTCAGGCCAAGCTATGTCAGCGGTACGCGGTCGCTGCCTCACACAGGTGGCAGCAAGCGCCACAATGGTAATGGGCACTCGGCCCGGCTCAGCCCGCCTGCGCAGGCGCCGCCACCACATGCTAACAATAACAACCATAACCATAATAACAACAACAACAACAACATTAGCCAGAATGATGATCTTATTAACTTCATTTATGATTCTTGGAATAAGGTTGGTATTAGAACATTTTCAAGAATTTTTTTCATGAACTGAAATTTTGAGACAATCTTCAGATTTAATCCCAGCGAGCGATCTTGAGTGAGTTTGTTAGCGATTGGATAAGAAAAACAGAAACGGCGGCACGCAACTAAGTACATTCTAAAAACGGTTTCAAGCATTGAGCCAAAACATTGTCACCACCAACTTAATATGTTATTTATCTTCATATGTGACTGAAATGCAACTAAGGTTTCCGGCTTTAGTAATAAACTGTAGTTTTGCTGGTATACGAACTACATGCACTTACGTCATTTAATGTAGGTAGTATAGGCATTAGGCGGAAATAGACTTTTCTTTGATATTATAGGATAGACAACCATTGGCTTGGGAAAAAAGTTGCCAAGAAAGCGGCTAATATAGCTATTTGAAACTTTAACTTTATATTTTTAAACCAAAAATTTAAATCATTCATACGACGGGACCAAAAACCCATTCCTAGTTACTTAAAATACTAATGATTTGAGTCTGAATGATAGTTGCTAGTTATAATTCTGAAATATCTCTTACGACGCTTGTCTTATTTAATCATATGTTTTTTTATATTCCAGGTGACACGCGAACTGGAACGCGGCAGTGATGATGCGAAATACTATCAAGAGGTGCTCGCGCCACGTCAGCTGGCCAACTTCAGACCCTTCAACCTCGATGACTGGTGGGCCTGCCGCCTCGTGCAGAGCATAAACCGCAATAAACACCGATCTTAGTTCCACAACAGAATTATTTGGTGAACCACTTGACGACTGTGCCCATTGGAAGGAAATAAGCAAGTTTCCATGATTTTTTTCAAAATGTGATTTAAGCGTTCCCATAACATAATTTAAAACAGATGTCAGCACCTCCGAATTTTCCTACAACCAATCAAAACGTGTTATATTGACATTAGCAATTATGACATAAAGCATTCAGCCAATAGTATTGCTCTGGCTAAGTCGGAGGTGGCGCCATTAGTTCTCCAGTTGCCTGCGTCATTGGCCTGTTGATCTGATTTGGTTGGCCTACCAAATCAGTACTGATTTAAAGTTTGGGATGTTTTTGGGCACTAAAACAATATAACGAGACAGCATTTAATTTTGGCTAATTTAAGTATGTGTACATTGTACAATTGAAAAATTAAGTTTGTGTTAAGGTGTGAATTGAGAATTTAGTAATATTAATCATGGTTTTAAAACATATGTTTAATGTTCATCCACATATCCATTCTGCAATATTATAATTTGGTGTACTTTAAAATCTTGCATGCTGTATATTTATTTAAGGTTGTTCGTAATTGTATCGTCAATTAAAAAATAACTAAAAGAAAAAAACAGTGGGTATAGTGACAAGTCTTTCATATACGAAGTGTGTAATGTCTCATTGTACAGTTTTAACTTGAATAAGATAAATCAAGTAGTTTAGCCAACTCTTAAAATAAAATATGGAATTAATAACTAAATATGCGTATCTAGACTGGAGAAAACTGGAACTCCAATACTTAAAAAAAAGCAAGTAACACTTTGCCATAAGGACTAATTTTGAATTTAAAAAACATTGACACACTGATTTTGCGACAGGACTTAGAATTTTCATACCATCATACATACCATCACGCATGTATCGGGCAAAGATGTACTAATGTACACCCACAGAATTGAGGAATTTTCACCTTTGCGTAAAACGTCTATGGGCTTAGCGGGAGAGGCAAAGCATGGGCAATGCCCACTCTAGATATATCGACAGTGTTGAAGAATTACTTATGATCTGTCTTTATGTAAAGAGATATTATTATTTTATAGTTGGCTGCTCCACATCTTTGTACACATTTTCGACACAAGCCGCTTCTTCCTACCTTTTTCTCCAATATGTATATATATACATATTGAAGAAAAAGGTAGGAAGAAGTATATATTTTTAATTATAATATTATTTCGTTTATTTGACAAAGACTTATTTCGTGGCTCTTATGACAATGAATTAAGGTTAAAATAAAACTGATATAATATTGTACTCTCACGCCTTTTTCCCACAGGGGTAGGCAGAAACTATAGACCGCCACTTGCTTTACATATACACACGCCGACGCACCTGACATTTTTGGAGGATATACTAAAATATTGTCTTTCTGAAATAAAACTGAATTATCTGACAAGAAAAATAGGAATAGATATATATATTTGGATTGTAAACTATTATTACTCGAATTTTAGAATACCGTTACAATTAATAACCTTACATAAAAATGCATTGCAATGAGACATTACTAACCTGAGATTATGCTTTACAATGTTTGATTTCCCATCGTTGTATGAACTTGCACTTAAAATTGTGTGTTTATAAATGAGAATAGTGCTAAAATATACAATTTTATTTTATATAGATATAACCATAAAATATCTCAATTTTTCATTTAAACTCAGATTTCTTGTCTAATCATACATATTTACATCAAGTGAAGAGAACATGTTATTAGTAAAAACCAATATGGAACTTATTTATAAACATATACAGTATAAAGTACATTGTAATCGCGTTCGTAATAAATTGTGATATAAATGATGTATAAAACTTCGTCAAAGCAATAATTAAAGTTGAAAGAGGACGGAAAACATTGTTTTTTAAAATGTTTTCCAATATGTAGGTGATGTAATGTAAATAAGTTAGTATGAATTTCTATTTTAGTTTAATAATAAGTAACCGTTTCATTGCGAATTAGAATTGGCTAGATATTGTGTTGTATTCATGACCCATAGGTTTGATTGTACTGACTAACGAAAGTCGACCTACGGTGAACAACGTTGGCTGTTGATCACTATTCGACCTTATCCTCGTATAAATAAGGATGGAAATCGGTTGACTGGAGATTATAGAGTGTACAATGTAGTGCATTTATATCTAGTAAGTACATAGCAATTCAAGCATTTTTTTAAATAACCGTTACACTGGCGGCATTTCAATTAGGCAGTAGAATTTAGATTGACCTGAAGTTAGATCTGCCTCGGAAATACTGTGGGTTGAAAACGTTTATTTAGGGCCGGCGCTCACTGCGGCACGGCAGGGCATGGCATGGCAAAGGATTTTATTACTAATCAAGTTATTTTGAATCTTATTTCAATGAGTTTACAGTTCACGTAACTTTATTTCGATACCACTATATCGCGACGTGCCGCGGGATGCTGTGGCATGACCCGACGCGCCGCGGTATGACGCGATTAAGTCACTTTGTGTCGAGGAATTATGACTGCTAAGCTAGTTTAAATAAGGTTGTAACTTGTGCAGCGGACATTTCGGTTAATGGTGCTTCAGCAGAATGCCACGGGATACCACGGCATGCCACGGAATGCCGCGGAATGCCGCAGCCCAATCTGCCGTGCCATACCGTGCCATGCCGTGCCATGCCGTGCCATGCCGGCAGTGAGCGCCGGCCCTTAGTCGTTTGTAGACCGTAATATTCCGGTATTAAAGTTGTAATACATTCCAATCACGCCTGTACTTAGTGTTTTAAACTATTGTAAATACGTTTTAAGTGATGCAGTGCTGACAGATTATGGATTTGAATAAATTTTTTAAATTAAATTTCATATTTTGTGTTTCATTTTTAACTCTACACGCCATGTTTTTTGATCTTATACACTATCATGGCAATTAGTTTGCAATATTTTTTTATTTATTTATTTTATTTTAGGAAAGCTTACAGTCTAATAAATACAATGGATATCTGTTATTGCTAATCATATTGCTAATAACAAGCTCTCACATGATGATTTTAAAATATGAAAAGAAAGAAGTCGTGACAATTACTCAAACTTATTCTAACCAAAACCAAACAGAACTAAAATAATTACCTAAAATTATATCGCTTGAGGTCTGAGTTAACGTTAGTCGGGCATATCAGCGAAAAACACTTTATTCATCCGTCTTCTTACTGAACTCGGACTACTACAAACCTGCTATACCTGTTAGTGTAGCAGGTCTATCGTTTGAGTCCCAGGTCGAGTAGTGTTAAGAATTTTTTATAAAATTCTCAGTAGCAGCTCAGAGTTTGGGTTTGTTCCCGTTGAATGGCAATCAGCTCACGCTATTAAATGCTAGCTAAATATACCGGCGAACTGTGGGTGTTGGCACCTTCCTACATTACTACACTTTTGCCTAACCCTTCCGGGAATAATGTTAATTTTAATACACAAAGTTATAATTGTGAATTCAAAATTGTAGTTAATTGGATCTTCAGCTATGGACGTAAATTGTTCAAAGAACCGAACAGTCGTACTTAAAGCTCATGTTGGGAGCAACCCTACATTAATGTAGCCGCAACCCTGGCAACATCGTAAAATGTAAGTACATAAGAGTATTTCAACTTCATATACTTGAGTGTATTTGTGGCATTCATATAGGGTATACGGTTGTTCGTCAAACAAAGTGGCTTGTTGTTCAAAACGCGTATTTACGTAGGCGACCGCGACGCTCCGAGATGGGACGAGTAACATCTAATGAGTTTGGAAGTCTCTCCTCAAAGTGATTACGTGACAGCTTTTTGTTGTTTGCGGGAATGTGATGCGGTGGAAGATGTTTAGAAGTTGGGGCGGTGGGTAGTGCATAAAGCATTTCCAACCCCGACAAAAAAGGTGTAGTTCTAAATAAGTGCGTGTCTGAAGTTATTAGCAAGTCGTATGCGTTCATAAATTTTTAGACTGCCTCGTCAGTCTAGTGGTCCCAACCGACTGCTACGGTAAAAGTCCCGGGTTCGATTCCCAGGTCGAGCAGTGTTGTTGGATTTAACATTAGTACACCTCTGCACCCTAAACGGAATAGGTAGATACAGGCGTGAAATTTCGTCGTACCGTCGCTCGTCGGGAGAAGTCTCCCTAGAAGAGCATATTTTGTTGGCTAGGTCCTCCAAAAAGGTCAGGTGCGTAGTATTCGCAAACGGCATGTGGCCGCCTGCCCGTCTGTAGTTTTTGCCTACCCTTGTGGGTGAGTGAGTTTTTATGTAATATGATTTTTTTGCAGTGTGGGTCGCACATTACTGGTATTCTTGTTAACCCAATGACGTATTAAGTTTTTAACATCATTGTGTTAACCGCTCGTACTAAGCTAAATGCTTGTGTTACGAGTGGGTTCACGCTAGTAGTGCAATGGGTAGGTTTCTAACCGGCAACCAGATGATCGCAAGTCCGACGCCTTAGCCATTAGTCTACCGTCACTTTAACTGTATTAAGCAAAAAATGTTTTAATTCAAAAAACAATACCTACTTAAAAGTCTAGATAGGTAGTAGACTTTGTTCAGAAAATATCATATAACATCATTACATATTCATTAACATTTCGCTAACAGACGCACCATGGTAAAAGTAATAGAAAAAGTATATTTACCTATTGATTTCCAATAAAATACCATCATTAAAATTGAACAGGGAACGCCCTCCAAAATGGTGTCTAGCAACCCTTCCACCCCGACGCGTCACCCCCGTAATTACAATTAAGCTAACATGCCTTAAATTCCTGTTCCCGTTAAAAACGCCCCCGGGCTCTTGGATAAAATTATAGGTATTTTATTACTTGGAGAACAAAATCTTTATAGTAGTAGGTAGTATGTACCTATATTGAATGCTAAATTACACTCAAATTCCAAGATGTTTGCCTTTAGCCTTTTGAACGCCAGAGTATAAACGTATCGCCGTACCCCTGACGCCAGGCCACTTTTTCTGTCAAATTACACAAGGTAGTGAAAACACACTAAAGTAATGATTAAATTGTTTATTTCAAAAAATGGGCGACGTATATTTTGTCATATATTTGTGACGTTGGCGTTCAGGGTAAGATTTCGTTTGTCACATATATGTGACAATGGCGTTCAAAAGGTTAGCAAGGGCACTAGTCACCTCACTTAGACCTAAGCATGGAAATGTTAGATATTGAGAATAAAAGCTTGCGATTTGGACCCCTGGACCAATGAGGCAGAGTATACACATACATTAAGTAAACAAAATTCAATACAAAATCTGAAAAACATCTAATCAAATCTATGGCTGCCACCTTTAGCGTAATTGGGCAACAATCTGCCATAATCATCGTTCAAGTTACAACGCTTCGAATCGAATGGTAAATCGTTGAAATCGAGTCGGAATTTAATTTATCGTTAACGAAGTGCGAATATAGCGAATGGTTTTAGGTCGGCGCGGTGATGAATTGAACTTCCGTTTATTCGACCGACCGAGTTAATTGATCGGTTTACCTTTATGAAGCTTTTTATCCGTCTGAGCTGACGCTTAAATAGAAAATAATATAATAATGTTTAAACTAAGTAAGTCTAAACATAAATAAAACATCGGTGAATAGGTACAGCAAAATATTACTAAGTACCTAACTTTAAAAAATAAAACTGATTTACAAGACTCATCAACTTATCTATAAAATGATGAATATACTTATATTCTTATCTATAATTTGAATTTTATAAATCCTTATTTCCCTTTGTCACATCATAACTAGAGAACGACTGTGCGGTGTACCAATTTCATTGTTATTTTTTTTAAGTTTTCTAATACTTTGTAGAAGGTTCTTACGGAAACAAATTCATGAAAATTGCGCAGAAAACTCGTAAGACAAGACAACGAACGTCTCGGGTCAGCTAGAGTGGTGCCTATACTAAAAATGTAGGGTAGTTGTTAGTAAAGTAAACTTAGTGACAACCAACACTTTTTACCACAATTTTTAGTATACTCGCGGGTAGGTATGTAATTTGCAAAGGCTTGAAACGCCACGTCGAGTCTAAAAAAATCGTAAATTCCCAAAGTACTCGTACCTAGTGTTATTTTAATGTACCCTTTAATATTCGCTGTGTCAGAATTCATTACTCGGTTCAATTTTGTGAAGTGTTGTGGTTTAGACATCTTCAGCTAAGCAGAATGTAAATGTAAGTAATACTTATTTATATCGAGACAATTTTGTAAAACAAGCGGGTTTAGTTTATATTACATAAGTTTGATGTATTAAGAGATCAGTTAAAGGTAGATACTGAGTTACCTTTTAATGGGATTTCATGGTCGTTTGCAAATTTCATGAATCCAATGGCCATCACTATTAAGGGTGTAATTGTGCAAGTGCGGTTTTAGTCAGTTCGAGTTCAATATTTAAAGCGGCGATAGCCTAATGGCTAGGGCGTCGGACTTGCGATCTTGCGGTTGCCGGTTCGAACCCCACCCATTGCACTACCGACGTGAACCCACTTGTAACACAAGCATTTAGCTTAGTACGAGGGGTTAACAAGATTACTAGTACTAAAAAAAAAACCGACGATAGATAGGACGTTCTTAGTTGCTCAATTCATTCCTTCCCTAGTAAAGTAAGTAGTAATATGCCCCTCCTTCTTTTCTCTTTCAATTTCCCTTTACCACAGGTTCGGCAACGCGCGAGTATCGGATATATTTAGGAGAGTGCGTATCAGATCTCCACGATCTTATTCCCCTTTCTTCTATCGGACCACCAGAAACATAAAAAAGCGACATCTTTTCATGGTGGAAACCGTGGAAACGCTTCAAGTCCACTTTTATCATGCGTATCGCTGAATTAATGTGTAATGAGTTTCCCGAATGGGTCTTCCCCGATGGTCATAATCTGGGTGTCTTTAAACCACGAATCAGTTTCTCTTAGGCAAGCGTGCTCCATCGTAGATCGCAGTATCGCTTAACATCAGGCGAACTGGCGATGGCGATCAACCGTAGGCCTATCATGAATATTAAAAAAAAAAAAAACTCCCACTTCAATGTCTTTGAAGTGTTACACACAGCAACACAAGCAAGCAGTGAGATAGTGTCTATTTTCAATTTCAAGTTTTTTCAATTTCAATCGCTTATTGCGAATACAGATCAATAAGTTGGTAAATACATACATTTGACAAAGAACAAACATTTTTGTGCAGCTGTACCTACTTTACCATTTAAGCATGCAATATAGTTCTCCTCATTTAATAAATGACTTGCAGGTAAGCTAATTTGGCCTGCACTTTGATAACTTGACAGTCGCTCTTGCGATCGGTACAGTACTTTGAATTTAGAATTGTAAAAATAAGTTTACAGTTCCTTTCTATTTTTACGATCCGCCTGTACTATTAGTTTTCCCGCTATTTTCTAGAACAAAGGAATTCTAAATAGGAGTCGGGAAAGCAAAGCAACTATAAAAATGTATATCTTGGACGTCAGGGTTCAGTAGTAGCGGCCTTAGTGCCCGATAAAAAAAGACCGAAGTGTAAGCTGCTTTGTGCGTCTCATTACTCCTTTTTTGTCTGTGGTTTATGATATAAATACTTTTTAGTAAACTCGTTGTTAATTTTTTCTCTCGTTGCTGTTAACGAGGTCGATGAAAATTGTGCCTAGGATCTTAGCTTAGGGTTTTTTGGTATAAACATTGTGTTTTCCTTCTTCATCTTTAATTTAATAATTTACCTAAATCATGTTAAAATTGTTTTTGCCACTATCTTAATCGCTTGTTGTGATCGCTAAATTTACTTTATTAGTCTAGTACCTACCTAGTTCTACAATTTGTAAAAAATACAATTTGATTATTGGAATCAGTGTATAAAAAGGATTGTAAGTCGTAGAGAGGATAGTATTTAGTTTTTTTTGTGGATAAGACAACTTAAGGATTGGTAGATTTTTGGATTTCAAATTTCTGAAACTGGATATTTTTCCAACTACATTCCAACCGTTGATGATAGTTTAGCTTTGTATTACGTAAATTTTCGTAGGTTGGTGGCTTCTTTTTCCATTATAGCAAATATTGGTTTCGGCCTAAATTTCTTCGCCTTGTTTTAAACTCCAACCCCAGTGATCCCCTTGAACTCGTCCGCCATTCCCCTTTTAGAGGATAAATCGCAGAAAATGTTTTTACAACAAAATAAAACAAACTCATCGTTTGCAGCATTATAACTTTATTTGCTCATAAAATCAGCTCGGTCGTTGGGATCGGTCCGGTATTTTTTTTTATTTTATGTTTTGCTTCGTAAAAAAATATATTCTTGTATGATCGTTATACCGTTGACTTGCTTGTGTCGTTAGAGTAGTTTAACCTGGTACAATGAGAACAAAATCAAAACAATATTTTCAATTTTTAAAATAACCAAAAAAATATTAATACACTTCTGATAACGCGCATTCTTAAACACTAAATTTAAACAGTAATAATGTAGTTCAGTGTTAATCAAGGTCTCTTAAACTACTTAACAATAAAATGATATAGGTACCTATAGTACATTAATGGCTCGGTAAAATGACTAAAACGGATAAGTAACTACCTTTATCATGGAGTCTAGTCGATATAATATGGCTTCTCGGCCGTTTAGAAAATAATATTCTAAATTTAAATTTAATTACAAGACAAGCAGAGACCGTGATCGTCCGTCTTATCATTTTTTGTATTACTTACGTAAGGAAGTTTAAAGAAATACGGCTCGAATTTAACGATATTCAGTCGATAATGTTGAACAAATAAATATTTAGATGAAATATTTCAGTCAAGTTGTTTTAACATGCCAGTTCGTTTCAAACTATTATGTCAACGTCAGTCTTCAAAATCTTTGCTATAAAGGTCTTATTTTATAAAGAAAAACCTTTTTGGTGAAAAGAAACAGATTTGGACAGTCCCGCCAAAAGTATTTTTCGGTAAATTCTGACAGCTCTGTAATGTATTAGGTGTAATTCTAATTTTAAATGTCATGTGGATTATTATAGTGCTCTGGGTGCTCTGTGACAAAAATAGAACTTAGTTTTGAGCGACGAACGATCGCGGACCACGATTTTGATATTTTATTATGTCGAAATTGTCATCCAATGGCATGAGAATTTATGTTTTTTGACTGTCTTGTTAATTAAAATTAATGTTAAAATCAGCGAATTAAAGTGTCACTTTACGATACAATTGAATATCAGGCTCCTGTCGTACCAATAACAGCAAGATTGTATAAATATTCTCTATTACCTGTACGTCAAATTTTAATATTATAGTAAGTTTCTAAAACAAAAAAGTAAGTATCTGAGCACTCACGTGCTATATTGCGATTATTGAGAATAGTTAGTACGCACTCTATTTTAAAACGGGTAGAGTTTCACAAACGTAACCACATCAAACTTGAAAATACCCTTGAATCTCATACGTTCTAGAATATTCTATTGGACGGTAAGGACAAATTCTCATTGTACCAGTAGTTCTAGATAGTTCTGTGAGTAGTTCAGGCGTCTGCGGCGGGTTGTGTGGACTGGGCGGTGGCAACACTGGTTGTTGTTGAGACACTGTCAGGGTCCTGCTCCCGGACACCCATCCATGGGACACGCTTCTGGAGTTCCGCCCTAGGGGAAAAACGAGGTGTTCATCACATCCACATCAATCATTGAGGAGTCCAGAGGCGCTTTAAGTATTAAATAGTGCCATTCGTTTCTCACAACCGAAAAATGATCGTCTTAGTAGGTCTTGGTATGGCTGAAGATATCATCAAAATCGGTCCAGGCGTTACGTTAACGGAGTCCGTTAAGAACATACAAACATACACACATCGATTTATATATATTACATGAATTAGATGAATATTATTACAGGTCTAAATTATTGCAATGTGTAGGTACCCACCTGTATCTAGGATGATTAATGGCATACACCCATGGGTCTAAGCATGAGACTACTTTGCAGCACACGGCGGGCACCATCGTCGCTATGGGGGTCAGCAGGTTCCTGAAATTGATAAGGGTAATAATGAAGAAAAAATATTATTTTTTTGTTTGAATGACAAGGCAGTTTTTCTCCTGTATAGACTCGTGGATGTGTTTACAAATAAATTCTCATATACGCAGAAACATCATCATCAGATGGAACTTATTTTAAATTTTAATAATGATAAAATAGTTTTAAAAAACTGTTCAATTTAAAACTGTGATTTAAAGTAAATTCGTTTTGGGAATTGCCCTCGTCAATCCGAGCTGAAATGTTCCCCAGGTTACAAGTTTGAAACACTGAATTTAATGGCAAACAGTAACGAACTTAACCCTTTGATCATTACCAAAAATTATGTTCTATCAAACAAACGAACAACGGTACTTATACTCTTACGTAGACTCGTTAACGCCCACACTATTTCTACTATGAACATTGAGATAATGAAGACGAAATTTCGTACGAGACCCGCTATGGCAAACGAAATTTCAGAATAAAAAATAAAAACATTTTTATAAGTGTTTATGCAGTGGTCAATTTAAAAATTTAAATACTCGATGTATGTACAACATTGTCTTAATTAGTATTTGCAGACAATTGGGGTCGTAAATATTTCGCAGTCGTGATACTAATTATGATATTTTTGTACAAAACCAGTTTTAAGTGATTTTATTTACACGGCCAACTGAATTTTTGAAAGTGATGAACTAAACAGTAAGTTTAAACTGTTCATTGAGCGTATTGAAATAGGTCCTAAGTTCTACGTCAACTCTTACCTAGGGATGGGTTTACACTTTTTTTGTCCTTAATGACCTCTGTGTTAACCCATCTCTACTCTCACCTGTCACCGAAAGCACCAGTCATAGCGACGAAAGCGTACGGCGTCCACGCACACACAAATAAGAAGAAGATTGTGAAGGCGACTTTAGCGATTCTTATTTCAACACTCCTGCCCGCATCTTCCTTGTTGGCTGCTAAGGACTTGACGTTCATCTTCTTCGCTTGCTCTTGAAGCATACGCTCGTGGAGACGCACCTACGTCAGAAGCATTGGTTTTATTGTTGTGGATAGACTGTGCATAATACATCAATGGACATTTTTAATTGCTTATATGAAATTTTGTTGCGTTTATGTCGTGTGGTTGACTAAAATAAAGTGTAAAACACTGAGATACTATAAACGATTCATTTTAGTGATCATGGTATTTATTTTTTCTAATTTCTTTTTTATAGGTTAAGTCGGTGAACGACGAGCCACCTGATGGTAAGTAATCCACGCCGCCCATGAACTAGCTGTGTTCTCTTAGCATGTTCTTAGCAATGCGAAGAAAACAGAATCAAACCGCTGCCTACCATTGGGGAAATGGAAGAGAAAGTAGTAAGAAGAGGTCTGAGGGAGGAATTGGGCTTCCGGAACGAAACGCAACAGTAGATATGCATACTGCTACTTCATGTCGATGATCTGTGGGAGGGTTTTAGTACATTCGTCACACACGCCCCGATATTGTATCTCTGGGTCGTGGGTTCGATTGAGTTCCGAGTTCGAAAAGTAGGTATTATTGGATTCTTCATGATTTTTTCAGTAGCAGAAACAATCATGAATCTGCATTCATGCCCGGTTAATGGCAATAGGCTAAGCTAGCCTAATATTCCGGTGAATTGTGGCTGTAAGTATATCAATCGGTATACTCATACGTCTACCTAGCTTTTAATGGTAACATGCGTCATGTACGGTGTACGTTTTATGTTTATTTACGTTCTCATTACGTGATTGCTTTTCTTTTTTATTTGTTTTCCGAATGTCCTCGGGCGAAAGAAACGCTCTGTCAAGCCTGAAGCCCTGGACCGAATCTACTTTGATGTTTGAATGAATTAATGTCAAAACGAACCTTCGTGATTTAAAATGGATGAAAAGATTTTAAAAAGTAAAAACACAATTGGGTAGGTACTCAGTTCAACACTAGATTTTTATTTTTGAATTCCGAACGTTGAGTGTTATGAAAAATCTATATCAGTAATGTAGTTTCGTATCAGCTGGCTTAAACAGCCACAATTATTCATATTTAGAACAAATACTTAGCAGAGCGAATGTGAATCATATCCTCAAAAAGCCCGATTTTTAGCGTAGATTATACAAAACTAGTACCTAAACTAAGTATCCACATAACATTTCTAAACCAGTTAAAACGACGAATTATCGCTTTTTTTAAATTAATCGCTAGGCGTCAGAGACTAATTCAAAGATGGAGGGATGAGCTTGACTTCTATCGAAAGAACTGGCCGTTATTAGTGGAGAAAAGAGATGGAAGAATCCGGCATAGAAATATTCTTATTATTCTCTTCAAATTAAATAATATTACTTTCAATGTATCTTTCAAAAAAATATTTCTATCTGTTAGGAAATGGACTGTTAACGCGTGTAATGCGCTGAGAACCTCTGATAAGAAGCACGGAAATGTATGAAAAGTAGGTACCTATGTGGTAACAACGACTTGACACTCACCTCGGTGAGATTTTATTTGTTCTACAATCCGTATGACTGGGGCACAAGTTCTGTGTCGAGGCGACTGACTTTACAGAAGATTTTATTTAAAAAAAAAGGTAGACCTCAAAATGGGTAAAAGTGTCGATATTATGATAGAACCTTGTGAAAATGTAAAAGTCAAAAGCTATTAAAATTGCATTTTTGTTCCCTGAGACCACTTAAGTTCTTACTCTCTCAATTTACTTTATTCAGTCATTATATACAGGGGTTAACATGTACTATTTACCTAACATCGTTGTTATCGCTCCTCATCTGAAAATACGTTTCTATATCGAAAGATAAAGGATGTCTTTGAATTGTCTACCTTATTTGAAGAATCAAGAAAACTCGAACGTAATTACACGAATTTGTTTGACAGTTAACCTACACGCGATATAAAACACACCGCAAAGTAGGTACTGTTACCTAGCTATAAGAGATTCCTTCTTTTATCGCATTCCTCTCCCATTCCGCACAAGATTAGTGTTGCGGGAAACCGAAGTGTTTTAATAGCAATCGTTCAGATGGACTATGGACAGTCGTCGCCTAACCGAACAATCGAAATGAATTCGGATATCAAGTCGAATCCAAATTAATTTCTAGAATTACAATGTCGTCTCTGTCACACCATTGATTAATTAACAAACTTTGTCTTTCGATTAACTGCGGCAGACTGCCTCGTTAGTCTAGTGGTCCCAATCGCGACTGCTACACTAGAGGTCTTGGGTTCGATCCCCAGGTCGAGCAAAGTGTTATTGGGTTTTTCTATGAAATTCTCAGTAGCAGCTCGGAGTCTGGATTTATGCCCGGTGCATGGCAATAGGCTCGCCCCCCATTACATGGGACCTAAATATACCGGCGAACTGTGGGTGTACATTAAGTATACCTCTGCCTAACCCTTCGAGGAATGCAGGAGTGATGGTATGTCTTTCGATTAGTAAACTTAATTTCTTCTTTAATGCTGATACTACAGATACGTACATTCGATTTATTTACGAGAGGATAATACAATCGAGTTTTTAAAACAATGGGAACATCCGAATAAAACTTTCGAATGTACGTCGCTACTCTAGATCGGGAATTTGTGCATTCGTTCAAACACAAATAATGCTTCTTTCCGAGTCTTCCAAAGGAAAACTTCAGAATTTGCCACTTTAACTGTTACTCAAAGAATTCTTGGATCGAATCGCTCTGGAATAATTTTCTGTTATTGTTTAACTTTTCGTTTTAAATAAACGGAATTGGGGTATTTAAATCGTTTTCATAATATTTCGGTAATGCGCTGGCGAGATAGACATTCTCAATTTAATTATTATTTTGGGCTTTATTATGTATAAATAAAAAAAAACGAGTAAAAATATTCGAGGTATTCCACGAAGCGCACCCAAACGAAGCACACCTAAAGTATTCCAGTTAGCACACAAGGGTGTGCTAAATTTTTATTAAAAGCCCACATCCTTGTGGGCTTTAAATAAAAATCTTAAATAATAAAATATTTCTATTCCACCTAACCGCACCTAACAATATCACTTGCCATAGCTTGTCATAGTGCAGGGACTATGACTATACAAATACACACCAAGCCATTTGAATAAAAAAAGTAAAGACATAAAAAATACGACAATAATAAGCACTCATCTTTCATAACAATGTAGCTACTAAAATACTACTTACATATATATCATATAAAATGATTACACAAAGCAAGTTAAACTGAACCAGAGTTTTCAATTTGGTCGAATGAAAGCGTTTCCCTCCAATTTTCCTTGAAAGGGAAATCGTAATCGAATATGGACATGGTACTCCTTACTCTTCCCCAAACCTTGACAGCTATAACTGCTATTATAAACAAATCTATAGTTACTTCTACGTTTCCTTCTGCTTGGAAAACGGCCCTTGTGACCCCTGTGCCTAAAGTCTCAAATCCTACTCAACTTAAAGAATTGCGACCAATAAGTATAGTGCCTTTTATGTCTAAGATTCTTGAGAGAATTGTATATTTGCAATTATACAATTTTGTCGAGAATCATAACCTATTGCCGTCAGTTCAATCTGGGTTCAGGAAGGACGTTGGTACTGCAACTGCCCTCTTGGACGTTATCGATAATGTCCTAACAGCACAAGATACTGGGTTGTGTACGCTCCTTGTATTATTGGACTTTTCACGCGCTTTTGATTGCATCAGTATACCTATGCTTATGTCAAAGATGGCATATTATGGTTTTGACAACTCTGCAATAGCATGGTTTAATAGCTATTTAAGCAATAGGTCGCAAATCGTTAAAGTTCAGAAAAGTGATGGCACTTGTAACCTCTCAACAGCTAGAAAGGTTAACAGAGGTGTTCCACAAGGTTCTATTCTCGGCCCGCTTCTGTTTATCCTATATACTTCTGATATCACTACCCAAATACATCATTCCAAATTCCACATATATGCTGATGATGTTCAAATATACATATCATTTAATCCAAAAGATGACGTTAACTCTGCTATCAATAAAATTAACTGTGACCTAGACAGAATTGCTGACTGGTCCAGCAGGAATACCCTGACCCTTAATCCTGAAAAATCTAAATATATGATACTTGGTTCAAAGAAACAAATTGAGGCCGCCTTGTCGCTTTCATTGCATATTTCTATACGCGGACATGCAGTTGAATATGTTACTGAAGCAAGAAATCTTGGTGTATTGATGGATAATAGATTGCGTTTCGAAAAACATGTCGTAAATGTTGCACAAAATTGTTTTTTTAGGTTAAAAATTTTATATAAAATCAGGCATTTTCTTAGTGAAGACGTTAGATTAAAGCTGTGCGAATCTTTGATTTTATCAAAATTAAATTACGCTGATGTTGTCATTGGTCCATGTCTTCTCTCTTCTAGTAAGCGTATTCTTCAGCGGGTGCAGAACGCATGTATTAGATTTTGCTATAAAGTACCACCTCGGAGTCACATCACCCCATATTTAAACAAGGCTGGTTTACTTAATATGGATCATAGGAGAAATCTCCACTTTGCAGCCCTAATGTACAACGTAATTCGCAAGCAAAAGCCGAAATACCTGTATGACAAGCTTGAATGGTATACGTTCCATAAATCATATAATTCCAGAAGGGCTGACTGTAGCATCTTGGCCACTCCTTTCCATAAAACCAGATCCTTTGAGGGCAGCTTCCGCTATCAGGCTACTAAGTGTTGGAATAATCTTCCACCGCCACTAAAAAAACCGGTTTCTAAAACTACTTTTAAAATTAATTTTAAGAAGTATTTGTTGGAGAAGCAGAGTATGCTCTAGAAGTGTAGAACTTTCACTATTATTATTATTATCGAACTTATTATTGATATCTGGATTGGCCTATCCCTACAACTAACATTATAAAACCTTCTCTCCTACGTATATATAATATTATAGTTTTTATAAATATTTATTCTATCCGGCTGCAGTATTTATAGTTTCATTTTCAATCTTAGTTCCACAATACACATCTACACAAATTGTCTATTTCATAATTAGAATGTTATTACCCTTATTTTAGATTATGTTATTATATATTTCAGTGTGTCTCTCTTAGTTTGTAATTGAGGTTTGCACCGGGTGCGACAGAAAATCAGCGCCCCGCTGTCCAAGCGAGGCAATTATGCTGAGTCGTAGCCTTTTCTCTGCCGCAGTAGAATTTAAGTTTAACTGATTCATGTACCTAGTTATAGTTTTACTGTGTAGCAGTGAATAAATGTTCTTTCTTTCTTTCTTTCTTTCTTTCTAAAAAAACTGAGCAATCAGACTTTTAATTATCAGTCTTGTTAAATCGCGTTTTTCGAGCGTCGACATTTTGGATTCAAAAAACATGAAATGAAAAATTCTTTCTTTGATCTCCATCGAACTTTATTCGTCTGTAGTAGTATCAAAATGTGATGTTATAAAATTCATGATATTGGAAAGAGATAACGTTTCGTAATCTAGGCTTTTATTGTTAATAGCTGATAAATTTCTGTACCTACTATCAGAATTATACATATGGAGTTCACATTTGGAAACTTACCGTAAGCTTTATTATTTAGTGTAGGATAGATTCACTAGTTAAGATTTAGTGAATTTATGAATAGCGAATACTTAAATTCTGAAGCGTTCGATTCGCGTAACTAGCTTACGAAAAACGAAACTTTGTGTTTAGAAGTGAATTAGGTTAATATAAGAGTGGCGCTATAAACCGTAAGTCTTTAACTAATCTGGAAAAACTGTTAATCAGCTACTTAACCCACTCTCAACTGTACGTTAATTTAATAAAGCTGAGGAACAAGTTTTTGAATTAACAATTAACTACAAAAAGTATCCGCTGCCCGGCGCTGTTCGCACTACGTTTTACAAAATACAAATTAAGCATGAACGTTAATTTTTATTCAAAATCCATTTCCACTTATCTAAAGTTATAAATTCTTCCTTTTTCTACTCAAACCGCAATGAAACCCAAATTCGAAATTTAAATTTAATTTCGTCTGTCCTTTGTAGTGATGGGAAACTTCGCCGAGAGTTTATCACAAAAACAAACGACAACAACGGTGACGAACTTACCAAACAATTGCCGGTCTTCGTTGGAACTTTAGGTATTCGACGTTTTTATGTAGTTTACTTGACAGGTGTTGTTACCCGTGTTCAAATGTGATTTGATTCTTGTGTTTGGGGGGAACGAAATAGTATATTTTTGTGTATAAGTATTTACAAGGTTTTGCTGGTGGAATATTTTGTGAAGGTATTCTAGTAAAATAGAGACCCGGTAAAGTCAAATATAATTATAGAATCATTTTTTACAGACTGTTCCAATTGTTATTGTAAGATAGCAACAAAAATATAATTTTCTTGTCAAGTACAGAAAATACGATCAGCTTAATGTTATTCATAGCTGCTTGGTTGGGATTACTTCCCAAGATAATCTTGTTTCGCTCGGTTACATTGTAAGATTTGTAAGCCGATTTCGAAATGACAAGACCTACCCATCTTTACATGGACAATATTTGAAATGGCTTCAAGATATCAGCTAAAGTTGTGTTTATTAGGGTGGTCGTTCGTGACTAGCTTTATAGGGTAATTATACCAATAAAAAAAAATCTATTATTTAAATAAAGTTTCATAAAATATATTTTGTTTTACAATATATTGTGACAGACGAGCAAGCGGCCCACCCGATGGTTAGTGGCAACCACCGCTTATATTATTTATCTTGATACTAATTTTAGTTTGTCATCTCATCATATAATATTTTGTGGATCATTATCTTAAGTTTGAGTGTACTTCGTGTCCGTTAATTGTAAATTTGTGAACACAGATACTTACTGGGATAATGACTCCATTATCTTTCTATAAGTATTTGTAATTAACTGAGCCCTTGTTGGGCTAGGCTACAATTTTTACTTAGAATTGGGTTGAAACGACACTGCGACGAAATAACCATGTGTCATGTGTCCCTAATAATATAATGACAAGGCATTGATATTGTTTTCCTTCCATCCGCGATCGGTTAATAAGATCCGAGAACAAAACGGCTGTATGATCCCTTAATATAAATAGGTTAATTGAATCGAAATGTATCAGTGGTAATAATCACAGTCGGGTATTAGGGTCAGGCTGAATATTGGGGGCCGAACGACGAACCTTTCTAGTTCGCGGAAGGATATGATTACACGATGAAGTTTTGAGTGATTCATTTTTGGGTTGGATTGTGTTCGAATTTCTATTACGCCTCTAAATTATTGTTTTGGGTCGGAGACTATTTTTTTTGCTGTCAACTTGAATGGAACGTAATATTTCTTGAGTTTTATATTAAAAGGATATCAAATTGATTTTATACATCCTATACTTATTCGCACGAGTAATTTTGGCTACTTTTCATACAACGAGTACAGTTGTTATTTACGAATGTACTATGTACTAATTAAATTTTGCAGTTAAATAAATCTTGGGTATAGTTTAATGTAGATACTAAGCGTTACTATATATATATTCGTATAAATTTATATAAAAAAATACAATTTATATAAATTTATACAGTAAGATTCAATAATCGATTAATTAATAGTTAATAGATTGTCGTATCTGTAAGAAATTACATTTAAATTGTACAGTTACCAGCACCAATATGTGCACATCCAGTAAAATTCAACAACGAGTTGTTCTGAAACTATTGATTACAATTATTAAATGTTGTGCTAACAGAGCCTTTTTACACATACTTTGCACACGATTTGTACCATATTTCGACATTTGAATTAATACTCTAGAAGGAAATTGCTTTCGAATTTCAGTGAATGTGTACATATTTTTGCTCGTGACTGTACTTACCTACTCATGTAATTTAGGTATGTATTTTTATTTTTTTCCTTTAATGTAGGTATTATAAAGAATAATCTCTGTGAATTATAAAAATAGAGATCACTAAGCAAAGGTCTTTTTTATAGAATGGAAAATTCACATGGATCTCTCTGTACTTCCGTCTGAGGAGGTGGCAGGGTATGTCGGACTCATCATCAAGTCATCATCAACGCATTACATTGTCCCACTGCTGGGCTCGGGTCTCCTCTCAGAACGAGAGGGATTAGGCTATAGTCCAACACGCTAGCCTACTGCGGGTTGGCAGACTTCAGACGCCGTCAAGAAAATCTCTCAGGCATGCAGGTTTCCTCACGATGTTATCCTTCACCGTTTAAGCGCGTGATAATTAATTATTAATACCTACGCATGTCAGACTCGTATCGACTAAAAACCTCACTTGTCTTTCTTGCCCTATAGTCACGGCAATGGGATTTGTGACATTGGCCACGACCAAGCAAAGGCCCGAAAAAGGCCTACCGAAAAATAAACTCAAAAAATATAAATCACTAGCTTTCCGCCCGCAGCTTCGCCCGCGTGGACAGCACGATTGTGACTGTTTAGTTTTTTACAATTCTGACGGGAAATTGAAAATTATCCTAACTTATCTTTCCGTCCGCTTCTTTGCTCGAGTAGACCACAAAGTTTGCCCAACTTTATTATTTACCGAAATATAAACGCAGCTTATATCCATTCCCAAGGTCTAGTCTATTTTTGTACCAAATTTCGTCAAAATCCAAACGGACTTTCACCCCCTATTTCATTCCCACACAGTTTGAAATTCAAACCCCATATCAAATATTTATTTACTTAATTCTTATCAAGTGCCTAAACACAAAGTTTCAGCGTTTATCTTCAACAATGATAAAATCCCATACAATTATTCATCCCTTATTACAACCCCTTTTTACAACAAAGCGTAGCTTATATCCTTTCCCAAGGTCTAATCTATTTTTGTACCAAATTTTATTAAAATCGGTTCCGAGGTTGGGCTTCAAAACGTGACTTTGTTTGAACTTTCATATGAACTTTCATCCCCTATTTCATTCCCACACAGGTCGAAATTTTAAAAACGCTAGAACAAATTTTTACTTCTTATCAAGTGCCTAAATTCAAAGTTTCATCGTTTAATCTTTAACAATGACAAACTCCCATACAAATTTTCATCCCTTATTTCATCCCCTTTTTTACAACAAAACGTAGCTTATATCCTTTCCCAAGGTCTAGACTATTTTTGTTCTAAAATTTCATCAAAAGCGTTTCCGGGGTTTAACTTGATAGCGTGACTTTGTTTGGACTTCTAAACGAACTTTCATCCCCTATTTCATCCCCACACTGGTCGAAATTTCAAAAATGCTAGAACAAATATTTATTTACTTCTTATCAAGTGTCTTAATATAAAGTTTCATGGTTTTTTCATGAAAAATGACGAACTCCCATACAAACTTCCACCCCCTATTTCAACCCCTTTAAAACTATTTTTTGCAATAAAAGGTAGCCTATGTCCTTTCTCAAGCTTTAGTCTATCCCAGTACCAAATTTCATCAAAATCGGTTGAGTGGTTTAGGCGTGAAAGCGTAACAGACAGACAGACAGACAGAGTTACTTTCGCATTTATAATATTAGCAGGGATTACAGTCATATTGTTACATAAAAAATATAAATCATTATTATACCGGTGACTTTGTTTTATAAACAAACTCTCAGGTGCGTCTGTCTGTCTATTCGTGATAAACCCAAAAACTACTGCAACGATTTTCATGCTATTTTCACCATTAATGGATAGCGTGGTTTTCGAGGAAGGTTTATATGTCCTACCGAGAAACCACGTTGGCGAAACAGTGGGCGGAAAGCTAGCTAATTAAATAAATAAAGAACAACACAAGGCGTTTTTAAAAAGCACTTAAAATCAATAAAATGATCATGGACAAGTTTATTAATTCACTTTCTTTTTTATTTCAGGTCAAATTGAAATATTAAATAATACGTATCTACGTTAATGTAGTCTGTCTTCGTCGTCATAAAAAGTTCTCTGAAATTAATTTGACAAGAAATACTGAAACCTTAGGGATAACATCGTTAAAGCCAAAAGAATTATCCCACTTTACTTTTTGCTTGAATATATATTTTTTTAATGATTGACAATAATGATAAATTATTTGAGAAAATTAGAAAACAATTAGACACAGAGGAATAGAATAACAGTTTACATTATTTTTATTAATTCCCCCATGTATAAGTACTACCTCGTGCCATAGTGACTGCCTCGTTAGTCTAGTGGGCCCAATCGCGACTGCTACGCTAGAGGTCTTGGGTTCGATCCCTAGGTCGAGCAAAGGTTTTATTGGGTTTTTCTATGAAATTCTCAGTAGCAGCTCGGAGTCTGGATTTGTGCCCGGTGAATGGCAATAGGCTCGCCACCATGGGACCTAAACATACCGGCGAACTGTGGGTGTACATTAAGTACACCTCTGCCTAACCCTACGGGGAATACAGGCGTGATGGTATGTATGTATAAGTATGTACAGTTACGAGCAAAAATATATACGCGTTGGTGTTGTAGTGAAACATCGGAATCGGTGCTTTTCGAAGGAATTATGGGAAATTAAAGGGAAGAAGAATATCATCGCGAGTACAGATACAATTAAAAAAAAGTTAATTCAAGACAGCAAAAACTTAAAACACTAGTATTAACTAAACTTGACTTACTCCGTACTGAAATACGAAGTGGGATTCAGTGAGTTAGGTTTCAGTTTGTCTCAACCACCACTTGCCTTCTAAACTTGGCTAATTAGTCCCGCTTCAACCTTGATATGGCACAAGAGTTGTCCGAAATAACGCTGCTATAGCTCAAGAACATAGGAGCTCATAATTTTATCAACACAATTACGTGAATCATAGTAATAATAATCCGGGAACGCTTTTTTTTACTCATTCGAGTGACTCTCTCTGCAGATTCCACCTCCGTACCGTCTTTAAATTCCAACCTCCACAACATTCGAGTGTCTGTCCTTGCAGGTCCTATCCTTAAATTCTAACCCCACAGAACTGACTTCTTTTCTTAATCCCTTATCTACTGTGTATGTGGTTAGGTTGAGGAACTCGGTCTCTCCTGATATTCAAGATTGCAGAACTGCTTCGATTTTTGATTAACAAGTTGTAGATCACTATTTACCTTTATCAAATTAGTTCGAAGGTTTGCAAATATTTACATACATACCTACACTCACGCCTTTTTCTCACAAGGTAGGCAGAAACTATAGACCGTCACTTGTTAAGACTGTTGCATATCTCTTTCGCTTCTTCACTACACATTCACATTCATACATCCTTTCATACACACGCGCCAATTGCGAATAGGTACTAGGCATAATTGTATTACTATTTTTAAATACTTTTCTGTGTTTTTATCTAATCTGTCTTATTCTAACGTGTTCTATAGTTTGCTTACCTCTATAGAAAATAAGCGAATCATTAAAATTGAATGACGAATTAAGAATTCTGTTTGAAGTCGGTGAAAAACTACTTACAGCGCCAAACAGCTGCGAATAGAAGTAGCAGATGAGTGTCATAGGGATGCAGTAACTCCAGACGAATATGCATCCCACGAACACCTTGGTGTCCTGGTCATCCGTGAAGTAGTCGAAGGAACAGGTGGTCAGGAAACCCTCTGTGAACAAAATATACTGTATTGGAAACTGTTTGAAACAGTTGTCTTTTTTTTATGAGATAACTCGGCCAACGAGCAGTCGAGCTTCCTGATGGTAAATAGTCATCGCTGCCCATGGCCATCTGCAAAACCAAAGTAGTTGCAGATGCGTTGCCGAGCCTATAGGGAAAGGGAGGGGAAGGAGAAAAGGAGAAGGAAGGGGATTGAGGGAGGAATTGGGCCCCTTGCGTTCTACACTCACCGTACGAAACGCAACAGTATGCATACTGCTATTAGAGCTCGATATTTTGTGGGAGGGTAGTACTTACTTCCCCGGTCGTGGCCGATAAATGGCCGACCCATTTATGCTGGCATGTAGACATGCCTGCGAGGCGCTACTACTAGATAGGGTCGCAAATATTTCGCATTCATGATTATTGTCCTAGACAACAATTAATCCTAGTCCTAACCAATTTCAACATCATTCCATCACACCCTTTCCCCGAGGGGTTAGGCACAGGCGAATTAATACACTCACAATTCGCCGCTAAGTGAGATGTGCGAGCCTGTTTCTGTACAATACACAAATATGTAAATTAGTAGTTCACTGGCTCATTAGTCGAGTGGTCTTAAGTGCGACTGGGTTCGATCCCCAGGTCGAGCAAAGTGTTATTGGGTTTCTCTATGAAATTCTCAGTAGCAGAATGCCTAACTCTACGGGGTATACAGGCTTGATAGTATGTAGACGTACCTAAATTAATAAATCTGGCGCACAAAATATGTTGTAACAATGGCAGGCGTATCATTGGTTCGCCATGACTGATTTAGATGCTTTTGTTAAAGTTTTGTTATTATTATTAATAAGTGAATGTCCGAGGACTTGTTGACACACCCTATTATACCCTCCTAACAAAATTTAAAGTCGATTACTCATCGCATTATGATCGGCAGTTTGCACGAAGACAATGGCGGTAATCTCCTGTTTTCGACGGATGCGTACAATTTGTCGCACAATTGGTGCACTTAATCAGTCGGTTAACTGGGAATTATGTGTGTTTGGTGCGAAATGCACATCGGTGTGTAATGGGATTAAGAACGTATTGGACATTGAAATTGGCTCTGCGTATTGCCGCCTAGTTAAGCATTGATGGATTAGAAATTTAATTGTGCAGACTAGATTTTCATTTGTTCAATTCAGCTTTTGTTCTTGTTGTCGAGTTACTAAGATAGAGACAATTGTCTGCTTTTGAATATAACTACTTAGTATTTAATGTAAATGTAATGTAAGCTGATATTTCTAATAAGTATATGAAGTCTAACCACTTAGCCATAAGTAGATAATTATTATCGTCAAAGCTGACTTTCGGGGAATCGGTGTTTTTCATAAAACAGTCCTTTTCGCACCAAATAAAATTAACGCTGTAATATTTGCGACGACCTTTTTTTATTTATTAATAATGTCTAATTTATTCGTGACTTCTTAATTAACGCCTTCCGATGGAGATATTTCTTTTTAATTAAATATTGAAGAGGTATTTTGGGTATTTATTATATACCTATGTATGCCATTGATGATTATATTATACTTAGAGTGTGATTTGCTCTGAAACAATATAGCTCTGTGTGTTTGAGGGATGAACTTATATGTGTTGAATACCGTAATTGAATTAATTAAATAGAGAATTTAATTGAATAGAGACGGAAGTCAGTTTCTTATCTGTCAGCATACATTTCATTCATCTACTAAATATGTAGGTAGTACACAAAAAGGCAAGTGCAGTTTTTAGTTAGTAAGAGTCTGATTCTCAACTACGAAGATTATGAGGAATTAAGGATATTCCAATCAGTAAAAAAAAAATTAAAGATAAATAAAACCTCCTTTCGAACCAAATATAAGGCAGAAAGAGGTCATGTTATAATAATCTATACTAATATTATAAAAAGGTTAAGTTTGTGAGTTTGTAAGGTTGTAGGGAGTTATCTCTTGATCTACTGAACCGATTTTGAAAATTCTTTTACCAATAGAAAGCCACGTTATTTGTTAGTGTCATAGGCTATATCGCCCAACGAAGTGGTCACGTGTCAGCTAGTCTACTTATATACTTATAGAAATAAATTGTTATTCGTCGTTAGTCTCACTAAAACTCAAAAACAGCTTGACTGATTTGAATAGATTTAGATTTTGATTTTGTTTTGTTCGCTGTATTACTGGGGCGGTTTAAATTTACAGGTGATAGGTGGCGCTCCGATCGATTTCGGGCAGGTTGACGTCGTCTGTCGGGTCCACTAGTTATGTAAAAATATTTATACTTGCCAGGTACGAATCGTCCCCATATCCTGAGGGCGGGTAGGATGGTGAAGGGCAGTGCCCAGAACCACGTGAACGCGATCAGTATGCCTGCTTGCACTTTGTTTATCCGTCCATCTAGGGGGCACGAGATTGTTCTGGGGAAGAAAAAATAAATATTAACTTATAATATTATCATCATCAACAGCCCGTATTCAACCACTAATAGGTGTAGGCCTCTTTATATTAAGTGAACGCCACATAGCCCGATCTTCAGCTCTTTTCAACTTACATTATAAAACTTGAAAATGTATCATTACTTTTCGCTTGAGTTTCACTGTGTTAAGGAGGGTTTTGTGCTTGTGTATATTTATGTCTTTTATCCAACACTTATGAAACAGCTTCAGGTCTAACTACGAGTCTATATACGAGTGGTGGATTCAAGCCTATTCCCACTCATTTTGAAAGAAAATCCGTGCCCAGCAGTGGGACATGAAGTAAATGAGTTGACAGACAATGATGTGTATTATACGATGACCTCCGTAAGATTTACGCCATAAAAAGTTTTTTTCCCCATAATATTGAAATTAACCATTTTTAACAGTGTTTTTTTTTCAGTGTCATATTCGCGTAAGTTTCATGAATGTCTCCATATTCTAAACCAACAAATCTTGACCAGTCTTTATCCCATACGTCACAGTTGACCTGGTAGAACGATGTGTTCATTGCCGTGAATTCTCGTAGTACCTTCTCAGAGCCAGCATAAATGCAGCAACGGCTTCTTCGTGGCTGCGAAAAGATCGTCCTTCGTGCGTACAAGGGACGCAATGCCGTAGCAGTCTTATGGCCAAATACTCAAACGCTAATATTTCAAGACATGTTATCGCGTGCTATCTATATCACTTAATGTCAAACTGCCTGTGACATCACGAGACTTATAAAAATATTAGTGATTGAATATTTGGCCATTAAACACTTACTTGTATCTATCAAACGCAATAACAGCATTGGTGATTGCGCCCCCTATACCGGACAGGGAGCCCAGCACTGCATACACGTCACATCCGAGCTGGTAGCCGACCAGCCGCTGGTAGAACGAATTGATGATCAGTAGAGGCATCTCTAGCATCATCATCAGGTCGAACACCGCTAGGTTGATCACGAACATGTTGCTCGGACTGCGTAGGGATTTTGATCTGGAAAGAAAGATAATTTGTTGTGATACGACGACATTTTCCTCTGTGAAAAACATCCATGCTAGGTAAAGGTGTGCCGTCTGTGGTATGTTGTAGGTCCTATGAAATGGATATTGATTCTATTTTGCTTCGTCAATCAAATCAAATCAAAGTCATATCGCTCGGAACACAGAAAGGAAAAGTAAGTAAGGTTTTTCTGGATACAAGTCCAATATACCTGGCTACGGCGATGCTTCTGATGGAAAACAAAACATGAAGATTTTCCGCACTATATAAAAATATAGAATATTAGGTACGCAAAATGAGGTTAAATATGTATAATTTTTTTCTTACACAATAAGATTTTACAGGACTCACTTAATTAAGGATACAATTAGTTTGATCTGTAAAACGGGATCTGTATAATGGGATGTAAACGGTGTGTTAGACTCATAAACAGTTGTATATCAACCGCTTTTACACTCCAAAACAATACGCAATCTACGCAGACTACATAACAACATTTAGAGTACAAATCTACCGTGAATTAAGTTAATTACGGCCGATTAACTAGATTGTTTTCCCGATTCCGACCATGTCCGATTTCAATTAGTCAATTGATAGTATATTGATATATAGGTACGTTGTGTATTAATTATACCTCAATGCTCTGCCTTAAAGGAATTGTGAGACAAAACTACAATACTAGACACTTTTGAAAAGTCTAAAATTTCCATGGTTCCAAAAAGTTAACTAATTATATGGAGGAGAACCGGAAAGAAAGTCAAACGTGCGATATGTTAAATAAACCACGGGTCATCATTGAGGTATTACAAGTTTACAACCCGACGCATTCATGAGTCAAGGGCTATAACCACGACTATGACTATATTTATGGAGGAAAACCTGAATGTCTTATTGTGGGATTTTGTTTTACGTCCATTTAACTTATTTTTAGTGGATTTAAGTAGGTTCTTAATACATCAATGATAGAGATGTAAATTTATGTGCAGTTGGTGGTGTCCTCTCAATGCGGAAATGAACTTAGCTGTTTAAACTTTAGTTTTAGCAGTTTTATAACTGAGATGGGCTAGTTTATAGTTGTGTGAAGGCAGATGAGTTTGTTTACGTAGTTAAGATTGAATTTTTTTTTCTTAATGCTGGTTTTTTTTTGCAGTTTTATTTATGTATTGTCATATTTGCACAAACTTAGGGAGGCCTATATGGGTATAGGCCTCCCTAAGTTTGTGCAAAATGAATGAGTGAATTCACCCACTGCTGGGGCAGTGGGTGAATTCAGACTGTGGAGGATGATGATGATTATCAAATTCACTCGTGTTGTTCTATCTCAAAACGGATTTTTTTCCGCACTTAGACAATTTAATAGTTGATTGGCAATGATAGATTTCTTTATTACCTAAAACTTGGTAAAAAAATATCTGTTTCCTCATTTAGACAAAATGTATGGCACGAAACAGCTGTTTTCTTCGCCATTTCAAGGTCTTCCCCCTAGAAGTTTCTCATTGGATAACTACAACGACCCCTTGTTTTTTTTACGGAAAATAAAAAGCATAGGTGTTTATCGGTTTCATTTTAAGGTTAAGATGAAAACTAGCGCCAGGTAGCTTACCAGTGGTCAGGCTTTTAGCTGAACTGGGCCATTTGGTATAGGTAGCCATATGTTATATAATATGTAATTTTTATATACTCTTTAGTTTTTTTATTAGGTATGTTATTGTGTGCATTGTCCGTGGCTGTGTCTATGACTATTAATATTTTTTCTTTCTCCTTTCTTTTTTCCTCTTCACTCATAGTCATAAACTATTAATATTTTTTCTTTTTCCGAAAATGAGCTAAACAGAAATTTGCGTGACGAGGTCGGGACCAAAAAGGGTAGTCTTTGATCCGGTTAAATACTGTAAGGCCAGTAACGGACTTGATTACTCTAGCCTTAAGCATGTCAGAGGAAGTCCCGGTAATGAGTCCCGTAATGAGACAGAAGTTAATGCAAAGAATGTGTCACCCACTGACGTAAATCTTTGGGCTCTTGTTTTGTTTTTCCATTAGAGTTAGGATACTGTGCTTCACGTAATCTAACAGAACGTTTGCTATACGAAATTC
The DNA here is from genome assembly GCA_958496365.1 of Subacronicta megacephala. Classification (NCBI taxonomy): domain Eukaryota; kingdom Metazoa; phylum Arthropoda; class Insecta; order Lepidoptera; family Noctuidae; genus Subacronicta; species Subacronicta megacephala. The sequence continues at coordinate 3,453,412 of OY292526.1, forward strand.
TAAGGTTTGAATATCATTTTGTAACTAGAATTCCTTTAATGTTTATATATGTTTTTTTTTATTCATATTATAGACACAATGCAAAGAACTATAGTTGCGGGTACCAGCGCTCGATACAGGTGTTAAACAACCACAAAGGTTGACATTTAAACTTTACTTTTACATTAAAAATTATAAAGCATGCTTTTCTCAATTTGATTGTATTTTGTGTACCTACGATGGTTTTGTACGATGTCTTGTTAACCGATTTCGGTTACCAATCTGCGGGGATATTTCAATGTTGGTTGACTTTTCCGGTTGAATTTACTTACTTACTACATATGAAATGGTCCCAATCCATTTCTGACATTGGTTTTGTGGATACACCACAAACAATTAAGTCAGTTTCTTGTTCCTAAAAAGTTATTTCTCTTAGCGTAAACAATAATAATAAAATTGTTAGGAAGTGTGTTTGTTCTTTCCACAAAACATTCAAAAGTCATGAATACAGATGGTTTTATTGCCCGGTAATTTTTTTATGCCCAGAAAACATCGGCATACACCTATTTCTAGTCATAGACTCATGATATTGGTACCTACTACAAAATAAATCAAGTATTCAATATCTTTTCTAAATACATTTCGAGGAAAATATCAAATCAAAATCACATTAAACTACAAAAGAGCCAATCAATTTTCTCCAACAAAACGATTCGTCTCCCGAAGCCGAAGTAAGAAGATCTAACGAATAAGCATTTGGAAGACATAAAATAAAATGTATAATAAAAACATGGTAACTGCCTAAAATCGAGGCAACAGTGCCCAGTGACACAGATAGCTGTAAAAGGACCAAGATAACTAAAGGTTTGGACCATTGTGGAAGCTACGCTATGGCTGATGTTATATTAGACTCTAGATTTTCTTTTGCGCAAACAAAAACTACTCTCATAGGTTAATACACCATTTAAGAGCGATTTTTTTGCATATACTTACTTTTAGATAGGTATTTACTTAGTTTCATGACACTACTGACCACGAACTAACTATATACCTATACGTCTGTCAGGCATGATGGATTGGATAAGTAGTTCTAAAGATTCTCTTCTACAAATCAAATACACTATCGTAGAAACCATATTATTTTATACTTTTATATGTAAATCATTGATAATGGCATAGTATCATCGAACCCATTCAAGTGCCTTTTGTTCTTTTTGTTTTAATTCGGAAACAAACTTGACAAGTCATCGTAGTTCGTCACTTAAGTTATCGTACAGAACGATAAAAAAGTGAATTCGAAATTTGCTGAGATAACAAAATGTGAGTTGAGAGTTTTCTAGTATTGTTATAGATCTAAAGCTAATCACGCTGTGGATAGCGGCCCCGCCACAAAAACGTTAGTCGGTGAACATCGGAAACGTTTTCCGAACTGTCGGAGAGCGCCGAGCGGTTTAGAACTTTTCTCCTGACACGCGCTCTAGATCGCAGCCGAAGGCAACTCCACTCTTTTATCGTTCCCTTTTTTTAAATATTCATCATTGTTTTGGAGGAGAGGCGGTTTGCGTTTCTCAATTGTTTTGTTGATTAGCTGTTTCATTTTTGTTTTTATCAAGCAAAGAGGTTTCTAATAAAGCAATGCGGGGTTGGATAAAAGCTATACGTCTAATACATTCCGAAGAAAAGTAGATAGGTAAATAATGTTAGAGAACTGAAACTGCCTCATTAGTCTAAGGTCCGAAGCTCGAGGTCCTGGGTGTGATTTCCAGTGTTATTGGGTTTTTCTATGAAATTCTCAGTAGCTTGGAGGTTTGATATGTGCCCGGTGAACTGTGGGTGTACATTAGGAACACCTCTGCCTAACCTTTCGGGGAATACAGGCGTGATAGTATGTTATAATGTATGAGAGCTAAGCCTCGAAATTACAAAGTTAGGTAATTAAATTGGTTTTTGTCATTGTGATTGGTTTACCTACGAATTGAATCCTGGCAATCAACCTTATGTTAAGTGTTACTAGTTACGTAAATCCCATACAAATACATACAAGACATAAAAGAAAATTAACGACTATCATTAATCGCCACTAAGCATATATAATTAAGTTTAAGCGTTTGCATTTTTCCAATTTAAGCTGAATTTGCTAACTTTGTTTGTCACCATTTTATTGGAAGTCTGGAAGCTGGGCTACGTTCAGAAACTTAATTAAGTAAATCCACTACAGATGTCAGTTTCACGATCGGATCGTCGTGTCATATTGTTCGACAAATTGATATGAATTTGGCTTCGGTTTTTGCATATTTAATAGAATACTAAAAGAGTCTTCAGATCGAATTTAAAGATTTCATTTTTTAAAAAATATAAGTATTTTTTTAAATGAAATCTTCGGCATATTCGAACATTTCGAATATTTTTATTCCCATGAATAAAAAATAGGTACCTAATATATTTCGAAATAAATCCTCGCCCAGTGGTTTCTTGAGCAATCACATCTTATTATGTAGTTATTAATCAGTAAGAAATTCATTTTTTATTTGTTTGTTTTCGTGAGTTAAGTTTTTTTTTAAAGTTGGCAAAAAAATCGGTGAAAGACATTAAACAACATTATATTTTTAAATGAATTCATGCCCAGTGCTTTCTTTAATAATCAAATCTCATTATGTACCTACTTACTACCTATTTAGTAAGAAATTCATTATTTATTTAATTATTTTCCTGAGTCTCATAAATTATGTATGTGAAAAATTTAATCTTCTTGACATAGTCCAGTGAGCGTCTTTGTGTAATACACCTATTGTACATATGAACGCTACATATACAGTATTTTTTTCAAATCCGTAATTCCGAGTAAAGTCTGGAACGTTCCAAATCATGGTCATGGATGAATAAGCCGGCCGTGCGCTCTCCGATGAGCCCACGACGTTAAGTGATGCGGAACATGGGAAAACTCCCACATGTTGAAAAAACCGTAAAACGGTACAATAGAAAAACGCTTATAAGTACTTACTTATGAAAAAAAAACATCGTGAAAAGATGTTGCTATTCTGCTAAGAATAAAATAAAACTGACTAATATAAGATATAGGCATAAGCAAATGGTTTTTGCTCGTGACTTCGTATTTCATATCAAGATATTTCCAATGTCATACAATGCCATCATGCCTGTGTTCCCCGAAGTGTTAGGTAGAGTTGTACTAATGTACACACACGTTTCGGTATGTTTAGGTCCCATGTAATAGGGGGCGAGCCTATTGCCATTAACCGATCACAAAGCCAGACTCCGAGCTGCTACAGAGAATTTCATAGAAAAACTCAATAATGCTTTGCTCGACCTGGGAATCGAACCCTCTAGCGTTAGCAGTTGCACTCGGGATCACTATACTAACAAGGCAGTCCTAATTTTCAATTTAATAATTTTACTTTACTAAAAGAAAAAAGTAAAAATATACTCACGTTCCGAAAATCCAGATGACAATTCCGTTGCCTAGAAGTGACGTCGTCATCAGCATGGTGTAGATAAGTGCAAGGACATAGTGCCAGTACTTGCTGACCGCAGGGAAATTCCGCCAGTGCTCGTGAACCAAGTCTTGATGTTCTTCAGGGATGTTCCAGCCTAGCATGTGCTCGACAACCTCCTTGGACACCCTGTCGAAAAAGAAAGAAATGTGACAAACCTTCTTGGTTGAAATGAGGTCCGAATGACGTTACTGTCAAGTACATAGATTTTTTTTAATTAACCCGGTCACCGATTTTGTCCATTTAAAATCTAAAAGCTTGCAGGAGAAAATGTAGTACCTATTATTTAAAAGTAATTTTTTGATTGTATTTAAATACTGACCTTCATAAATACCAATTTTCGTAACTAAATTATTTCAATTTATTACTAAGAACATACTTAGTTTTAATATTAGGTATAATGTAAATACAATAAACAAGAGTTGTTCTAACTTTATTAATCATAGTTATCAGACCGTATTTTATTTGTTGAGGTAAAACTTTTTGTTCTAGCTAAAAATATTAACACAATATCCACTGAATAAGAAATATTAGTTATTAAGTAGAACTCATAAATTTATTAAGATAAAGTGAACAATTTGAACAACTTATAAGTAGAATTCACTGATAATTATTCGACATGAAAAGATTAATTAACTACCCAAGTTAGGATTTAATTAATTTAATTGAGAGCACTTTGATTTAACTTGATGAAGGAGGATCTTTTTTTCAAAGTAATTGTAAAAAATAAGCAAATTAATGAAAGTGATACTAACATTTTTAGCGGATAGGCAATGGGGCCGATTTCGTCCGTAAAGTTTGTCGCCATTTTGTGCGCGTTTTTTAACAAAATGGCGGAGATTTATTCGTGTTTTTACTATTGTTTCATGAGTTAAATGGAATGTAAAAGGTTTTATTTATAAAATTATGTGTTTTATGACGAAGTGAGTAGTCCGACATCCAGTCGCTTCTCACTTGTGGCCCGAGGGCGATGTTGCACAGTTTTATATCGTTCCAAATAGTGCGTGTCAGTTAATTCCTTAATTCAATAAAATAGTAAAGCTTCTTACTATTTGGTCAAGCGTGAAACACATCGCGCCATTTGTTCTCAATCTGTTTCAGATTTATCAAGGATTTTTTTATTGTGTATTTTTGTGTACAGCAGTATTTCTATGAAAATCAAAGTTTCCATTACCTACCTAGTAATGTTATGTTATGTTGAAGCCTGATAATTATACTTTTTTAGAGCGTCAGTAAAACCAGACAAGTTTCCCGGAAAGGGTAATCGAAAAACAATCTGGTAGTAAATATCATAAACATAAGTAGTAAATATTGATAGATATTGTATTTACAGTCGCCAGCAGGTCAAGGTATACAAAACTGTCAAATTTCTCCAAATGATTTTAAACCTTACGTTGTCCAAGATAAACTTCAAAATCTACTGAGAAAATTTGACATTTTGTGGCCACTTGATGTGCTGGCCACGGTACATACCCCTTTTCAGTTTGGTAGGTATATTATTTCTGATCCTTGTTTATTAAAACCAAGTGCTTGTTTCGTCAATGGTAAATAGATATATTTAAGTATGTGTACAGTATGTTCCATTCCATTTCTGTCAAAAATATTGAGGTTTTGCTGCGCCTGCCACGGTCAATCTGTGGATGGGTGATCATTTTATAATTCATCGGGACGCCTTCGTACCTCGGAGAGCATGCAAAGGTCTCAGTTCACCTATGACAATCGTAAGTGTTACTCAGAAGCCCAAAAAGCCTAACAACCAGTCTATCTTTCGAATATCTGTATTGCCCAGAAATTGGGTTGCGGAGGTCTGATGGCATTCGCTTTATGTTAAATACACTGCACACAACCTGCTTGGGATAAAACTAAGAAAATGATGAAAATCAATTCAGTATACTCGACACAACAAAACATAGTGTTGTCCAAATAGATTGTTCATCGATTTTGCCCGAACTATAGTTGTTTTGGTCTTGTAAACTCGTTGCTATTTATGCATGCTGCTGATCTTAGCGGCAATGAAACGACTGCACGTAACTTTGTTCGGAACTGTGTTTATATTGCAAGTTCTATTCAACTAGTTGGTAAACAGGGCAAAATTAGCATTAACATGGTCGTTTAAGGTAATTCCACGAAACTTAGAACGAAGGTAATATGCTGTACGCATTTGCATTACAAAAAGTGGTTAACAAGCTCATCATCTTCATCACGCACATCTCGATTCGGCCCACTGTTAAATTTATTATGCGTAGTTTGTAGTACTGCTACCTCATTAGTCTTGTGGTACTAAGCGCGACTACTACGCTAGAGGTCCTGGGTCTGAGCCCCAGGTCGAGCAGTCTTATTGGATTTTTCTATGAAATTCTCAGTAGCAGCTCGGAGTCTGGATTTACCTATGCCCGGTTATTGGTAAAAGGCTCGCCCCCTATTACATGTGACCTGAACATATCGGCGAAATGTTTTTATGCCCGGTTAATGGCCCTAATGTAACCCACATTAGGGACATTAACCGGGCACAAAAGTAGACTCAGAGCTGCTACTGCGTTTCATAGAAACCACATAACAATTTGCTCGACCTAGCGATCGAATCCAGGACCTCTAGCGTAGCAGTCGCGTTTAGGACTACTAGACTAATGAAGCAGGCTTTTTATAATTAACCTAAATTCGTTATCAATTATTTTTTTAAACGCAAACCCATAGGCACGATAGAAGTATTAGAGTAGGTACCTACGAAGAATATGTATTAATAAACAAAAGCCGGTATAAAAACTGTGGCACTTACCTTGATGATTATTCAAAAGCTTCAAACGACACAGGAACAATGTGCAGTAGGTACTATATCCCCATTACTGAAATAAGGGAACGTTTTTTATTCAAACATTTACAAAATGGCGGCTGGATTGCTGTACCGACCGTTCTAGCTAGGAAGGAATTCTCGCGTCATCGAAGGACAACGAGTACGGAATTCAAGCCATTATGAGTAACCCTGTAGTTAATCGTATGTGAGGGTAGTATGTGAGAAATTGAGACGTAAATTGGAGGCAAGTTAAAAATTACTCGGAGGGATTCGAGATATTCACTACATTCCGCTTGACTGAAAATCTGTCTCGATTAAAACGTGACCGGGTTTTTAACCGACTTCAAAAAGGAGGTTTTCAATTCGGATGTACATATATATATATATTATATATTTTATGTATGTTCGGGCATAACTCCGCAATATATAGAAAAACTTTTTTGTTCAAAAAGAGTTTATTCCGAAATGGTCCTATTTCAATTTCATATCTGATTATGAGTTTCGGAGACAGATAACGATACTCTTCAAAAAATTACTGCAAATCAACCGCGATTGCTGCGAACACATCTGGTGAAAATGCGATCACATTTGAAAAAAATAATAATAGGTAGCTTTAAACGAAAAAGTAATCCCGCTTTCAAAAAATAATGTTATGTCTAAAACAGTAAGTCGGTGGCGAAAACAAAAGATCCACTCAAATTAAAGTCACCGACTTCCGAAACTGCTGTTATTTTTTTCTTTATGATTCGGCGAATAATGACGAACTTGATACGAATCTCGCCAATATCTACGTACGTATTACTTACTTATTTCAGTCTCTATTCCTGCATAGACAATATTGCTAAACTTTCAGCTCCTGTCGAAACTTCATCTAAATGTTTGTCCAAGCCGAATGACGCCGAATTTAGAGCTTCCGAACAATACTACTAACTTGGTGGATAATATTAATTGACTGCCTCATTAGTCTAGTGGTCCTAAGCGCGACTGCTACGCTAGAGGTCCTGGGTTCCCAGGTCGAGGTAAGTTTTCTTGGGTTTTCTATGACATTTTTAGTAGCAACTGGGAGTCTAGATTTGTGCCCGGTTAATGGCAATAGGCTCATCCCTATTATGGAACCAAAACATACGGGCGAAATGTGGGACATCTCTGCCTAGCTATTCGGGGAATACAGGCGTGATGGTATCGTATGAAAATATTAATAAGTACAACATCGTAGTTTATTTGCATTTTCTTTAATTTTCTTTTTAAACGGGAAATTGAAGTCGCTCACTAATGAGGTCACTCGTTATAGGTCGGGACAAATATTTTTCTTTTGCGGCCGTTGAGCTTATTTTTGAGATAATTAAGGGTGAGAAACGAAGGCCAATTAGTGGAGGAGAGAAAGGGAAAAATGATTTTGTTAAATTGTAATGGATCTTGCAGGTATTTAATTGGTTTTTTATTCAGAAATCTACAAAATGAATTATTTTATGTAATCGTATTTCATAAATTCGCAGAATGTATTCACAATTGTAAATTAGTATATTTGTCGTTGCTAATACCTCTAATACCAAGCTTTAATTAATTGATTATATCTATTACATTTATTTTGTATAAAAATCACAAACAGTAAATTAAAATATATTTAAAAAATATTTGCAACTCATATCTGTCTAATCTCAACTATCTAGACGAAAAAAAAACATAATAAAAGTTAAAAGTTTATACGCAAATAAGATTGGAACATTGAAATAATGGACGCACGCCTTCAGACCTCTTCTAACTTTAATACATAACGCAAATATATTAGAAAAAGTAAAATAAGTTTGTCAAACTCTGTGAGAGACTGGGGACCGAACCTCGATACAATTTCAACTTTTGCGTCACATTGCATAATTTAACCTATTTGTAGGCGTCGTTTTAATTCACAAAAACCGTTATGAGAGGGTTGAAACAATTGATTTCTATTGTGCCTGGCAATTGATTCTTGAAAGGTTACATTAAGTATTTAATTTATAGGTCAATCAGTGTCAAGATATTCTCATCATTCTTCATATCCTACACACATTTGCCCAATATATAGGTAGGTTTCCAGTCGATCCTGATACGGCTTTTATTGTATTTTTTATTACTATACGTATTTTGTAGTGATATCCTAGTGATATGACCACTGGACTGCTTAGTCAAAGGTTTCGAGTTCGAATCCAAGGCACGCACCTCTAACTTTTCGAAGTTATGTGCGTATTAATAATTAATTATCACGCTCTTAAACGGTGAATGAAAACATCGTGAGGAAACCTGCATGCTTGAGAGATTTTCTTGACGGCTTGTGCCAAGTCTGCCAACCCGCAGTAGGCTAGCGTGGCGGACTATAGCCTAATCCCTCTCCTACTGAGAGGAGACCCGTGCCCAGCAGTGGGACAATGTAATGGGTTGATGATGATACGTATTTTACACGAAGCGACTGTCATCAATCCTCCGCGCTGACCTATCTGTAACGCAACTCCTTTCCTTTCCTTCCAAAATTAGTGCAATATCAAAAATTGTATAGCAAAATAATATAACAATAACATTTTTCTAGTTTAATTTTTTTTATTTGAAATTAAGTATTGGACTTAATTTCAAATAAAAAAAATTAAAAGAAGCATATAAAAATACCTATATATTTTGTTGTAAGTAACAGAGCTTGTGCTCTGTGAGAAAAGATATTTAATCTTCATGACAGGTGCCTCACGGAGAGAGAGGGCCAGTATCAACACAATAGCTTCGATTTATAACAATTTTCTTTTAGCTTTCTTTTATTTTTAAAATCTGGCTCCGACGATGACATTATACGCTATACACTGTGTGGGTCACGTTTATTTATTTTCTATTTCCATCTTTTCTTTCGTATTATTCAGTAGGTGATCTCGCAAGAAAGATTGTACTACATTGTTGTTTTATAAATTAGTGTGAAAATGTGTCTACTTTACTCGCGGGGCGTATAGATACTTGATACGATAGTCTTTTTGTAGCAAGTGTTTAGATACGCCCCGTGAGTGATATGTCTCTGACTCGAATATCGGTTCATATTACCATCACGCCTGTATTCCCCGAACTAGCAGTCGCGCTTTCTAGGACCACACGACTAACGAGGCAGTTAATATAATACAAATATGTTTGTATTCATTTGCCACTTTGACCGCAGCGACCCAACTGATGTGGCATCAGTCGTTACTTAGGCTTGATACAAGATTTTGTGGAGCGCCGCCGGAGGCCCAATTTCTCCCTCAGTCCCCTCCCTTCTCCATTTCTTCTTCCCCTCCCTTCTCCTTTTCTTCTTCCCCTTCCTTTTCATTAAATAAGGGCGGCGATGACTACTTACCATCAGGTAGCTCGCCTGTTCGTTTGTAGAGTTATCTCATATAAAAAAATCAAGTCTATCTACCCATATTGTGCCTTCTTTCAAAATTAAGTATAACCACTTTAGTCAGAAGCAGGGTACTTATTTCTATCACTACTTTTAGGACCCTTAAATATAAATACTTCTGATTAGGCTCCAAAAATAAAAACTGTGAGCTTCTTTCAATTTCACTTCTTTCCGTCTTTGAAGTTAGAGTTTCTTTAAGCTTTGATTTGACGGCTATAAATGCTGTATAAAATGGTGTTATCCTTAACGAGGAGAGATCAAAGTTAATTCGCCAATGTCGGCAGGTGTTCTGAAAGTTGTTTGTTTGAGAGCTCGGTAACTTCGCGTAAATATTTACTTGTTTAAACTTGAACCCACGCTCAAAAAGTTATTCTTAGTTTAAGGTTTCTTAAAATATCTGTATTTTGTTAGTGGGTTGACTTAACTTGATTTTGTTGAAGACAATTTTGTTGAAATATTTTTCTGTTTCAATGTCTGTATTAAAACTAAGTTACCCAAATACTTGAAATGATTTTCTGTTCCAATTACTGTCATAATTTTGCTAGGTCGTAATCCATATTTTGCTGTTTCAATTCCTGTAATAATAATGTCATTTAATTCCAATGTAGGCGTTGATTCACAATTGGTGATTTCTTCACTATTATATAATAGTAACTTTATTCATTTTATATTACCAACGGACTGTAGATCGTTGCTCGTGGGATTTTCGGTTTCACCCGAGATCCTTTTTGCAGTGGCCATCAGTTCTACTTCTATGTTGCCCATGCCAAATAAGCTTGCTAATTCTTTGAGTAATGTCGGGATCTCATTTCTGATTCGAAGATATACCAAGCTCTCCTCATAGCTCCCTAAGCTGACCTTGACGATTCTGTCGTTTGTTATGGGTTTCTATGATTCCCAAAGTGAGCGACCACGCTTCTTTTTGAAACTGAATGACTGACAATGGACCCTAAAACACAGAGTAGGACTGTGGGTGTGCAAATCCATGTATAAAGTTTTAGTAAAAACAGGTTAGACGGTACATAAGTTACGATTTCCATTTTGCTCAAGTGTTAGGAGCACTAGAACAAAAAGAGATTTATCACAAATACATATTGTAATAGTTGGCGCCACTGGGTCCTTTGTTACAAAAGTCTATTAGGAAAGTTCACAAACTTTGTATTAGATCGTCTGGGACGTCTGGCGATATATTTATAATATTACTTGCTTATATTATCTAGACTGCGAACACACTTAAGCTCTTTTTTGGAGTGCGTCATAGACTGCCTTATTAGTCTAGTGGTCCTAAGCGCGGCTGCTACGCCAGAGGTCCTGTGTTCGATCCCCAGGTAGAGCAAAGTGTTATTGGATTTTTCTACGAAATTCTCAGTAGCAGCTTGGAGCCTGGATTTGTGCCCGGTTAATGGCAATAGGCTCGCCCCCTATTACATGGGACCTACCATAGCTGGTACTATATGGGTACTAGACGATAGATATAATATTTATTATACTTAGTAAATACATACTTATATATAAGAAACACCCATGCAAACGCAATCACTTACACATCATTAATATTTGTGTTGTTTTTTACAAATTGCATGTTTAAGATGCTTATTATTAGGACACCTTATTTGGATGCAATAATAGCTGATCGGCTTCTAGTATATATTCAGTCTATGCCAAGTATACGTTAAACAACGAAATGTACTGGACGCAAAATGTAGACGGTTTCATGCAAGCAAAATATTACACCAATGGCCTCCTTTGTTCTCTTGTAGCCGCTTTGTCCTGTTTGTTAGATGTCCCATGAATTCCTTTCTTTAAAATCCTTCTTAATCTTCGCATAAATTTTGCCAAAATACTGTGATGACGGTTTGAGTTTCGTTTACTAGCTCACTTTCATTTTAAATGTAAAAAGAGAGTTGTTTTGTTTTCAACTCTACATCGATTATGTTACAGCGGTTTTTAAGAACTTTTATAAAGTTTTTAGATAATTATGATGAATGGATTTTAGATATATATTCACGGAGCTTCTAGCATTGTTCTTCGGCGGTAAGTTTTGCTATTATATACTTGCCGAAGTTTGGTAAAAGCAGCAACCGTACCTACTGGAGATATTGCTAGAGGTTTTAAAAATATTCCCTTAATAAAAATATCGGTTTTTCATTTATAACTTTAGAAATGAAAAAAATGAAATCAGAGGATTGATTTATCAAAATCAGGTTATTAGCTAAGTAATAATTATTTCCGTATACATTTATTTCCTAAATTTTCATATTTTGTAAATCTTACTTGAACAAAACGTATAAAAAAATATATAGTATCAAACCGGTATCGGGAACAATATCAATTATTATTATTCGTAAAAGTTATATTAATTAGACCAATAAAGGCACAGTATACTTGTATAAAGCAAACATTCTAATGCTATTTCTTTTAGTAAAATAGTTTTATATTCAAATGAAATATTTTGATCTGGAACTGGAGGAAAAATATAAAATGTAACAGTGACTTTTCTCGCAAGTTTAACTAAAGAAACGGGTCACCAAAGCGTTGGCGTATTATGCGGGCACTGGCTTGATATCTTTATAAACGCAAAAGATTATTCTTATTGTATGAAGACTAAGCAGTGCATTCATATTTTTGTATTTCAGAGATTTGTTTCTCATCTCGGAAAGTTAAGATCAACATTTCAATATTTTCACGGGAATACGATACAACTGTTACCTAGTTTCTTAAAGAAGAATTTTAAGAGACATATAGAACCAGAGGACAATGGTGAACACTAGGAGAGGCCTATGTCCAGCGGTAGAGTGATATATGCTGATGATGATAATGACGATGATACAGAAATTTAAAGCAAGTAGTTCAAATAAAACTGTCTCAACTTGGAATTGGCAACCTCAATCACGAGTAAAAGACTTGTTGAAATATTATTATTATAGTATTAAAAAAATAATTCATCATATTCATAATCCACGTTCAATATTCACACTATAAACCAATGATCTAAAAGATCTTACAGAGGTTTATTAATCGGTATACACAATAAGTAATTCCACTAGCTTAATATCAATCAAAACCTGAATGAAAGGGGACCCAACCACAATATCAAGATTAGAACTTAGCTCCAAATTCAGTAATCCCGTTTAATCGCTTGTAACGCGCTAACCATACATTTAACGCCCAAGATGTGTCAAGACATGTTCATACATCGTCCCACATGTTCCAAGACTATGGAGTCCAAAACCAATTATGTACACAACTTGGCACGCAATATATGAGCGACGGCGACGTGAATTTATGAATCGCTCGAATGCCGACAAATTTATGAGAACCCTCTGCGTTTAATCTGTTTCGTCATAGATTAGGCCTTTAGTATGACCCCTTTAGGGTACATTGACTATCGAGATAACTGCCGGTCTGTCGCAAAGCGGCATTGTATTCCCGAACGAATGGAAGCACCAAATTATAGACGCAAATTTTTTACTTTGCCTCTAAGATCCGTCATTTGCTCTTGTTAATGCAAATATCCGTAAGTAGCGGTAGTGAGATGAAAGGAAGTTGCTATTTAAAGCTAAGTCAAATTAGCAGTCTGAAAATGTGGAAGTTATTCCAGAATGGGATGATTCAAAACTGACTGGCAGCAATGACCATACAAAATCATAAGAGTATTATAAATTCGATACTTGTAAAATGTAATTTTGTGTCTGTGGGTTATCAGCAAAATGATCAGTTTTGATAAATCATATTATGATTCACGTTAGAAAATTGCTAAGAATCAGCTCAAATTTCTAATTTGTTCAATTTGGTTATAAACGTTTTTGACCTCCCAGAATGAAACTGACTTAATAATACATTTTCAACTAAAAAATATGCACAAGTTTTTTTATACTTACTCACGTATATGAACAAACCCTCAACGACGAAGCGTACGCAACGAAACTCATTATTCAAATGCACGTAATAGCTCAATTTAAATAAATGTTCTCGGCTGTGGACAAAGCGCAGCTTGCACCCAGCAATTACTTACCGCAGCTGTTTTAGCACTAAATTGATATTTGTGTACTTATACCAGAGGTTGAATGGCTTGCGTTTGGAGGGAAGGTGCACTGACAATTTCCCGCGTAATAAACCGCCAGTAAAACGAGGTTGGAGTCGGTTTTAAACCTCAAATAGTGCTGTGTAATTTGCAATTTGTTTTTTTTTTGGAATGTGTTGTATTTTCAAAATATGCGTTGCGATTTATAATAATGTCACTCTTTATATAGGTAATAATATACTACCTAATTAAATACAATAGACTTTTTCTGTCATAGTTGTGGCGAATCTTATGACCGTGGCTATAGGTTTTAGTCGGTACGAGTCCGTCATATCCTGTCACCTCTCCAGGTGGTAGACGATCTATGACATTTTCCGACTAAAAAAAGGTACAGTAGCTGTTCGGGTGGAATGCTTATGGAATGCAATAAATTTTTGAGTATTGAGATGGTCTCTCAGTGTTTAAGGCCGTATACCTATTAGTTTAAAAGTAAAATTGACATTTGAGATTGTTTTGTTGTTGCCTAGCAACCAAGAGAAAAAATTGGACTGGAAGAAAAATAGTTCTAAGAAATAAAATAAAATAGTTCGTTAGTTCAAATAAAATATAAGTAGTACAAGATCAATCTGGTTTCCTTCGAGAGTTCAGTTCAGTCCCAAACATTTGGTCCATCGGAGCCGGATTTATTGGAAAAGGAGCCAGATTTTTGGAAAATTTGGCGTCGACACGGAGGTGCATAGCTGTTGATGGCGCCTAGGTGCTGGTAAGGCACCAGTGCAGTAACATAGTTCAAGAGGTCGAGCAGTCGGCGGATCCTGAAGCGGGAGCGGGTCCCAGGGCGAGAGCAGTTCTAGATCATCAGCTGCACTGCGGCCACACGGTGGGCGGTGCAACGAGCTGAAGCGGATTCACGAGCGGAGCGGATTTAGGTAATAGCAGAGCGGTTTCATGGAGTATGATGTGGGTACGAGCGAGTGTCATCAGTGTTAAAGTATTGAACAAATTGTAAGTACTTTTAAATTATTAACCTGAAGAATTTGAAGAGATCGAGGAATTTACAGTGTTTTGAACTTAATGTAAATCTGTGCATTTTATACTAGTTAGTTGTTATATTAATTGTTGTTGTCTTTTCAATAATTTAACATGGAGTCATTAGTAAAGCTGCAAATAGACACTAAAAATAAGATTGACAAGGGGAGAACGAACTTCAAAAAATCTCCTAAAGAGAGAATAACGCAAGGGTATGTAGAAACTAGGATGGAAACGTTAGAATATCATTGGAAAATATTTAATGATACGCATAGGAAAATTATTGAGAGAGCAACATTAGATGATATGAAGGGTGTATATTTTAGTTCAGAAATGTATGATAGTACAGAAGAAACATATATAACATATAAGTCAGAATTAAAAGACTGTCAATTAAAGTTTATTGTGAAAGATTCACGTGAGCAACCATCTTGTAGTGGTAGCGATAGTAAAATGTTTAATGTTAGGTTGCCAAAAATAAACATCCCTTCTTTTTCGGGCAATTACAATGAATGGATAAGTTTTCGTGACCTCTTTACGTCACTAGTCCATTTTAATAAAGGGTTGGATGATGTCCAAAGGTTGCATTACTTAAAAGGATGTTTAGCTGGAGAAGCTGAACAGTTGCTTCGTCAAATACCTGTTACAGCTGCTAATTATTCTGTGTGTTGGAATCAATTAGAGCACAGGTATAATAATAAGCGTCAATTAGCTAATTCTATTTTACAACGTTTGTTCGGGCAGAAACGCGTTAGTTCAGAGTCAGCGGTGACTTTAAAACATTTATTAGATACTACCTCCGACTGTATGAGTGCATTGACCAACCTAGGTATTAATGTGTCCACCTGGGACATAATAGTCATTCACATAGTTGCGTCTAAGTTGGACCAGGAAACGCGCAAGCAGTGGGAGTTGAAGGTATCAGCAGATAATCCGACTGAGTTGCCCACTTTAGATCATTTTAAAACATTTATTGAGAGTCGGTACAGGGCTTTTGAATTCATAGAGCCTCAAAGGGCACCAGGACAGCATAGTAGTTCACGGATGGATCGATCTAATAATTACAAGGTATTTACTACTCGTAATACTTACCCAGTTCAAGCCGGTCAAACCAAAATTCGATGTGAGCATTGTGGTGAAGGTCACAAGTTGTGCTTTTGTGAAAAGTTCACCAAGTTAGATATTAACCAGAGAAGACAGTTTGTTCAAAGTAATAAAATATGTTTTAACTGTCTTGGCGGAAACCACATGGTGAGTCAGTGTATGATCACCACGAGATGTCGTTTGTGTAGGAAGAGACACCATACTCTACTGCATACAGACGACACCTATTCTAATGTGCACAAAGATCAAGCAAAGAAACAGGATGTCATGCCAGAAGATACCGAAGTCTCTGTTAATAGTACCTCACCTCTTGTTTCCTGCCTTTCAACTAACAAACATGCCAGGCCAGGTCGAGTTTTACTAGCCACCGCGTTAGTAAAAGCTCAGACGGCGGCGCATGAATTTCTATTAGTTCGAGCATTGTTGGACCAGGGCTCACAAGCTTCTTTTATTACTGAAGCTGCCGTACAGCTCTTAGGATTAAAAAGAAGATCAATCAAAGGCATCGTCTCGAGCCTTGGGGACAATAAGACAGTAGTAGCAGACTATATGGTTACCTTAGTTTTACAGTCTGTGGCAGACTCTGAGTTTGAAATGAAGGTGGAGGCGTATGTTTTAAAGAGTATCACGTCGTATCTCCCTGAAAGGGAACTAGAACCAATAAAATGGTCTGTTTTAGAGCATCTAGTATTAGCCGATCCACACTTCAGCACACCAAACAGAATCGACATTTTATTAGGTGCTGATGTGTACAGTGCAGTGCTACAAGAGGGCGTCAAAAAGGATCCAACTGGATCATTAGTAGCACAACAAACCAGTTTGGGTTGGATTCTTTCTGGGGTGGCTCACCTGAAAAGAAAGGATATTAGTACAAATAAGGTCACGGCAATGTATGTTCAACTTAACGAAAATGAAATGCTCAAGAAATTTTGGGAAATTGAAGATCACTTCCCACACTCTGAAATACTTACAGACCAGCAGAAAAGATGCGAAGAGTTCTTTACATCTACTACCACAAGAACCGTGGATGGTCGATATGTGGTAAGGTTGCCGTTCAAAGATGAAAATCCTGCGTGTATAGGGGGTAACAATAGAGAAATAGCAATAAAAAGATTTAAAGCACTAGAGAGAAAGTTCACAAAAGATTAAGATCTGAAAGAAAAGTACACAAAGGTTATTAATGAATATTTAGAATTAGATCATATGAGAATAGTACATAAACCAGATATTAATACTAATAAAGCTGTTTACCTACCCCATCACGCAGTGATCAGAGAGGACAAGTCTACCACAAAGGTACGGGTAGTTTTCGACGCATCTTGCAAAAATGAAAACGGTGTTTCGCTTAATGATACATTAATGGTAGGACCTACCTTGCAACCAGATCTACGACACATAGTTCTTCGTTGGAGAATCCATCGTATAGCTATTATAGCAGATATAATTAAAATGTACCGCCAAGTTCGAGCAGCAGAAGAGGATGTTGTTTACCAAAGAATAGTATGGAGAAACAGTAGTGATGATGAAATACAGGATTACGAGTTGTTGACAGTCACGTTTGGTACAGCTTCAGCTCCTTACATGGCGGTGAAGGCATTGAATCAGGTCGCATTGGATGATGGTAAAGATTTTCCAACAGCAGCTAAAAGGGTCTCAAATAGTTTTTATATGGATGATTTGATGATTAGTTGCTCAACAGTTGAAGAAGGAAAAGGTTTATGTAAGGAAATGAGTCAATTATTAAAAAGGGCTGGATTTGAGTTACAAAAATGGGACAGCAATAGTAAAGAAATTCTATGAAAAAGGAAATCAGGGCATAGGAAAGGAGAAGGATGAGCTGTGTGAAGATGGGTAAGAAAGGGAAGTATTCGATAATACAAAAATATTAGGACTTACCTGGTGCCGTAGTACAGACGAATTCAGATACACCGTGCAGCTCCCCTCGAGATCTGAAAAGGTAACGAAACGCAGCATTATATCCGATATCGCGCGGTTGTTTGATCCGCTTGGCTGGATTGCGCCCAGTATAATTTTAGCCAAGATACTTATACAGAAGCTTTGGTTAACAGGTGTAGATTGGGATGATGATCTGCCAACTACATTAAAACAAGAATAGGATACTTACCGAGAAGATTTGTTACAGCTGTTCAAAGTACGTGTTCCCAGATGGCTTGGAGTAACTGAAAATGGTAGTTCACTTGAGTTGCATGGTTTCAGCGATGCATTCAAGACAGTATATGCAGCGGTCGCATATACGCGGTATATTGATAGTTCTGGAAATGTTAACGTTTCTCTTCTGATTGCTAAAACGATGGTCGCACCGATAAAACAGATCAGCATTTCTCGCCTAGAATTGGTGCGTGCCTGGACGGACTCAACGGTAGTGTTGGCGTGGCTAAATAGTCACCCTAATCGGTGGAAAACTTTTGTCGCAAATAGAGTTTCAGAGATATTGACCACACTTGATGCAGATCAATGGTACCATGTATCTACTAAGGATAAACATGGCGGAGTTCAATCAACTTTATTATCGATAGCAATCTTTGTTTTGAAGGGCCACAGGTATATACATAATGTAAATATTAGTTATAGAAGAACCAATGCCATTCGCATTGACAGTTCATTGTCTAGTTGGTGAACCGCTCATCACTGTTCCTGATGCCAACTATGAGAGTTCGAATATAAGTTCCCTGTCTCGATGGCAACTTTTGCAAAAAAATTGCAGAATTTTTGGCGGCGTTGGTCCACCGAGTATTTAAGTAATCTAGTTCATAGATATAAATGGTCCCTTAAAACTCCAGAACCAGATATAGGCGACTACATCGTCTTAGTGAAAGAGTCCGACTTACCTCCTGCTCGCTGGTTGCTTGGTCGAATTATTGATAAGCATCCCGGTGCTGATAACATCACCCGCGTGGTCACATTACGCACTAAAACAGGTATTTTGAAACGACCTACATCCAAATTATGTGTTCTACCCGTCAATGATTAAAATAGAATGGTTTAGTTATAGTTCCTAAGATCATCATCATTATTTGTATTGATTGTATAGTTTTATTAGGTCAAGTTCATGTTATCATATAAATTAAGGTTTTTTTTTTTTTTTGGAATTATTGTTTAGCGCATAAGATTTTAATGTAATTAAGATTTGTCATGTCATTTGTTTAGCCTGTAAGAAAGTTAGTATGTAAGTTTATTAAAACAGTTTAGTTCATAAGTTCTGTAAAAATTTTAGTATTTTAAGTTCTTGTTAGTTCTCTCGAGTTAGATCTCAAGTTGAAATTATTTTAGTTCTTTAGTTCCTTTTGAAGGACATTATTTTCCCTTAATAATGTCCTTGGTGGGCGGTATGTTTAAGGCCGTATACCTATTAGTTTAAAAGTAAAATTGACATTTGAGATTGTTTTGTTGTTGCCTAGCAACCAAGAGAAAAAATTGGACTGGAAGAAAAATAGTTCTAAGAAATAAAATAAAATAGTTCGTTAGTTCAAATAAAATATAAGTAGTACAAGATCAATCTGGTTTCCTTCGAGAGTTCAGTTCAGTCCCAAACACTCAGTGAATGCGTGAGTGAAACCCTATGTCAAGTATACCTTAGGATTTCGAATCGTTAAGAAAGCAGTAGAGTGGATAAATATATTTTCTGACAGAAATTGGACCGTAGATCGGCAATATTGTCCTCTAATAATATAAATATGTGTGGTACATGGTTACCATAGTTATTGCAAATGACGTGACTGGTGATCCTGAAAAAACGTAACGCTGTTTACTGTGAAAACATTAGATGGATTCGCTCGTTCGATACGATGAAATTTCAAAAAAATACAGAGAAAATTCTCTCAACTTTCACACCATTTCAAATGTTTTCACACCATTTCAAACGGTTCGAATCCACTTCTTAGAATTCTCTTTAGAAACACGAGTACGTTCGAACGAGACGTGTGACATGAAACCTATGAGTGTAACCAATACTTACACATTTCCACGAAGGTTGCGCTCTAAAAAGTTTTTATTTACTTGGCCCAAATGGTATTCAGGATGATAGCTATTTAGCCCACTGACAAAACACTTCAGACCCACAAAAACATAGGTATGTACTTAGTAAACGGTAAGCACGCGTCGCCAGGGGAGGTAAATCATTCCTCTCGGCGCGTTCCATTTACAAATTGCTTGCTCGATGAGGGCCCGCCAGAAATCGCGGGCTGTATAAATTTGAATAAATGGCGGTTTGAGACTGCAACGGTGTAACACGGTCACTCTGCATTTTTCTTTTAGATTTTTCGTTTAAAAGGAAACGAAAAGATAAGTAACAATTAAGCAACCTTCTGAAAAATAGAAAAGTCATTAAAGATGAGATAGTAGAAGCAAAGTCGAAATGTAATCTCATTCGATAAAACAAGAATATAAAAATAACACGTGGTTTTCTACAAACAAAATATTAACACCGGTTTAACTTTAGCGTGACTAAATATTTCTTACTTCTTAAGCAATAGATTTTCTCGGTCGCATTGTGTCGCAGTACTTTCGTTGTGTTGATTAAAAATCTCTCCCTGGTTCCGCGTAAGATCATAACAATAAAAAGGCTCACCCCTTTTTTAAAACTCCCGCTGGGCCAAGCTTTGTGAGGGAAAATTGTTTTGAGCGCACTTTGACGCTTATAAATTCTTAGGAGCAATGAAATATCAATGTTGCCCTTGAAAATGAGCGACATGGGGACATACCTACGTATTTCTAACTTCTTTTTCCTTTTTTAAAAAAAGTCCTTGCTTGGACTCTTATAATTATTTTGAACAGAGTTCGAGAAGGGTGATTTTTAGTGATACCTGTTTAATATTCAATGAGGCTCTGTATAATA
This sequence comes from Subacronicta megacephala, assembly GCA_958496365.1. Lineage (NCBI taxonomy): Eukaryota > Metazoa > Arthropoda > Insecta > Lepidoptera > Noctuidae > Subacronicta > Subacronicta megacephala. The sequence goes on from OY292526.1 coordinate 3,474,091, forward strand.
TATTCTTAATATGATAAATATTTGATGCCTCTCCATGCTCAACGAAATAATTCGATAAAAACCAAATTAATGCTTATTGGTTCGGTTCGTGGAACGAAATCGAAATATATCGCCTCATTAAGATTTGACGTGAGCACCAGTAAATATTTATATTCTGGCAACAACAAATTTCGTAACAACCGACTAACTATTCGGAGTTTTCATAAATGGCGTTAACAAGAAAACCGTTGGAAACCGCCGACAGCCAGGAATTCCGTGCTCCACTCAAACTTATAATGACATTTAGATATCCTTGTCACCAGGGCAAAGGGGGGGTGGGCGTCGAATCACGCGGTTGAGAGGGGGAAACATCACCGAGAAAATTATCGAGGAATATTTCTGGATTCCGGACCATTTGACATGTAATTTACTCGGCTTCGGCACCAATGATTCAAGGGTGTTATTGTCTGACGAATTAATGTTATTAGAAGTGCCTTCCCGTCCTCGGCTCGATTGAAAGAGAATGTCATTACATTCGGTATTTAATTTGGATGTTACACAGATAGGAGGATTGTCGAATGGATTCCGAGATTTCCTTCATATAAATCGTTTTTAAATCCTGACAAATGTGAATAAAGTGGTGGTAATAAGAAGGTTTTTAATGGAATAAAGTATATGTATTTAGTGGGTGCTTAGGTGGGGTGTGCGAATTGTTTACTTGAGTTCTTGAAGTAGGTACTTACATAGCGGCTTCTGAGCGCTTAGTCATTTCAGAGCGACAGTTGAGAAAACTTGGTGCTGATATTTATCACAGTGACATATTATTTACGCCTCAGCGTTTAAACACTTTACATTTAATTCAGTTTTCAGTCTTTTCTATATGCATAAATGATTAATGATACTATCATACCAGTATTCCCTGAAGGGTGGATTGAGATTTGAATTGTCGGTAATATAAACCCACAATACGTCGGCAAACTGAGTTGAGCCTATTGCTATTAACCGGGCACAAATCCAAACTCCGAGCTGCTACTGACCATAAAAAAAAACTTAGGTATATAAAAGAATAAATGCTTTTAGAGTTTTTTAACACTTGATAGGGCTGGAGCCGTTTTCGCCAGGGGAGAGTGTATACAGTTTGCATATTTCAAATAATTCAAAAGTTTATTAATTACTTATTATCTTAGTATTTGTGTTTATACTTATAGTTTAAGTATTTAATAACTAAAATTACACATAAATCTAGCAATGCAGCCTACAATATCACGTTATTAAATTGAACTTATATTATCGTGCGAAGTATTGTTATAATCTTATATTGTGACGTCAGTGTTAACACAGGGACGCTCCTTAAAAGCCTCCCCCGGCTCGCCCCGGGACATCCTGTTTTGTCATACAGTTTGTGACATGACGTATCACCCTGTTCACATAGGGTTGGGACTACACCAAAGATTACCAAGGATTTGTAACGGTTTATCTTCTTGAACATGTTTTGGGTGTAGTGAAGTGCGTATTCCGTCGGATTATGTACGTTTTTTAGGCTGAATATATTTAGTCCTTTGCCTTACTTAGTTTAATGTTTCGGATGTACTAAGATTCGGATATACTTTTATTGATGCGAAACAACAGTTGGTTGATTTGGGTTGACTTTGTGCTTACGTAGCTAGACAGGAGAAGAAGAAGTTTACAATTTGCATGATGACGTAAGAAAGGTAATTTTAAACCAGTATAGCGTCAAAAAGATAACCTAAGCGTCACACAACTTGTTATAGTGATTTGTAACACACGTAGTTACTGTTTTAAAACTCATTAAGGAACTGTTATGAGGTGGTTGACATTAATATGTTAGTGTGGAGGGGTCACGAATGCTGTAACTTTTTATGGCTCGTGTAGCTTGGTTTTTATAGCTTCGCGGATTATCTATCAATAGATTCTTGCTTTAATATTCTTCATTGCTAGACATTCCAGATTTAGAAGCATTCATTATTATGATACGTACGACGATCAGTGACAATTTGCGTTAGGCGGCTGGCAGCAACTGGATGAAAAGAGCTGAAGACGACATCTGTGACGTTGACTAAAAGAGGCCCAGGTCCAGCAGTGGACGAATACGGGCTAATGATGATTATAATGGTAAAACTCTACTTGCTGCTTCGTTCTTCTGTCAATTTAGCGAGTGTTTTGAAGGAGGACATTTCCTCTTATGGAAGAAATATTTCCACATCACCACTCCTCCCTATTCTATTCTATTCCTCTGCTCCAGTTTCCTGGCGGATACGTCTACTTACGAAAGATGGAGAATTTTAGACATTGCATTGGAGAAGAAAAGTATTGCTGATATTTTAAAACAGAAATCGAAAACCAATTTAATTATTGATTTTTATTAATATACCTACCTAGTAAGAAACGTAGTGGTTAAGAGCGCATTTTTTTTAAAAGATAGATAATTTGTAATTCCTATCTCTAGTATAAGCGTCGAAAATAGCGAATTCGGAACTACTTACTAACAGGATACATACACCAATCATCTACGAACATTTATAGAAAAACAAATCAATGCAAACCCTTTAATAATTCCAAGATGGCGTTCGGAAACAGCTCTCAAAATTAATAAATCTCATTTTACCAGCCCTGTTGTAGAACACTGAATTTTACACTGCAATGTACTTAAAATAAAGCTGAGTTTGTTACCAGAATATGGGAACGGCTTGAATGACTCACAAGTCAGCTTTAGACCTTTTGCGGCGAGGATCGTCGGTGATAGCAAACGTGTGTGGAGTTCTAAACTTGAAATGCCGCGGATTCGTTTCGGATATGTGAAGAACCAATTTTTGTCTATTGCCTGTCTCAGAAAAAAAGGCGCGTCGTTTGTTCAATAAATTCTCTTTTGACTGGATTTATTTGAAGTTGTCTTCGCTTACGGCCTCTTTCAAAAAGAGATGTGTCAGTGGATATCTCAAAGCAATGACTAAAGCAGTAGATTTTACATTCTTAGTAGATACCCTTAGGTACTAGGAATAGGAATTGTATATTGCGAGATAGTTATGCTTATTTGAAATCATATTTTATAAGCAAATCTGCTGACAGATTTTGTTGAAACAGGTCGTCAGCAGCAGCAGTATCAGCACCTATTTATACAATTTAATTATGGTAGAAATTTCAGAAAGTAGGTATGTATGAAATTCTACGCACTATGCTCTTCCACATTCTAAAATTGTTTTTTTCTTCTCAAATACCTATTTTAAATACGAAATAAATAGATAATCATAGGTTCATTGCTATAAATTAATAATTACCTAATATGAATGAAGTTCTGTATTCTTAATAAAAAAAAAATACAAAATTACTCCAAATTAAAACCTACTTATTTCCTTTTAACTCATAATGTATTTATGCCTTGAAATGTGTAGAAAATGACACGTTTTGAAGTCAAGGAAGACTTAAATACAATACATTTATACATTTATAGACACATATAACAGTATACTTAATATATTTGTTCAATAAAGCCCTATCTTTGACGGTCGATAGATTACATTTGCATATCAAAATGGGTAGAATTTTCATTAAAAACGATCCTTTGATGGCAAAAGTGGTGAGGTGAGCTACGGGAAATGGTTTCAGAATGAACCTAATCGACGTATTACAATGATGGGACGGTTGAAACTGTTTGTAATACATTGTGCTTCGCAAAATTCTCTGGTAGAATCTTATATTTGGTAAATGTTAGGAAAAAAGAGCACAAAGCATTGTTTTGTACAACAGCAATATATTTTTAGTTCAATGTGAACCGTCAGAGCGGCGGTTTTACTAACCTAGAAAACCGAGTGCGTTCGTTTCTCATTTGCAGTCCTTTCAGAGTACAATAAAGGAATAAATAGACCGTTATTTTTTATATTGAATGTCAAATGAATGGGCCTGAAATAGATTCCAGGATATATTATGGATGGGTTGCTTTGAAAGGTTTTTTTATCGTAATGTAAGTCGGCTTGTTTGTCAACCTAAAATTCTCAGCGAAGTCCTAGCGGGGCCCTATTTATCTACATGTTTTTTAAGTGCTTCATCTGTCAAAATGAGCTTGTCTAACGTGGTATTGCAACATCTCTGGCATATCAAGGGATGATCATGGCTACGAGAAAATAAATGTTGGACATATTATCTTAATAAAACTTATAACTAAGCTTATGCTGGCTAAGGTTATTTTATTTTACTCGACAGAAGTTTAACTTTAAGTAAATGTTCAGACAGTGTCGTGAGCAACGCCATTAGGCCGTAACGTTCGTTGTCTTGCAGTCCACAAAGATGTACAGTTTGTTCAAAATAACTTAGCCTGTCTGAAGTTGTCCGCAAGTGGTTTTGCAGTGGTAAATTTTAACAGAAAGAACTGGTGTAGATTCAATTGGGGTCATACTAATTTCTATTTTTTTTTATAATTTAGACACTTATTTATGCATAAAAACACTAAATTATACGATTTCACCAGCGCGTTAGTTCGGAACGATTAACTTCAGAAATGCTTAGTTATTTTGAACAAACTGTAGAGTAAGTATGCTTATTTAAAATAATATAACGTGTGCATATGTGCTTTTCTTTTAGGTAGGTAATGGTGAATGCATCATGCGCAGATTGATGATTTAATTGACTGGGCAAGTTAGGGTTGAGTACACGCCACTTGAGCAGTCGATGATACTATATAGTACGAAGTTCGTCTCTATTCAAAAAATAGCTCAAACGCTTTATTTTCTTTGATGCCTGTCTGAAAATTGCACCAAATTGCGAATGTCGATCTCGTTTGCCCAAACGATAAAAGGCCTTTTATTACAAACAATTTATTTTCAGTACACCGCACATGACACTCAAAAATGCTTTTATGTTCCAAACAAACTCGCATAGAAAAAAAGTAGGCCAACCATCCAGGCGATAGGTATGTAACATTTTAAAAACCTGCACCGTTTCCAAAGCTCGTTTTACTAGTAGTTACGTTAAAAGCTACAGAATACTCTGGATAAGCGCATCTGCATTGTTCCATCACACTTGTCCCGTGAATCAATTCCAGGGCATGCGGCGTTCGGCCTTCGCCGAATGACAGCTACGCGAATGCGGTCGCTGTAAATGTTCACATTTGGCGGGAAATGTGAAAAGCGCGGGACCAACCGGCAGCTGATGTCATGCCGCCATTTTGTTTCCTCTGCGGTTTGGCCCGTGAACATTTTTGACGCGTGTGTTTAAATGGAACGTGAAACAGCGTGTTATTCAGTATTTTTTTTTAAATTTCATGTGAAATTGTATGTCTTTTATAATTGATTTTAGGATTTTATGTTTATCAGCGTATAAATGTCGAAGTTTAGTATGAAATCGAAATAGGCTTGCATCTTTATATAATCATTTGTTCTCTTGGGAACACTTTGGAAAGTAGCAAGGCAAAGCACATGTACGTATGAAAGTACGTAGGCAACGAAGTAGGAGTCCGATAAACAGGAACCTACAATACTAACTGGAACAATACGGATACACCATTCGACTAAATCCGATGGAACCGGAATAAGCGTAAGGGAAGACATATACATTATACCTACTCTTGTTTTTAGAATTTCTACAAAGATGCTCAAATTCATGGAGTTGCAAGTATTAGTACCTAGGGTTCTAAGTACACCTACTTTGAAGGTACTATGTTGCAGAACGAAATGTGCATTCCGATTAGATGTTCAATTTCAAGATCTGAAAATTTGAAAATGCGCAAGACCACCCTTAGAAGACCCCCAAGAGAAAGTACATTAAGCTATATAATATATAAAATTGCGAAAAAGCAATAATTAGATTCGTTCAAAAAGTTTGAAATCCACTGTTTCTAAATGGATACATTTGTTCAAATCGTATTTGTGTTAAGTGGTTTATTTAACAACTAATTGGTATCGACGGATTAGCCGAAGCGTTAGTCCGCAAAGCTCCTTCTATCGGGTAGCTATCTACAGTAAGTACATGTCCAATTCACTGAAAAACAATTTCGTTGACAGACTGATTCTGATTGTGTTGCCGTTCAGTTTCGTATTTATTTTCCGTGCCGTAAATTGGGGCAATTTAGGAGCAACCAGGCTAATTGGGATTCAGTGAGAACTCGTTCTGATACTATTTTGATTGTACTTACAGGAACAACGTTATTATAAATTTAATGCAAATATGCATTAGCTTCTAGTTCAACAGTGTTATTTTGCATCTGTTAATTAGCTTGTTAATAACTATATCAAAATCGCAAAGGAATTATGGTTTGTAAACGAATGTAGACTTATTGTTTACAGGTGCGCATCGTTTAAGATCTGGCGAAGTGATGCCCAAGTAATTGGGCAGAAAAGACAATGTGAAATGTTTTCTGAAATAACAAGAGATACGAGAGAAGAAGGCAAAAGGAGTGAAGGCACGAAGCCCTTAATTTATTCAGATTAACAGTTCGTTTCATGAAGGCTAATATTTTATTTGTTGGTAAATCTAAGTAAATTTGTTTATAGGCGGTAATTAATGAATTGCTGTAGAATTGGACCTTTGATTAAGATTCTACTAAATGTGAAAAAAACTTAAGTTAAAAACAATAGTTTCTGCTCTATAACCTATATATAACATATTGTTATATAACGAAACATTTGATTTAACTTGAAGCGACTTTATCTAACTTGAACAATCCTAAGAGAATACCAGTGAATACCATGTTCTTATATAGCCCAATTTGCATTATCGCTCCATTCATTTACACTCTGATACATATTTGTACTAAGTAAGTAGGTACTGATAAGAGAAGGAAGGGAGTAAAAATAGTTATTTAGTAATTAGGTACTAAGGTTTATTAAGTAATTTAATTATTTCCGATATTAGGTATGTACTTATGTAGTTTCCAATCAATAAATTGTTCGTTCGAAATTCTGTTTTTTTTTGAGCCGTTCCCATAAAGTCAGAATCACTCGCTGGGCTAATCTGAAGAATAGCTCATAATTTCATCAAATCGATACAGCCGTTTTGGAGTTAGGGGAACAAATAAACAAGCATACGTAGTTTTTTATAACATACCATCACACATACTATGTACTATGTTTTAACACCCATAGTAAATTTCGCTTTCGCACTTTTATATAAACATTCTTATAAATTTGGGGTTGTAATGATCAAATCGATTTAAGTATATCAAGGCAAGCACCGAATGTTGGCGACGTATCTTATTATAAGGATTCTTTCAAGTTTTTCATCAAGCGGCCTTATCTGCGCTTCTCCTAATTACTTGACTTTTTTTCTCATCGCAGGTCGCGGCCTGTGAGTGAGCGGCCCGATAGGGAGCGAAACTCCTTGGATATTGTGAAATGGCGGGAAAAATCTTGCTGTACAGAGTAAAAAATAATGATTAGTAACTTTTTTATAGCGTTGTTTTTCTGTTTCCTGAACAGATTTTTTGCTCTAGGATTATGCCGGTTTATGCCGATTATTATAATTTAAATAGATCTAAGTACTTATAACTAGTGACATTTTGTACCGTGTAGACTTGGTATTATGAAAACATAAGCAAGTTAAAAAAAAACAATAGTTACTTATCACTATTGTCTTTTTTCGCATACTTATGTAGGGACATTATTAGAATGAAATACCTAACACTTTTGTAGCAGTAACATGACCGCTGAACAAAACATGTGAAAAAAACATTTATTATATTGAACGCAAGGTATCCATAACAAGAGTAATGCAATTTAACCCACACAATTTATTTTGCAAAATAAATGGTTATCCACATATCACGCTCCATTTGTCGCACTCGCTTGTTGCACATAAAGCATCGAGCACACGAATATCTATGAAAACATTTTATACTCTATTTACACCACTCCTAGCGCACATCACTATTCAGATTTAAATATAGAAACGTTAGAATACTCGAAAGGAACAAATTTAAATCAAAATGATGTGCATTTTTGACAGTTTGGATAATAGTAGGTAAGTACCTTCCGTTCCCTGGTTATGTTCATTCAACATTCATATACTCATTCCAAATTTAAACTGCCACCTAGAGCTAATGGCCAGTCTACCATCAAAATAAATTCAATGTTCAAATATTAATGCATAATAAAGTTCGTGTAGTTGCAAAGTGCAGGCAATATTGGCAGAAGGGTCTTCAAATGCAATTATGAACCAGTGTGTTGTACCGCCTCGCCCCCGGGACAATCGCGACGATCCTTGTATGTGCTATACCTTTTCATATACACCCTGTATGTAATAAAACGTTATGAATCACGTTATTTGATGTTCTAGCATTGTGCGCTAAGTTTTATGAGTTTAAAATTCTGAATATTGGAACTTCGGCGTTTGAGAACAAGGCGAAACTTTTAAAGGCTTTATGAGAGTTTTATATTTTATGCGTTAATGAAGCTCTTTATAATGTGAGTGGCGCTTCTTATCAAAGCTGTTTCGTAATAGAATGTACAGAAAATTTATATAAGTTCATTAGTTAAATTACTATTCGTTTAGAGTATCTAGCGAGTTTGTAAACTGACGAAAGACAGTGTATGGGTCCGGCAAAAAAAAAACCTATATAAGTATTTCGAATTCTTTGGGGTGTCAAATCCAGTATAGGCTGGCCTCACATTATAGGTAAAGTGTGTGATGTGTTAACCTGTCGCAATATCATAGGTCGTATTTGACACGATTTTCGTGACGTGTGACGGGACTCAAAGAATCGGTTGCTAAACCAAATCTTGAGACATTTCGGTTGAAGGATTTAATATGAAGACGAATGAAGAAAGAAACTAGTGAAAGAAAAATTCGGTCTCAGGCAGGGTTTGAAACTGCATCCCTCTTGTTAAGTACACCAGACCCTTTACAAACTAAACTACCGAGACTTGTCTTCCACATTTTACGTCTTCACGTGACTCACTAGAAAATTCATATCAATGTGAACTTTTCGCATTACATATTTAATGCTAAAATATACTTACCTTAAAGAAAATGATAAATGTCAAATCCCACCCTATAGATTGTAACAAGACTACTCATCATCGACTAACTATATTTCTTTCTTTCTTCGTCTATAAAGAAGGGCAGTGAAAAAATCTGTCATAGAAATTTCCCACTTGAGTCAACTACGGAGCTCCCCGGGGAATGGAACTCTGAGCCTCTATTTCCGCAGCTCGCCTCTCAGCCCGCAGACAGTTACCAGACGGATATTTCCCATGGGTGCCATAAACACAATAGCTGTGTAGTACGCACCCGGCGTGGTCGGAATGCGCTTGAGTCATGTAGGGAATATCCATACTAATAATATAACATAACATACCATCACGCCTGTATTCCCCAAAGGATTAGGCAGAGGTGTACTAATGTACACCCACATTTCGCCGGTATGTGTCATCATCATCATCATCAACCCATTACAATGTCCCACTGCTGGACATGGGTCTCCTCTCAGTACGAGAGGGATTAGGCTATCCTACTGCGGGTTGGCAGACTTCACACGCCGTCATGAAACTCTCTCAGGCATGCAGGTTTCCTCGCGATTTCTTCCTTCACCATTTAAGCGCGTGATAATTAATTATTAATACGCACATGACTTGAAAAGTCGGAGGTGCGAGCCTTAACCGTATTTACTTTCTACCTTAGTAGTATTGCCATTAATCGGGCACAAATCCAGACTCCGATTAATGCTGCGTTTCATACGGTGAGTGTGGAGCGCCGGAGGTCTAATTCCTCCCTCAGTCCCCTTCCTTATCCTTCTCCGCCCTTTTCCTTAAAGAAGCTCGGTGACGTATCCGACGCATCATCTTTTGCAGATGTCCATGGGCCGCGACAGAAAATTCAATATAATTACCAACATAATAACACTTTAATCCACCTGGGAATATAATCCAAAAACCTCTAGCGTAATCGCAGGAATTCAGTTGAAATAAAAAGTTAACTCTCCAGCTGAGAATCCCGGGATGCAGAATTCTAATTAGTGCTAAAGTACTAAGTTCAGGAAACCGATCTAGGCATAAATTAGTGAGCTAAACTTGAAACTATGTAAGTAGTGGTGAGTAAACTTTCACCTTGGCCGTCTTTCCCATCCGAAATTACTGCGAGAGATAAGTAGTTATTGCTAGAAATCAGCATATATTCCTCTTAGTGTTCTTTGATATAGTTATTAGTCTAACCAGATTTGATTTTGAAATGGCTTTTCGTGGATTTATTATTTTTAAGTTTCTCTGTCGATAGCTTGTAATCTATCCGTGGAAGCTTGTCATCAGCAATTTGAATAATTTTGTCAGTATAGTAATCATTTGTTATTAGACTGTAAGCCTTCCTAATAATAAATAAATTACGACGACGGACACCCTAAACCGACGATCATGCATGAGAAGATTAATGAACGTAGATGAAGCAAAAGTGGTTTGGAAATCTATAGTCTCTGCCTACATCTATAAGAGCCAGGCGTGAAAATCATGTGTGTATTGTGAATTACAATATGATTATTCACTAAATATAGCAATTAGTATATAGATATAACAATCCGAAACTTAAATAAACACCGCTGTAATATAAAAACTAAATTAAAAAAAATACCAACCACAGATTTTGAGCGAGAACAGCTGGCAGGTATCCTATTGCGTCATACTAAAGCAAATAAAGCAATCTAAAGCGCTTTGTGGTAAGTAGACGAATATTTGTCCTACAGAACACCATGTGCCGCTTATTGGCTGCAAATGCTGAATTAAAGAGCTCACAGACGTACAAAATGTTTTCATGTTATTTCAGCGTCAATTTGAAGGAAGGTCTTTCATTAAATCATTGAAATTCATAAATCGTGAAGCTTGCTAGATTTAGTAGTAATAAATGTTTTTTATGCATAAGTAGGTAGATAGGTACAATTTATCCGATTGGTTAAATATTGTTTTATAATCAAAAATAGAAGTTTTGATCTATATGCGTCATGCGTCCTCTGAAACTAAACTTAAGTACTATACTTTGCTACTGTAGAACATCTGTAGTAGCTAAGTAGGTACTTAATAATAAGTTAGGTAGGTAGGTACCTACTTAATTAAATAAGTTACGTACTTACATAAAAACAGTTATGTGTAACTTCAAATTTTAATACCTACTTACGTACTACGAGTATACTACAGAGTGCTACGAGAAAATACCACAGTCTACTAAATAATAGCTCGTTTCACGCAGTATCTTCACAGTTCACAGAGGCCGTTGACTACAATATCATCCATCCTTTTCTAACAAGCATCTATACTCTTCCGTAAATCGAAATCAAAGCTCGTCGGGATTGGAGCGCAGTGAAGTTGTAGCGGTCGCTCTAACAGAGTGAAGTGAAATGCAAATTGACGCGCGTTCAGAAGATGGTGTGAGTGAAATTTTGTTATCATTGTGTAACAAATTGTGCAATTTTAAATTAAATGTAAATGTCATAATTTTATGGAATATCACCCAGATATTGAAAAAATAGACGAGAATAGTGTAATGGAGGTTTTTAATCCTATAAATATTGACAAACAAAAATGATTTGCTTAAACAAATTGGACCAAATGCGTTGACACTTCACAAGCGGTTCGAACAAGCCAGGCGAAAAATTATACACTTCGTATGTGTGGAACGTACCTGCATATGGCGGACGCTCAGTTTGTGTTTATGTCAATAAGAAACTGATTTTTAACATTTGCGCGGGTGTGGATTAAACAATTTATTAAAAATAATGTGCTAGTGGAACCTGTGTATTGTGTGTTTTTTTGTGATAATGGTTTTCGTGGTTGGACATTTGGATAACTTGATATCTTCGTTGTACATATAAGGGTATGTATTTATTTTATGTTTCTTTCTATATTTGAAGATTTATTGAGATTTACGAGGTTTAGTGAATTTGGTTCAGTCGGCAATGTTGTGAGTTTTTTGAAGACAAATTAATTGTTTACCTACGCTGCTAATGTTAGCAGGTTCAATTGATCATGTCATAGGTTATCGCCAGATGATAACTTTTGGCGAATTATTACGAAGCTCCTTCGAAGTTAGTTGCATAAATAGTGCTTAACATTATATAAACCTTTCATGAATATAAAATAGTATAAGTTTTGATAACACACCTATCACGTTTAAGTCGGAAATTTTTTAATTTCGATAGGTAGTAAAAGTCAGTCAGTCTGTCACTAATGTAATGGAAAACTTGCATTGCATTGCATGTTTGGGTCACTGACTGAAATATTTACAATCTAAATGTTGACTGTGCCGTAGCAATGCAAGTTTATCTGTTATGTTTTTAGAAGTTTTAAAAAATACTAGGTACTTGTAAAACCAAATAAATCAATTTCAGTTGTACTGTTTAATATTGATAAATATCGTAATTCAAATTAAATAAGATAGGTTTTTTTTAAATACTGACCTAAACAATTAGAAAAGCATTAACAGTACAGTGTAGTGTACAGTTACATCATAAAGTATTTATTCAATCATCCAAACCTTGTTTTAAGATGTGGTAGGTACACTGGACTAAAAAAAATAAACATGAAGATTCTTATTTATGAAACAGTATGTCAGTCTTATTACAGCATGGTAGGCACATTGTGTTTATAATTTGGACACACATGTTTTGATAACTCCATTCCATGATTCATGAGACATCTGCCTCTGTGATTTATGTCTTGCAAGTAAGTAGCTCATGACAATTTTTTTTAATAAGTACTTAAATGGAATATGAATTGAGTTCTCATGTGCCAGATTTTTTATACCGGGTATAGTTTTAGTAAAAAATTAAAACATACCTAAATATTTATATTCAGAATTAAACTTTTTTAATGTCTAAACAAAGTGTAATAGTTGATGAGATACTTAGGCACATACTTTATGAAATAAAATATCAATTTAACTTTATAATTTTAAACTAAAGATTAAACCTAAACACTAGAATTTATTTGTTATCACAAGTAACAATGTAAATGAATACATATATACATCATGTTGCAAAGATATTTTAATGCTTTATGATTATGCAATAAATTATTGTGATTTCCTGCCCATTCATGTAAAAATTAACATTCAAGTTGATTAAGTAATAGATCAGATACACTCAAGGTATACTGTGGAAAACAATATGTTTTATAGTTTCTTAACATGCTCACTTTTTATATGAATTATATATGAAAGTTTATGTAATAACAAACCACTGGGTGGCAATTAAGTAATTATACAATTTAATTGAGTATTATCAAGTATAAAGAATAAAGTTTTGATTAAGGAAAACAATGTTAATTCATTATTTCAACCATTTTCCTCAATAACTTTATTACATAATTGTTAGTAAACAAACATTAATAAACATAGCAAACATTTTTATTAAAAATTATACTCCTTTAGTTAATTCCCAAGTATTAGTAATAGTAAACTAGTTTGGTTTACATCCTGTTTTCAATAATAAATGTATCCATAGTTTACATTACTAAAGATAGCTTGTTGAGTTTTTGTGATAACTTGTATGAATCTGTGATTACTTGTAAGAAAATTTTGAAATTCTATCTCTGTTAAAATATCCTGATAAATTTTAAATTGAAACCAACTATAATGGTAACAGAACATATCTATCACTCTGACTATGAACAGTCTGGTTATAGGTTCATGCAATGCAACACAAAAGTATTTACAGAATTAACATCACAGTACTATAACTATAGACTAGTGATGCTCTTACTCAATGTCCGTATGCCTATATTTTCTAGGGAACCTATCTGCCAAAGGACACTGCAAAAATGTATGAAAGCTATGAGCTGCCATATAAACAATACCATTGCGGTACTTTAAAACAGCTTTCTAATGACATAATTATGTATCATCCTTATTGGTCAGTTAGACCGTTTTGTATAATTCTCCTTTCTTAAATTTCTTCTAGTTTTTGAGAATTAATGAGTAACCAATGACTATTCTATTCACGAGCAGCTATATTTGCCAATTCTTTGGGAATTTGCACGATTCCTATCTTAGCTGATGTCTACACTTTATAAGCAGACTACATGCCAATTTTATGTAAGTAAGCTTAATAGTTATTGAGATTTCACGATTGACTGGTTTCAGTGAGTGAGTGATATTTAACTATAGAAGATATAAAGAAATAACATTATAGTCAATGTTTGTTGAGCACATATGAATAATACAGTAAGTTTATAAAAGACTACCAACTTCTATTAAATTGTTATTAAATAAACAGCTAAACATTTATTTGCTTCAATATCTTTATTATTTGAATAAATAACAAAGCTAGAGCTAGCCTGTATTGACTTGATTTATAGTGATGAATTGTATATGAATAAGGTATAGGTACCTACTATGATTTGACCTGACTTTCCTCGTGCCTATTAGAGAGTGATACTAAACAATATTCTTAACTGAACATTACGGCTTTTGAACTGGAATAAGCCTTTTTCTAAACTTTAGCTGTAGGAATATCACTTTTGAGCTTCGCAGAAAAATAGGTAGGTTGTATACAAACAATACTTCATTTAATATATTGTTAAACAAACGACTGCCTCATTAGTCTAGTGGTCCTAAGCGCGACTGCTACGCTAGAGGTCCTGGGTTCGATCCCCAGGTCGAGCAAAGTGTGATTGGGTTTTTCTATGAAATTCTCAGTAGCAGCTCGGAGTCTGGATTTGTGCCCGGTTAATGGTAATAGGCTCGCCCCCTATTACATGGGACCTAAACATACCGGCGAAGTGTGGGTGTACATTAGTACACCTCCGCCTAACCCTTCGAGGAAAACAGGCGTGATGGTATGTGTGTGTGTGTGTGTGTGTTAAACAAAACAACGGCGAAATAACGACCGTTTTTGTTATAACGTTGAAATGACTGTATTTTAGTTATTAAATTTATTTTAAGTGGTTAACAAGATAGGTAAATGTCTTTATTGTACCCTGAAATACCTACCTACTTACACGCTGACATCGAAATAACGATGGCCCCACAATGTTTTTTTCAGCTTCAATTTCTAAGATAGATTTCTAAAATATTGTATAAAAACTATACAATATTTTCCTACACTACTTTCTTTTTGCAGAAAAGATAATGATACCCAGATATTGAGTCGTCTTTTTAGTCCCTATAATATACATTAGATGTAGAGACAGAAGTAGAGTTGTGAAGAGATATTTCAAAATATGAAACCTAACCATAGATTCTGGACAAAACTTCTTGTGGATCTTGTCTGTATGAACGACAAGCATACGTACGTAACTCTCTGCCTGCCACGTCGGCGGTATCGGTCCTTAACTTCTTATCCGGTAAATCTGTACAGCGCTCATTACCTTACGTGGAATACCATAATTATAATGTCACGATGTCATGTAATGGTGTATAATTTTATGCAGGGGCGATTGTCCTACGCTATCCACTAGTACGCACGGCTACACATCAAGCTATAAAAAAAGTGTATGCTGCCTTCTTAGTGTATGGGGAGTCTCAATGCGAGATCAGCTTAAACTGGTTTTTGTATAGGTCGATATTTGGTAGGTTACCTACCTGCTTACACATAAAATCACTGCTAGAGATCTTCTGTAAATTCACTGTCGCTTAACAGTTGCTAATATCAGTAACAATAGATGTTGCATTGCGTCCATAATATGGAATTTTACGGTTTAAAAAGCTGCCGTATCTCGAAAAGATTATGGGAGCATTTTAATGTAGACTTGAAGTCGTGACTTTAACCCTTCCAGTAATAAATACAGACAAAATCCATGTGTGCCGGGGAAGCGGGGCGAAATTAATCTTGGTCGTTTCGCTGTACCTCAACCACGCAGTCAGATCCAAGTACACAGTTTGGAAATAGTAACTATTATTTTGGTTTGGCCATTCTTACCTGTCGCTCGTGGTGCAACTTCGCTGTGTGGTCGCGGCAATGGCAACGCATCAAGTTTGTACTGTTAGCGATTCAGATATGGTCAAGGTCTCTAAGAAATTAAGGTGATTAAAACGTGGAAGCTTTATTATAAAGTTATGAGCCCGGTTTAGTTCTGTTAAATGAAGAGGCTTTTTTGTGTTTCTAGATCAGATCATAATTTCCAAGATATGGGGAAATAAAGAACAATCGTTAAACACAGCCAGTATACCTATAATAATGATAATTTAAGTACGAAAAAAGGAGGTTCAGTTCAGAGCACCCTAAACCGACGGTCATGCTTGAAGATATTAATGAATGTAGATGAAACGAAAGTAGTGTGCCTGGATCGTAGCAAGTGGAAATCTATCCTACCCTCATGGGAGACAGACGTGGCAATATGAATATAAAATATGTATGCAAGTTCGAATGTAAAAGCGATATTATAATAATATTCCTCTCATCGACCCTTTCTTAGCTAAACGATCATAGAATCATAGCAAGATTTATCTTATCTCCTCTGTAATCAAATCAGTCGGTGTCGTTGCCCTCATCTCGATGTTATCATGTTTGCACATACCGTACTATGTATGTACTATACTAAGTAATAGCGTATAATAACTAACGTTAGGTAAAGTTGTTCTGAAACTTATTCATTATCATAGGTAATGGTTATGTATGAGTTCTATAACAGAGGATATTGTATGTAGTTCGAAATCTTATTTATATTTTTTAAAGCGTATGCACAACGCTTTGATTGTCAACGGCATGTAATCTGTAAACGATAAGATTTTTTTTAAAGCTGTTGCCGTTAAGATTTTTTTATCATATCATTTTACAGTCATTATACATTTTGGAAATCAGTGTATCTGTTCAAAGATGACAGTGCAATACTTCGGTGAGTTTATAAGTTTAAAAAATAAATATATCCCAAAAGACACCGGTATTGGTACAAGCAGGTGCATAGGGACTTAGGGAGCGGGTCGCCCTTATAACAATATCATTTAAGCGCACCCCTGTCAATTCGATCTTACTGCCTACTCCTTATTACTCGTAGTGTTGATTCAGGGATTGGTAAAATACCGGTAACTATTCCGGGAACAGTGCAACCTTGGTTTCCAACCGACATTGAACTATACACTACCTAGTTACGTTCAATTATTTGTTTAAATGCTCGTCTAGACGGTATTCGTTCGTGTGTACCTCTTTCAGACGGGCCTCTTTTGTAGTCTGCTAAAATAAATGATCTAGGGTGTATATTTTTTTACATTTTCGTTTCTCCCAGTGAGCCTGTAGAGTCCTACTGAAGGGCAAACGCCTCCCCTCTCTTCTTGCACTTCTCTCTGTCTGCGGCTGCAAAGGATCAGTCTTAAAATCTCAGTCTCCATCTTAAAAAGAGTCCAGCTCACCCCGCCACATCCGTCCGTCTCCGTCAGGGCGTATAAATAAATAAAAAATACCACTCATTTATTTCTCTCTATAATTCTAGTAATTCTAAAGCAGTAGAGTAGTTGCAATGGAACGTTCAAATTGACGAACGAACCGAAAAAATGACATAGGTTTGACAAATTGATGACGTATGTATGTATATTATTTTATATCTCATCTATCTTTCTGTATCGAATTCTCATGCAACTGCAAATAGCTATAAATAAGCGTTACAAGTTACAGGCGTACCTAAACCTATACAGCGTAACACAGATAAACAGATTCAGAGGTCGTCATATAGGGAATGCCGGTGTCATTAAAAGCTCTATTTACTAAAATAAATATTATTTATCACTTAAAGGACCCTTGACAAAGCCAGGGTTTTACTCCTAGACGACCCATAGATTCCACGTCATCCAATAGAAATGTGGTGAATTATCATTGACCGGAAATCACACCCATGATCTGAGTAACGTTGGTAGTTCCCACATAACCCCGTAAAACAACCTTGACTTAAGTTACGTTGATCCCAATAATTTTTATGTAGGTACAATCATTTATCATAATGTTGGCGTCCGGATATTCTGCGCTGCGTGTTAGGGTGTGTACACATGTGAACTATGTGGACTCTTTGAACCCAGATATGAGAAGGAGGATGACGCATTGTGATTTAGTACAAATGATTCAAACAACAATCAGGTGCAAACTATTCGGCTCGCTTTTGACCTCCTCAAACAACGGAGAGTTGATTTCTTGCAGATTTCTCCCCCCAAAACAAACGCTTATGTGTGTACTACAGCAAAAATTCCGCGGAACATTTTGAAAATTAACTCGCCTACATAGTTTTAAATATGGTGACGAAAAAATATCTTCCGAAACGATAATTAAATTAAAGCGTTAGTTAAATTTGCAGTATTGCCATTTTTAACCAACTTTAAAAAAGAGGAGGAGGACAATTTTGTCTGTATTTGATTATTTTTACCTTAGTAAAAGGTTTTTGATTATGATTATATTTTAATGACGCTTACTTTCTCCCGAGATGGTCACATAAAACGCCACTGAGAGGGTCTGTAGGACTGTTCAAATCTCCAAACCAGTCTGCAATAGCTTTAGATGGAATGTGAACCTACCTTTACGTAGGAGTTTTCTACGCGCCGCGCATGATTAAATATATTGCCAACTTATCTTTTATGTTTCAATGCAATTACTTAGCGTTGATTTGAAAACCTGTTTCGGGGCTGTTAAGTGTTTTAGTTAATTACATTCAAAGAGGTATGTAACCATTTTCGGTATGGAAATGTATTTTTATAGCACAAGTTTCTTATTTAAGTTTAAGTCATTTCGAAAATTTCATTAGTTATCGCCTTCTTACCGTTGACCTCATTTATTTTATGGGAATTTGATTTGCCATTAAAAAAGTAGAAATCTTCATAAAAAGTTCCTATCGTATCACTATTTCTGTAAAGCCTTATCAAACACATAAAAATAAAGAAATGTTCCCAAAATAATTAAACAGATACAAAAATGGCTTCCGACAGCTTGAGTAATTGGATGTTCAATTAAAGTTGGATTTTTAAGGCAGGTGTTTTTGTGTGGTAGGCACTTTTTCACTATCAAAGCAATACTACTATGCATACTATCACCAAAAGTGCTCCACTTCGGTATCTCTTAAGTCTATGTTGTTAAACGTAGTCGATGCTTTGACGTCTAACTGATAACATTAACGATACAGCTAAGTCTAAAGACGTGTGTAATGATAACGACGGTACTAACATTACTTCACTCCTGACATCCACACCGTTCTATAAATAATTACAAACACGCTTTGAAACATCAAATTGCTGCGATGTCCGCTTGTCGCTCGGAATTACCTGAACACCATCTAATGTTAATGCTTTACGACCCAATGGGAGCTCTTTAAACTTGAAGTTTGAGAGGAGACACGCCACGTCGACCCTATTTAAAGCGACATTTGGCGGGAATTTGAACAGACAGGTTCCAATCAGGATCCTCTCCAAAGATAGCTTGGTTATTCATAGCTTAAAGGATCAATGAGAAATGAACCAAATGCTTCCATTCTCAATGTCTGTTACAAATGAATGGTGAATGGCAAATCAAAACCTGTGGCAGCAATTCAGGTAATGATTTTAAAATAGTTCAACTAGCACTGGATATGTTTACCCGTGAAGTAACCGACATTCAATTGTATGTAATAATTTTGTTTTGCGTTTTGTTGAATTGCGTGAACAGATTCCGCTTTGAATATTAACTTTAGTGACGCTTGTAACCTGCTCGTTCAATTCCACTAATACACGCTAGTTAAGACACTTGAAGACTCCGTCTGTAACTGATTGTCTCGAATTACAATAACTAGCATAAAGATGTATCACAAATTGTGCTACGATTGACACACTTACCTAATTATTGCTCAACAAGTTAGGATTTCAATTCGCGATTCAATGTTTTCAACCGCTGGGCTGTTTTGATCGGCGATGTTTTGTCGTGTCAACAAGCTCTTGCTTTTTTGATAAAATATCCGTTTCTTCACAATCCGTCAGATTGTTGTCAAAATTACTTTCTGTCACAGTTCACTCAGTTAAAACTTTTCAACTGCAACATTATCTCCCAAAATGCTACTTCCTAGTCATTGTCTTTTTAATTTTGAATCCTGAGTCTTAGGATCGGCAGTAATTTCTGGATGCATACTCCTAGAAGTACACGGCAAGGCGTAGTTTTAGCCGGCCTCACTTTTTTGTTCGCAAATTTCCATCTTAACTTTTTATTTGATCTGAGCGGTGAAGTAATTCAGGTAAATATTAATTTGTAAAAATCATACCGGTGAACTATGTGTGTATATTTGTATGTGTCTGCCTAAATAATTCCGATGGGACTGCGAAAACGAAACCAAATGCAATGCTGGTAATATTTTCTATATGATGTGGCCATGTTTACGATCCTTAATCATTAAAAACCCTAAAGAGATCAACATCCGATCCTTAAGACACAACTTTTCTTTTTAAATAAAAGATTACTGGCAATGTGGGTTACACACTACTAGTTTGCTTGTTAACCCCTCTTACGCTTAAGCTAAATGCTTGTATTATGAGTGGGTTCACGTCGGTAGTGCAATTGTAGGTTTTGAACTGGCAACCAAATGATTCGCAAATGATCGCAAATCCAACGCCTAGCCTTTAGGCTACCGCCGCTTCCAAACCTTTGGACAGTCCCTATAATATGGAACGACAGGTGGTGTTAGAAAGAGTCGAAGAAAAAAGACCTAGAGGCCTGAGACAAGTCAAATACCCGAACGACTGGAGATAGCCGTCAGCGAACAGCTGATCTTAACAAATGGACGATCACGTAACGCTGTGAGGCAACGGTTAAGAAGAATTGTAGCCATACACGTTAATATTAATTTGTTTAAATCGCTTATGTAGCCTCGGCTTTACAAGCTTAACGTTGTCTGTGTCTAATCATGATGTTATTAGCAACTTAATATACTATGCTTTTAGCAAAATAAAGCGATGCAAAGCCTTTGAAAGCATATAAGTAATTTAGTAAACGTGCTTATTTTGATATAGCGTACCGTTTGCGTATCGTGTGGACAATTTAAAGCTCTTGTGTGGAATGAGCCAGCTATGCTTACGGTTTTATCTTTAGTGTATTACTTGCATCACCTTGTGGTGATTAATCTTTAAGTATTTAGCTGCCTACCTGTGAATTTAGATTTGGAAATCTAGAGCACTCTAATTAGCTTGAATTGAATTAGATCATCTTGCAATGAATGGTATGATCTGATTAGTAGAGACTACTGCTGTATTATCAAAGACATTGCGTAATCATATCAAACCATGTACTTAGGTAAACGAGTTAGGGTCAGTAAATATCTTCATATTAAGAAAACATTATAGTAAAGAGCTATAATATTACCTATCGTATTTTTATGATTTCTGCATTTGAAAAAGTTGATAAATGGCCTTCATTTAAAGAATATCGATGTCAATGTGAGTCTGGCTAGCATCCTGTGAAGTATTGTTTACCGAGGTACTAGAGACGAGAGCTAACCCTTCAATGTTCACGACGCCACTGCAATCTTGTTGTATATTATAATATATACACGTTTTTGCTGCTTCTGACGTCAAGAGGTGCATTGTTATAGCCCTGTAGAGCTTACACCAAAACGAACGAGAAATGTACGAATGTATGTATATATATAATCTTAACACAGTTCTTAGTAAAATTAAATTATAACATTCATAAAATTATGCTCATAATATGCCTAACGGGTAACAAGCGTTACAATTTGTGCCAAAGCGCTAATTGAAACCGCGTTTGGCACAGTTACAAGAGGTTAAAATTTAATAAAATTCGCAGTGTTGACATGTTGTCATTCATAAGCAACAATAATTCTGTTTCAGAGCCTCATGCTGATTTTTACCCTAGAAAAAAGGGGTTATAATATTTTTAAGCAGTTAGATTATGGTTCTAAATTACGGGTAAATTTCTGTAGAAGAGTACAATAAATGGGTGAGTGTTTACATTATAAAATATCTGCTGAAGGTTCGCAAGGGAAATGCTGGCTGTTTACAATTCTGTAGATAATAAAGCATTATTCTATAGTTATCTAACCCGCTATTTTCCGTTTAAAACTCAACTGTTTAACCTACTTTTAAATAACAATAACGACGACAATCTATTGTTTTCATCATAATTTATTAGTATGTGTTGAGAATCAATTCAAAGGTACCCAATACGTATGATGACGAATAGAAATGTATGTTTAGTAAAATATATGGCAATTGCGTCTGGAACACACGAATCAAGCCATTCATGGAATTGGAACGCACGTACGCTACGTAGAGGTCCATTAGACAGTGGTGTCCCACTTATAAGATGAATTTATTGCTCTTTATTTATGGGGTTGAGACTAATACAAGATATGGTGCGTTCCGAATTGTAATGTCATGAGTTATCTGAAGGTAATTTTGTTTCACGTTTTCTTTTGTGAAGGGAGTTCAGTTTGAGGATCATCACCATCATCATCATCATCAACCCATTACATTGTCCCACTGCTGGGCACGGGTCTCCTCTCAATACGAGAGGGATAAGGCTATAGTCCGCCACGCTAGCCTACTGCGGGTTGGCAGACTTCACATGCCGTTAAGAAAACCTCTCAGGCATGCAGGTTTCCTCACGATGTTTTCCTTCCCACGATGTTCTGTGCGCGGTGTGAGAACTCGCATTGTCGTGATGGAGGATGATGCGGCGGTTGCAGTTCTCTTTACGGAGTTCAGAAACGACCTGTGGCAAACAAATGCTAGCATACCATTCTGCATTAACCGTTCTTTGTCCCTCAAGAGGAATAGTCGCAACATGGCCGGTTTTGGAGACAAACGTGGCCACCATTTTTTTTGCAACCCTCCGTGAACGAACAATTTTTGTTGGCTTTAACTCATTTTCGAACCCCCAAACTCGTGACGGGTTTTTTGTTTCGGGTTCGTACGCGTATATCCAGGATTCGTCACCTGATACGATGTTGTATACAGCATTTGAGGATCCTGCGTGGAATCTTTCGAGAGTTCTGACGCACCAAGTAACGCGAGCCGCTTTTTGCTCTTCACAGAGCGAATGCGGTATCCATCGGGAAAACAACTTTTTTACACCTAATCGTTCATGCAAGATTATTTGTATTTGACTCATGCCAATGTCTAAAGTTGCCTGAATTTCGCGTTATGTCACATGTCGATCTTCCTCAATCAGCTTATGCACAACATCAACGTTTTCTTGGGTGACTGCAGTTTTTGGACGACCTTGACGGGGATCATCACTGAGCTTGATACGTCCACGTTGAAATTCAGCAAACCAGCGATAAATTGTGGTTTTGGATGGGGCTTCATCACCAAATGCAGAAAGTATCCGATCAACACACTGTTTTTGTGTTAAACCACTTCGAAAGTCATAATAAATCATCGCTCTTGAATTTTCTCGAGTCAATTCCATTTTCTCAACGACTAAACAAATTTGACAAGACCTTGTGACAAGACCGAGAACCTTTTTTAAAATAAATAAATGGTATTTGATTTTTTGAACCAAGAATTTAAATATGACAGGAACAGTGGAAATATTCCATTCCCGATACTTTTAGTGCAGCCCTCGTAATATGGAGGTTAAGCAACCTTAGGTTATTATCGTACGATGAATTAGTTACTATCCTCCATTTGTAAATTTAAACTTTTACCGTCTTATTCATGAAAATATAAAAACATCTAGGTACTTAATAAGTACTGTTAGAACTAGAATGTTTTGTCTTGTTTCGATCTGTGATATTTTGTGACAAGGAAAAAAAGACAAAACACAATTTAACTATAGGAAATTTGTAGTACGATTTATTTTTTTAAATACGACGTTTTACATCTCAGATCTCTCTCCATATCGCTGTTGATGACTCATAATGCTCATAATAAGTGCAATTTATCGTACTTTTGATAAGTATTAATTAGATTGAGTATTTAATTCATTTCTCCCAGGACTTAGGAGCCAAAGGAATACTGAATACTACAAATATCCAACACGTAATGTCAATGTTCTAATTGCAGTCAGCTCTCTCAAATTTATTTGTTGATTTCGTAATTAATGGATGCTATCATTTACAGCTAATTAAATTCTGTTAGTATTTTAATAAAGCCAAGATATATCGTTTCTGTACAGTACTTATAGCCAAATATATTATGGTTACAAAAATCTTAATAAAACTCATAAATTAATTAGGTAACGCTTAACTTTCTTTAACAACATACCATCACGCCTGTATTCCCCGAAGGGTTAGGCAGAGGTGTACTTAACGACACCCACAATTCGCCGGTATGGTTAGGTCCCATGTAATAGGAGCGAATAGCGAGCCTATTGCCATTCACCGGGCACAAATCCAGACTCCGAGCTGCTACTGAGAATTTCATAGAAAAACACTTTACTCGACCTGGGAATCGAACCCAAGACCTCTAGCGTAGCAGTCGCGATTGGGACCACTAGACTAACGAAGCAGTCAGTTTCTTTAACAAATTAACTTCAATTATATTTTAAACTAGCTTTCCGCCCACGGCTTCGCCCGCGTGGTTTATTGGCTTTTCTATACTAAAATATGTATGTATTATACATATAAACCTTCCTCTTGAATCACTCTATCTATTAAAAAAAACCGCATCAAAATCCGTTGCGTAGTTTCAAAGATTTAAGCATACAAAGGGACATAGGGACAGAGAAAGCGACTTTGTTTTATACTATGTAGTGATATTAATATTATTCAAGGATGTATTAATATTGTGGTATAAAAAGAAACGTATGTAGATGCCTCAATCCTATGGCGAACATACTTTTTACCCGATAATGTACCATTATTACGTAACGATAGTTAACGATCCAAAGGGCTCGGTCGAAACAAGCCATAAAATAAGAACTGCGAACGGATATGGGGTATCTTTGCCAAGCAGTGAATATAAAAAAAAACATTTCAAGAGTTCCTAGTACTATGATTTAAGCATGAGTACACATCAGCGAACGCGCGCCGCCATCTTACTTTTAACTGAACCCCTAAAAGTTGGTCAAGCGCAAAATGAAAAGGCTATGCACTTTTCTGCAGTCGTTCTGCGGTTATTTCGATAGCGGAATGCATTGTTTTACACAGACAATGGAAGACAGAGTTCCTCATTCCTTTTCTTTATCGTATAAATGGGCCAGTTACAACAGACTTGCAATGATGCATTATGATGACTAATACTGCTAAAATGGGAAAGTTTATCTTTTGGTCGTGTCCTTCTACGCAGCGTGTTGAGATAATCTCAATGTGGTACATTCTTAGGAGTGTTCGTCATTAACATTAATTAATAAGCGTTCAAGTAGGTGTATATTTGTCTTAACCGTTTCCAACTATTGTACCTATTTTAGATGATTTTCCTTAGGTACTGAAAAGACAACAGAGTTTTGCGGGTGCTAGATTTGTTGTTTTAAAACGAGTTAATGCTTGGTCATAAGAGTAGTTACTATCAACGTTAATTTCGTTTCTTTTGCTCGACTTCTAAGGGCCATATGCGCGATGTTGAAAAGCATAAGTTACTTGTTATACAATGAGATATCTGCCAGTGAAAGTTCCGTCGAAATCGGTCCCGCCGTTTAGGATATTAAGCCAATCAAACAGACAGGTATTTTTTTTTTGTTATAGGTACTCTTTTCTGTACTATTATATGTATATATTATACATATAAACAAAAATGTTTTATAAAATGTAGTGTTACTGATTCATAAAAGAGGGTTAAACTAAAACCTAGTTTAGTATTAATTACAGTAGACACCTACATTTTTAAGAGTACCTTCTCCAAAAAGGTTATATAATTGTAGTTTGAATACTATCTACAATGGAAACTAATTAGACATTTCATTTGCTTTGTGTAAATTAACTCTATTAAGTGTAATTTAAATTGATTCTGACTACTAAGGCTAAGTATTCACTCACTATAAGGGTTTCGTCAGCACCCTCTGAAGTTTAAAAACGTAACAGAATATATTATTTTATTTGACGATATGATCTCGATGCTGGAATTCCTAATTCGATTGTCAGTTATAGGTACGAGAAGTTCATATGCCATTGTTTATTTACGATCTTACTTATTATTCAAAAATCAACGAACGAAGTCGCAATAATATTTAATATTTGAAATGTTGTATTGCAGAAAAATAAAGTAGGTACCTAGTAGAATAAAAAAAACACTTGCGGTCGCCTGCACGGGTTGCGGTTGCAAATCGCATGAAATCAAAGACAAGCGAGTGCTACTGTTAAAAAAAAAATAGGTGGATAATACGATAAGATCTGTGGCTCTAATCATAGAGCTCGTTATCATATTTTTTATGGGATAACCTGGACCTGATGATAAGTAATCATCGCCGCCCATGGACATCTGCAATGCCAATGGAGTTGCAGATGCGTTGCCTAGTAGGATAAAAATGAGGATTAAACGATCAGGAACAGGACCGAGGAAGGAATGGGGCATCCGGCGCTTCACACTCACCGTACGAAATGCAGTGCAAAAACAGTATGCATACTGCTACTTGACGTCGATATTCTGTGGGAGGGTAGTACCTACTTCCCCGGTCGTGCTGACCCAGTCATGCTGGCATGTAGACATGCCTCCGTTGCAATCAACCGCGCGAGTTTTTACCGTAACAGCACTTAGGTTTGAACCAACTAGTTTGGAATGCTTAAGATTATAACGAACACCTCAATTTGAATTTTATAACCTAGGTATTAACAGGCTTAAGTTAAAATAACCACCCGTGATACATTCATCATCATCATATCAGCCTATTGCTGAACGTAGGCCTCTCCCAAAGAGCGCCGATGATACATTCAATCCTTTCGAATAACTATTATAATTATTTTGCATCCTTCTCACTATATTCAATTGAAATCATTTAAACACCCAACTAACAAAATAATCAAGCATATAAAATGAAAGTAATTATAACAATGAGGTAACCATTATATTCTAGGTTTTAATAAAGCTGAGTCAAAGGCACCCCTAGTTGATCAAAAGGTCAAAATCACAAAACAAAGACACCGATCCATTTGACTTTGATAAGGCTTAGGGACGGATGATAACGAAACCAAGTTCTTTTGTTAATATAATATTGACGAAGACGGTTTTTATTAAGGTGGTTCGTCTCGTCTTGGGCGACAAATTTTTTTTTTTCGCAAATTCTTCGTCTATAATACATTCTAGGATCATGGTAGTAGAAATTGCGACATCAACTATAATAATGTACTAGCTTTCCGCCCACGGCTTCGCCCGCGTGGTTTCTCGGCTTTTCTGCATTTAAAAGGAATATTTTCTCCCGTTTTTGCAACATTTTTAAATTATGCTCCGCTCCTATTGATCTTAGCGTGATGATATATAGCCTATAGCCTTCCTCGATAAATGGGCTATCTAACACAGAAATAATTTTTTAAATTGAACCAGTAGTTCCTGGCGTTCCAGCAAACAAACAAATAAACTCTTCAGCTTCATAATATAAAAGTACTAGCTTTCCGCCCACGGCTTCGCCCGCGTGGTTTCTCGTCTTTTCTGCATTTAAATGTTTCCCGTTTCTGCAACATTTTTCATTTATGCTCAGCTACTATTGGTCTTACCGTGATGATATATCCTGCTCGATAAATGGGCTATCTAACACTGAAATAATTTTTCAAATCGGACCCGTAGTTCCTGAGATTAGCGCGTTTAAGCAAACAAACAAACTCTTCCGCTTTATAATATAAGTATAGATAGATAGATATAATGTATTTACAACTATGTACAGTTTGTTCGAAATCACTAAGGCAGTGTGAAGTTGTCCGTAAGTGGTTTAGCAGGCGTAAATTTTAATAGACAGGGTTGATGTAAAGACAATTGGGTCATATATGTTTCTTATTTCTGATTATTTTCTTTACCAATTTCGATATTTATATATAAAAACACTTAATAACCGATTTTACCCGCGCGGTACTTCGAAACGGCTTACTATAGAAAAGAGCTATTTCGAACAAACTGTACTAAAACTTTTGCTTTAAAAATCGTTATCATAGTAGATAATAGCGTAAACTAGAGGATTCTTCCAAAATTGAAAATGTACGCTATCTGCTACGATAGCGATTTCTAAGAATAAGCTACAGTTGATGTCCTACTAATTCTTACTGCCATGGCCTTAGAATGTATTTTAAAAAACGAAAAACCAAAACAATATTGAATTTGACGCCCAAGGCTAGACGATTGGCCTTAAAAGAAGGCTTATGATATCGCCTTAATACTCGGCGGTCATTTTTACTTTTGTTAAAATATTTATCTACTGTTGAATAACCTGAATCACCCAGAGGCGAGGCGATCCAATTGCCTTCAGATATTTGTTTGAAGTCTGGGTAAACATTACTGAAAACCGCTAATACAACTGTAGATGAAAGCTCTCGTATTTAGAAATGTTGGCATGAAACTCAGAGTGAGTTAACAACAAAAATAATCTGAACGTTAGTTTTATTTGTTAATATTTGGCAATTTATAGCAAATATTTCATTCACAGTACAAAACCTACCATCACGCTTGTATTCCTCAAAAGTTTAGGCAGAAGTACACAACGAACTGTAGCAAAATCATCTCAAAATACGATCGTTATTGGTCCAAACGAATCGAACTGTGTAATTTAGTATTGAGAGCAATACGTCCAATCATTCACTCGAATCATTCATCCAAAATCACAGCTACACGTCGGTGTCAATCACTTAATTTAAACGACAAGCTCTCACTCATAAAACAGCCGCAATTATATACAGTTCATTCGAAATAACTGTGCGCATACCACTTAATTATTTTTATACATAACTTATATTGAAATGACTAGGATTGATGAGTAGCATTTACGACCCCAATTGTACTGTAAGGTACTATTTACATGGCAGCTGTACAATTAGGGTTGTGCCACAACCACAGAATCTTTCAAAATATCTAGATCAAGCGAAGCTATTTCCAAATAATTAATCAACCCTGGCCTTTTCTCAACTTTGGTTTTGTAGATGTCTATGGGCGGCGATGACTACTTACGAAGCTCACCTGCTCGTTTGCCGAGTTATCACATAAAAAAAAACAATATTAAATATTTTTATTGGCATAAAGACAAACGCAACCGCTAGTTTACCTTGTTCTCTTAAGGCAAGTAAAAGTCACGCATCCATAAAATGACCTTGACAAATGCAGCTTAACCCTGAACATCGATCGATTAACACCGCTTGAACTTAACCGCAGCTTTCACTAAACTATTCACAAATAATTTCTAAGTATAAAAGTTTGAATTTATTGAATTCTGTAGAACAATGTGTGAACGAAATATTTTAACCTACCATCACCCCTGCATTCTCCGATGGCATAGGCAGAGGTGTACTAATGTACACTCACACCTCGCCGGTATGTTTAGGGCCCATGTAATAGGGGGCGAGCGTATTGCTATTACCCGGGCACAAATCCACGAAATATTGGAGTATTCCTCTATCGGCACTTTCTTGGTGCTGTAAGTGGAATAGCTCAGGTGCTTAAACCTTAGGTGCTGAAATAATTGGTACCGAAAGAGGAATATTCCGAAATATTTGGTCTTTTAGAATTTCCAATCAAACTCTACTTGCTACTGTTTTTGTATTTATTTTCTTTTTTGTGTACAATAAAGAATAATCTATCTATCTATCTATCTACTTGCTCTAGTTGCTCTACTCTCTTTTGGGGGATTCATTAAAGCTTTGTTGAGTTAGAGCACAAAAAACTACTACAGTTCAATCAAAGGCAGTATCCAATAAACTCCTGCAGATACTAGATATGAGAATTTTATGCATACCATGGCAAGAAAAGTTTTTGTAGAAAACTAATAAAGTAAACAACTAAATTATTCTTGAAAACTCGCTGGCGGCTGGCAATCTACGATTAAAATCTGCTAATTCTATTTAAAATCAAACTCGTAACATTCAGTCTGATGGGAATGACGTAAAAGTAGTCTGCAATGTTTACGTAAACAATTTATAAGTCTGTTTCCTTGCGGAGAGTTAGACTATCACGTGTTAAGCGAACGACGGAAAATTAATTGAATATTGTAAAGGAAATACGAGTATGTAAACTCATTATCGTATATTTATCTCAGAAATTACCCAAAAGTCGAAGCTCAGTCAGTCAATTTATAGTTATGGAGAAGGATAATGATTTTTGACTGATCAGCGCGGTACAGATAAATAATAATTATATATCTACAATAACAATTGTTGAACTAACTGTCTCATTAGTCTAGTGGTCTTAAGCGCGACTGATACGCTAGAGGTCTTAGGTTTGATTCTCAGGTCGAGCAAAGTGTTATTGGGTTTTTCTTTCAAATTCTCAGTAGCAGCGTCGCTATGTGTCCGGTGAATGGCAATAGGCTCGCCCACTATTATCTAAACATACCGGCGAAATGTGGGTGTACATTAAATTTATCCAGCCTATGCCTTACCCTTCGGGGAATACAGGCGTGACGGTATGTTATAATAACTTTTGTATCAGAAATCACAGTGCCTTACAAATAGGTATACAGTGGTTTTTAAAATAGGCTAAGTTTGTAGGTATGCATTGTATCTGAGACAGCTTTTCACTGACGTAACATGAACTTTTTAGCAATATAGTTTGCTATATATAATTATTATGAATTTATAGAAGTAAACCAGTAAGCACTTTAATTTCACGTTCTGCGGAAAGCCTTGCTTGATAAAAATATCCAGACAGTACGAATATAACGAGACAAATTCACTATTAAATACTTAGTGCCTGAATAATTGCAATTAATATGACGTGAACTGGAAGCGAGTAGTAATATTATACAGGAAAATGGACTCTATAAACGTTAGTATAGAGGTGACCGCTAATTTAAAGCAATTGGTGAACCATAGCACCTCGATGACGTCATTTGAATTTCGTTTTTCTGTGCGGTTTGTTCACACCACAATTCTCGCAATGAAATGATTTCTGATAATTTAAAATAGCACAGAGGTGTGACAGTCTATTAAGACTGTCAAACCTCTAGTTTCAAGGTAGTGCTAGTTTCAACTTGAGTCCTTTAACATGGCAATCCTATGCTCATATTACTAGGCTATCACTGCCCCCCCAAAAGCAATAGTCCACAAGTATATATAAAACTTCTAGTAATTCACCCCCTTGACCTAGTCGTCACAACAATTTAATAGTTGCCACGATCCAATTTATATTACTTTGTTTGTAGCCGTTTCATTACCGCTGAGATTTTCTCGTTTAAAACCAGTGTTTCCGACATAAAGGAAGCTTAATCGGAGATTTAAAGCCAGTTTCGTTTACTTTTGAGCTTTGGCAGTGGTTTTGGGTTTTTTAGTCTCGACCCGTATTAGGAAGCAAGTAGGTTTAATACCAAAAATGGTGGATGACGTCTGACCCGTCTTCTTAGTGATAATTTCGTGATTACGTATAAAATGGATTCATTCATCACATTTATGGCGGGGTAATATTTCTCTGAAAGCGGGGTGGTAAAACTTTCAGTCTTGAGACTTCAAGTGTCTCAAAGCGGATCAAAATCAAAGAGGTTGTAATCCCATCTTGCCTCTTCCTAAAATTGAAATATCAATTACAAACCCTATAAGTGTCACTTACTGTTAAATTCATAACGTTATTGCTCAAAATTAATCAGAGGCGGCGCAGAATTATCGCATAATACCCCCATTCACCTCCATTGTGCTGCATTGTAGCTGAGTTCACGTAATACAATGCGTTTTAACACAATTAGCTGCAACTAGATTTAGCCCGCAGCTTTGCTCACGGTCGATTACAAAAAACGTCATTATTTTGCAACTGAACAATAATGAACTTTAGGTTATCTAGGTTCGTATGTTGAGGAGAGGTCAGGTCATATCTTTCACTCGAAGGTTTTCGATCGTGAATCGTCTGAATGTGTAAGGGCTTTATTTCTGCCCATAGCTTGTCCGACATGTGGCAGAAGGGAGAAACAAACAAATATTAAATGTTATACTGATATTTATATACCTAATGTTATTCAATAAAATTCATGTTATAGGCAATGCCGATATTCGAAGGATAAACTGGTTGTCAGGCTCTTTGGGCTTCTGACTAACGATTGTCATAAATGTTCGTATGACATCCGGGACTAATGGCTTTACATGCTCTCCGGGACACGGTTGGGTCTCAGTGTGTTAAGAATATTGAACAATCCACAGACTGACCGTGGCAGACGCAGCTTAAGCTTGCTGATCTGTTGATTAGCGCAGTTATAACTTAGCCACGAGCCACTCCGTGATAAGCGTTATATTATATGTAGTAAAAGTCACAGAATTAATAAAACATGGTTTTCAGACTAGTAAGTGATATTTAAATTATAAAAGTGAGTGCACAAATTGATCAGGCGCCACGCAAAATGATCGCATAAAGCCCTCCATACACCTCCATTGTGCTCCAGTGTAGCGAAGTTAACGTAATACAATATGTTTTAACAAAATTAGTTACTATGAGAGCTTATTAAGCCGGCATCCGTTCATAATATACTTTGACTTTGTTTGCTCCTGATGGGAATATTGCATGTTCCTCGTCCTGGCACTTTATAGGTTTGCTGTTTTGATAGTAGATTTTTTGTTTTGGATAAGATAAATTATGAGTATGAATGTAGAAGAATGGAGGGGTAGAGAGAGACCAAAGAAAAGATGGATGGATTATGTGAAGTCAGATATGATTCAAAAGGGATTCATTAATGACGTGTAACAGGGATGAATGGAAGAAAAGGACGGGCTGCGTTGACCCCAAATAAATTGGGAAAAGGGCAGGAAGATGGTGATGATAATGATGAAACCAATTACGTCACTAAACCGCTATGATGTGGAGTAGGTAATAATAATAATTAAAATAATAACAGTAATTGATGACTTTTCAAAATTCCCCAGAATTAAATTCCAAAAAATATAACTTCAAAAGTTATATTTTTTTTCATTATCTAGAAATTTTTGCAGGTTGCATATCCTCAGTCGAGCTAGATACTATTGTATAATTTCCCAAGTGGAATAATTAATAATACCGTGTTTAAAATTCAATTATATTTAAATGTAGTTTTTTTTAATAAAGGTATAATTAGCTATGTGGCTCGCACATTACTAACCCCTCGTACTAATGCTTGTATTACGAGTGGGTTCACGTCGGTATTGCAATGGGTGGGTCTCGAAGCGGCCACCACATGATCGCAAGTCCTACGCCCTAACCATTAGGCTACGGCTGCTTCTAATCCAAAAAATTCTAAAGGATCATTAATAATAATTAATATATTTTTTGTCTCCTAGAAGAACACTGTCCAAGACTTTCCAGTTATACTGTTATCTTAACCTGAAGATATAAATTTAGTGACCGAAAAGGGTTTGTGTGGGTAAGCGAGTTGGTAATTTATTACTACTTGTATGTTCTTGTGAATATACGCTTCTTGAGGCGTGTTGGTACTTTGAATCTGCTTAAATGTTTGCGCCATTTCAATTTAAAACATGTCAAGAAGTAAGTTTGAAATAAAATCTATTTGAATATAACATTACAAACTATCGCGCCTGTAATCCCTGAAGGCTTAGGTAGAGGTCTACTAATGGACACCGGTATGATTAGGTCTCATGTAATACGCGGAAAGCCTTTTGCCATTAACCGCGCACAAATCCAGACTCCGAGCTGCTACTGAGAATTTCATAGAAAAACCCAATAACACTTTGCTCGACTTAGGGATCGAACCCAGGACCTCTACAGTAGCAGTCGCGGTTAGGACCACTACACTACTGAGGCAGGGTTTGAGTTAGTTCTAAAAGGTTTAAAACCAAGCTAATATTTCTACTTAACTGCATTCAAACCCTATAAGCTGAAAACTAAAATAATGTGAATTCTTTATGCGCTAATCCGGATTATAAAAAATCATCTATTCATATAACTAGCTGAGGGTTAAAACTATTTGATAATTGAAGTCTAGATTTATGTGCGGGGTCATAACCTAAAAGCCGTGGTTGAAGGGTTGCCATTTAGAGGTCACAGAGTTTCTTGAAGGTTAAGACTTACCTGTATGCACGGATTTACCACGGCAGGTGATTTATGTACGTCTAGTCGTGGTTTGCAACTTAATGTTTTGGCTAACTCAATGACGGACTTGGCATAGTAACAGCTTATTTACATTAGGTAATTATGTGCCAGCATGCATTACGTCGAAACAACAATAAGATTGTACTGACTGGCCATTGCAATATTGGCCGGTCAAACCTTTAGAATCCAAACTAAGTTTATGAAATGGTAATAAGTTTATTAAAAACCTACTTTTCAACGTTTCCGATCCCAAAAATGTGATTTTTGGAACTCTTGTCTTTTGATTTTGGGTTGACGAAAAGATTTAACAGATTTTAATTGTGTCAAAAAATTGATACATCTTATCTCAATAAATTGAACACATCCATAAAAGGAAGCTCTCCTCTAAAGGACTCTTCTAAAGTTCTCCCTTAGAACTAACCTTTTCATTAAATATGACTGCATTACTTACGCGTGACATGGACATTTTTCTCCTCAATATACTACGTAAAAGCTTATACTGGCGAAGTCTGCTGTAATTCTTCATGGTATAAGCTATATGTCTAAAAAGCGTCGACGAGGCTAGCATTATAAGTTTTCCCGCAAAGGTCATTGGCACTCACATCGACCGTCTCGCGATATGTGATTTATAGTACCTAATTGGATTATTTTCTCTGTTTCAGACATTAAAGTTCCAGCCTGAAAACATCCGATGATGGAGGCTGAAACCACACCCGTAAGTACCTAGTCTAAATTTAACTAAAAATTAAGGTTTTAAAATATACATGAGATTGTATTTAAGTTTCATCCTACATATTGCACATCACAACCGTTTTTTAAATTTTACGTGGACTGCCATCTATTGGCGACTTGGCGACAACCCGCCTATGTTCCTGCGGGATGAAAAAGGAAATAGGTACGACAAAAAACGTTAGATGTGACGCAGTGTTCTCATCCTAGATGGCGCTACTGCCTGTCGTTCCTCCGAAATGCTACATGGTCGTGTCTATAGATGGCGCTGAATTTCATAGGGTGTGGTTTTGGTTGAACTAGACAGTAACTTTAGTTTCGAATTCGTTTTGAGTTTCATTCACCCTCCGAGAGATGTCGTTTATAGCGGTTTTTATTCGTAGTCCACTTACTAATTTTCAAGTAACGTACTGAGTTATTTTTCAGTCTGTACCTATGTAGAAAAAAAAATAACGATGACCATAGTACAACATTTACATTTTCTGAAGAAAAAACGACATCTATTATTTTGTCTTTCAGCTACAATTTTCCTCCTGAAATAGGTGGAAAGCATTAAGTTACTCTTTCTGGTTTCTTTTTGACAGCGTACTTGATATATGCACCACACAGGTAATAGGTGTCTGAAAGCTTGGCCGTGTTATTTTTTAAAACAACGCCTCACAAGTCCTGTACGTAAGCATAATTTAATGCTGTATATGGACCACCCACGTAACATTTTTCGAACAATATCTGCGCGCATTCGTGCCGTAAGTGCAGAATTAACACATTTTGGCACGGGATTTCGCTTTTACAATATTTTAAAAGATTGCATATGGCACCGTCCCACTGGCAAAGTATCCATTGTCCGCGGGGCTATATTCAGTGTATTTATCGAATGTACTTCGGGCCTCATATTGCTCGCTATCGGTTCATTAATAAACTATATCCTGTTGCCGCACCATACAATACAATAGCCGCAGATCGTTTCAGAATCGCTCTTGCGTGTAATTTATAGCGGTTAGAATTTTGAATATTCGTTTTCATCTGTTCCAGTTCAATAAACAATAAAAGGTTTTTTTTAAATGGAGTTTGATTCCTGTCCTATATACTTTAGTTTCCAAGTGTTAGTATGTAAAGCATCTAAAATGAAACAGATAAGCATCCGATTAATATACTCCGTCATATGAAAAAGTATAGTATAATTTTAGTGAATAAACCATGCCTCAGGCGAACCGCGGTGCCGCTCACGTCTGTTCCGGATATTCAGCGTTACAAATGGCTTTATTAAGACTAAATATTACAATTTCCGAGCAACTATTGCGACGGTTAGAATTGCTAATGCGCCAACGAAGAAACCGAGTGAAAAGACGCGATTGCACTGAAACCCATCCGACGCCGCCAGTTTCCTGTTTTATGAGCGGTGATATTGCAGTTTCACGCTGAGTTGCCAACTACCACCGGATGTAAGATTTTGACTGATTTAAATACTTCTTTTTTTGTCAGCCTTCTTGATTAGGTTACTGATTGTTTTATCAGAATCAAGAGTATAAGCTCTTATTTGTGGCATATTGCCGAAAGAAAAAGGACTTAAAATTAAATTCATATTTTTTGGGCCTAGCAAAATATTTCGTTGAAAAAGGGGCCGCGTCTTGCAACCACAAATTACTATGATTTAATATTGCTTAGTTATCTGCGGGTTGGTAATTTGTTAGCGGGTCTCTCGGCCCCGCGTTGGGCGCCATTGTTGCTCTACAGCCTTTTGTTCATCGCCTTCTACTCGCGATACGATCTTGAGTTATTATGATTAGGATTCTTTGCCAAGTGACGCGAACTCGCTAATTCCTTCATTATCGTTTTAGTTTTCCCTACTTGTGAGCGTTTTATAACACTTTTTGTTGTCGTTTTGCGTTTTTCATGACGCTCTTGTGAAATTACTTTTAATTTTTTTACTAGGTTCTTTATGCGTGTACATTTTAAAAGTTAATTCTTACTAGAAATGTTTTTTCTTGAGTTAAGCTATAAAAAAAGCAGTTTGTTTCGAAAATTTGTGTTCTTAATGCTAATGCTGTTAAACAACTCAATTATTATATGCATACACGGCAGTTTAGAGGTGACCTACTAAATTAATATACGTCACCACCACTCGTAAAGTCAATGGAGTTAATACATCAGACGTCGCGTCATGGCACGCTATGTCCACCTTTCATTTCATATAGTCCGCTCAAATGAATCGATCCAAATGTGGCTTTTTCAATTAGTGAAAACATTCGATTGTCATTGTGTTTATAGTGTAATTGCTGGTTTGTTATCCATCCATCTTGACCGGTGTAATGGGTAGCCATCAGGGAAATGAATCGCCTGGCTGTCTGGTCGAATGGGAGCGAGGTACAAGTGTTCTCCTCGCGAAATTGCTTTTCGTTTTAATGTCCGAGGTATCAAGGGATGCCTCGTTTTCGAGCTGATTGTTTTAACGTTTATATTTAAAACTGTTAGTAGATGGTCCTTTTCGTTTTATCTACGTCTCCTGCCTAAGCATTTCATTACATTCATTCATGTAGTTAAAGTCAAGTTCTTTACCTACTATCAAATCATTTGTAGTTAATATTTTTAATTTAGATAATTCGTTTAAATTTATGAGATTTCCACTAATAATTAAACTTTTAGTTTTTACAGATGTATCTGCATGCCCTATTTCATTATTTCAAAGTTCAAGAATAATCAAATATCTATCAATAAAGTTTCCAAAACATTTGTACTTTTATTATAACATGAGGTATTATCCTTTTTAAAGATTCTAATACATAAATTAACATTGAAACTATGATGAATATTTCTTCAAGAAAGCTACCGCAATCATTATTTTGTTTATCAATATTAAATCCAATAGCGCTTACCTTTTTCATCACTTGCAACACAGTATTCCGCGGTTCGGTTTGCACGAAAATCGTAAATATCTCGCATGTTGCACTGTGGCAGCGCAGTTAGCAAGGATTGCAGATACTGCAATGGCATGCAGTGTGCGTGCCACACCCCATTCATTAGGCGCCGAGTGCTTCCGCGCATTTATCAATCTACACCCACAAAGGCGGTTTCACGGTCCTCCTCATAAACTGTATGGTTTTCAAATGCTAGTTCCTATGTTTTTAGACTTGAAATGCTTTTAACATATTTAATGAGATAGTACTCTTTTATTTTATTTTACCTGATCAAATAATTTTTTTTTCTCATTTTCAACGTCATGATTGGTTTGTCGTTAGCGAATATTTTTACAGCCATGTTTATTATCACAACAGAGCTTTGCAATAGTGTATGTGTTTTCATATCCCCTGGGCATTAAACAAAACAAAAAAAGTTCAACATGACCCATAATCAGAAACTGCCTACGGTCATTTTTTCATAACCTCGTCGTATTGAATATGCAGGCAAAATGCTGGACATGTTGAAATATGCACAGGTTTTTGATATGACTGCGACATCAAGATAAAATTTGCGTGTTATGTCAATCAAGCTTTGTTTGGTATTCCAGCGCAACTGCAACTTCAATATAAATATTATTTCAAATGGCAATTTTCGACAGAGCAATCGAACTCTTAGATTCAATCGCAAAATTTCCAATTTATCAAATAGGTACCTAGTTAAGCTTAAGTGAACCTTAATCCTTCGACCCTTGCGAGAGATATTTAGCTAAACTGGCCTGTATCGAGCGCAGAGTACACTACAGCAAAATTACCAGTTTCGACTGAAGGGAGTCTTAGCACACCTGCGTCTCTTGTGATCCTGGCTTATGACCACTCGTGGATAAATGCTCCGAAGCCAATAGTGATAAAGCGCTACCCATTAATATTAACTGAACTTAACTAGAAGCAAGTCTAGACTATATTTTCTACATCAAGCCGTTCCTGGGTAAACGTTAAAATCTATCGCACAAAAGTTTTTTTTATGATTGGGTATAATATTATCGACGTGGCTTCGTTATGAAAGGTGCAGCATCGAAACAGTTTCGTCGTCTCCTGAATTTAATCATTTGTAAGTTATTACCCTCCCGTGGAAAGCATTAAGGTAATGTTTCCATCGCCCTTAATTAAACGATTATGGCTCTCATTAAACCGAAGTATCGTAATCATAAACGCAGTAAAACCGCCTTTGACGGAAATAGGACTTCCGATTGGACATTCACGATTTCGCTCAGTAAGTTGGAGTGTGCGGCAAGATTTATTCCCATCCGACCTACTGAGTCTTGTCTGCGGTTACTTCGGCCGGATTAAATCGTTAAGAAGCGGACATGTCTTCAACGAGATGGTGTTATACGACGCACTTGACGTGGGAGAAAGATGGAGGTAAGACAACCTCGTCCTTTGATCAATGACGCACGCCTAAGGTTTCCTTAAAATTTATCAAAATTCAAGCACATCTTTCACCTGAACCATATCGTCAGATTTCGATAAATTATTTATTATTTTAATACGCACTGACATTATACCTGTTTATCAGCTGATGTATATGACAATTATAAAGTCATTTTCTTAAATTAATGAACTTCTCGATGAAAAAACACATGGAAAGGACATAATCAAAATCGTCTGTGATATAAAAAGAGCTATTTTATTACCTACCAATTAATTAAATTTAATCAACTGCTGTCTAGTTTGGACACCCATAGGATATAGAAGGCAGCATAAGAGAAAATCTTTTTCTTCTTTCACCTGAACCGCAATTAAGAAAATGCATCAGTAATGCTTCCGGTGTTGCAGGTGCTCATGAGCGGTGATCACTATCAACCATCAGGTGGTTCTTCTGCTCGTTTGCCGAAGTCCAAATATACATTAAAAAAACACAATCAGCTTGGCCGTTGAGCAGTCTCAGGTAGTCTGATTTATTGATTAGGAAAATCGTCAATATGCAAGACATAAGTAGGTTAACTACGCTTATACAATATTAGCTATAAATGGTCTTTCAAAATTATACTATCATAGAAGAAATCGAAAATCAAGAACGTGCAGCAATTATCCAGTGTTTATCTAATTTTCAACAAATAAAGTCTCCGTATTGCCACCAATTAACCAGTCATATTTGCCCGCGAATCCCCCAGTAAATAATAATGTCCATCGTCCAATTATCTTACAGCGACCAGTGACGAGTCACGAGATATAAGGGTCAACTCTCATTTGATATTCTGCTCCCACCCCACGTAATGGAATAACGTTGTGAGCCCGCCGACGCCCGATACGATCGATCTACCTCCCTATATATTTTATTTTCGTAAATTGTACCGAATGATGTCCGGTAACCCTTATCAGATCACTAAAAATGTGTCTGATGGACCCGTGCCACTGATCCCGCTAAAATCAGAGCGGTTTTAGGAGTTTTTTAATGTAAATTTTTATTCAGATGCTATTTTCGTATTTACGTACATAGACTTCTAGAGAATTTTCACATTGCAAGAAAGACAGGTGACAATGTAGAAAAACTCAATTGTCACTGGCAAATTGGAAGTATCTAATAAAATATAGAAGCCGTGGTTCCACACCTCATATTGGACAGAGCCGCTCCTTCCTTTCTATCACTGTTCAAGCCACTGGTGACCGATACAGATGGCACAAGTACTCCTCTACTACCTACTACCTCTTCCGTAGCAAGAGCGAAGAGGCTCTATGCTCAAGGATTACCTACGACTGAAGGAGGAGATTTTTTGTGTGTATAGGCGAGTATGCCTGTATTATTACGTTGCAATGCGTATGATCCAGTAAATTCTCAATTTATCCTAAATTATGGTATTTGGTAATAGGCGTTCGTTTTATGAATAAACAAGTTAAATAATATAAAACACCCCACGTCATGGTATGCGCATTTGACACTAAAAGTTACAAGTTAAGCTTATTGCCTATTTGATTACAAAATGGATACTAAAATGTAATACAGTAATGGATAATAGACACAATATGACAATGG
This sequence comes from Subacronicta megacephala, assembly GCA_958496365.1. NCBI lineage: Eukaryota > Metazoa > Arthropoda > Insecta > Lepidoptera > Noctuidae > Subacronicta > Subacronicta megacephala. Next base: position 3,514,675 of record OY292526.1, read on the forward strand.
TGATAGCCACGCAATTCTATGGAGTAATTTTTTACATGAATGCATTTCCCGTGATGAATTAAACAGGCCGCACGCTACACCAGCTTTTACGATTTCAAATGTAGGTACTTATTTAGATTTTTTACACCACGAATATTATAAAGTATCGTAAATAAGTTTAACAGCTCTAAATGGTCGGTTGTAGTAAATAAAACATTAACGTTCAGAAATTGTAAAATTCAGCTTTCACGTAATATAAATTTAGAATTATTGTTGTGTCGCTAGATTATATGTTGTCAGCGAAATAGAAACTATTAGTATTTATTTTAGTTGGATCACTTATGTATATGTATGCTGGTATGGAACTAGTAAATTTTGGATGCAATGCAACCTATTCCAAAAATGGCGGTAAACATGCGAATTAGTTTAACGACTTTATATTTTTGGCACCTGCTTTTCAACCTCACCGTTTAGGACATTTTCTGGATTATGGACTCTGTGATATACCAAAAAAATATAAAATGGACGTTTTATAACAACAATGTCAGACCGTACTGTACTTTCCTTTTCCCCGATGATTTATTGGAAGAAGGTAAATTGTAATATCCATTAAAAATTGACAGGCTTGGTAGAAGAATTATGTTAGAGGTCTACAGAGTCGACAAATAAATTACGTCTGGCATGCGGGGCGTCAGGGACGCCTGGCGCGCTCTTAACTCTTATTTTATACTTATCGGTACAACATCTTTATCTCCACATAAAATGCTATGCAGAAGGCTTTTAAAATTATATTATGCAGAAGCAGACTGCTAAGAGGGTTTGACTGTACTTTAAAAATGACTGGTTTTTTTAAATGAGAGGGTTGCAAACAGTCTCCCGTAATAAATCTTTATGATCTTCCAAATCCGAAACATGAATCCACGAAATGTAATATTTTATACGCACGAAGTTATTTAGACTATTCCAACTTTTCAATTTAGGTGCGCGATTCCGGACCGCGGAACTGGGCGCGAAATCAAGTTATAGCAACACTGAGCGCGTTAGACGAACCGCATAGAATATTTCCACGTTTCTATTTGTGTACGTTGCGGAAAAATAAAGTTAAATCAGACGCGTTAACGCGTCGCTTGGCGGGGATTGCCGCGAAAATTGTTTCGCTGTTTTGTGTACGGCGTTTAAAGTGTTTTTTACTCGGTTTGCTAATGGACACGGACTTCCCCGTTCCGTTCTACGCTTGTTTACTATTAATTGCGCCTTTTGTCGCTTACAGCTAGTGTCTCGACGACAGGATACGGCTGCGGTTGTTCCATGCCCAGTTACAACAACCTTTATGGGTTTTTACGTTGCGCTTCTACGAAATAAACCGGTGATTTCGTTTTCCCACCATTTGCGCAAACAAAATTAAAGTCTGCGCTTTTTCGCGTCAAATAAAGTTGTTTGTGCAGTAGTTACATTTTTTTTCACTTAAAGAGTAAAACCGTTATTTTGTATCGTTATTTTTTAAATGAATTAAAATATACTTTTAACTCCCTCTCTCTTAATATAAATCTATGTACTTAAAATTCATGATCACCAAAGGCAATGTAATAAAAAATGCACCTCCTTCGAACGGAGAAGCCATATTTTTTAACACAAGTAAATAGAAATCACAAAGTCGGTGCGTATTTGCATTGGATCTTTCCATTCGCTGCTGAACCGCTTCCACTGCTGCAGTTTCGGTTAAGTATAAACCGCAAACAACAACTGACGCTGTTTCCATTTCACGCAGTAGTAGCGCACTGCATGCAGTACCAGATTTTTGCATTTTTTTTTACTCCGCTTGCTCGGGAAATAATTTTATTTATCGCTGTCGCGGTCCGTTGTCGCACTAGCGTTGACTCGCAACTTTTTAATTAAATTATTCACTTGATAATTGTTGGTGCACGAGTGATAGCCTCGCTATTTTTACACTTTATTTGTGGACTAAAGACGAGTCTATATTGTGAATTGTGACGTTGATAATTATTTAACTGGGCTGAGAATATTTCGATAATTATTTTAAAATTAACTGTTTTCCGTGCTTTTATTGGCACTCCAAAGGTCTTTTGTAACTTTTGTCCGTTCTTAGGATGAAATCTATCGCTGAATTCGTAAAAATCTGTTTGTAATTTAAGAGTAAAAAGGTAACCGACTAACAGATAAAGAACTTACTTTTGCATTAATAATATTAGAATTAATATGGATGCTATTGTGATACGGATAAGCATAACGTAAAATTCGATTAAAATGTTTTCGTTTTTATAATTAGTTTTTTTAAATAAACAGTTTGTATGAACCTAGTAAAATGTTCACAGAGCACTTTTTTACCTCGCTTTTAACATTTTTTTGCCGTACTACGCGAAGAGTCTACGACTACTCTACGTCGTAATTACTCTTGAGTTGAATTCTCGTTTTTACTTAACTCTTCTGTTTTTTATTCTGTGATGAAATACTGTTTTTACTAAAGAGAAGACTTACTTTGAGATAATAAGGAAACGTAAGTATAACAAAGAGGAACTTACCGTGTCTATAGGGGCCATTATTTCGACATAAGTTTTCACTGACGCACAACTTTCACATTGGGATTCAACGACACCCGTATTTTATTGGCGTTGTTCAGTTTATATAAAAGTTGGTGTTGAATCATATTTACTATTTCACAAAATTCCAGTCCTCTGTTGGCTTCATAGCGATTGGGATATTATTACCTAATTAATTGAATATCTTTATTGAAAAGTTAAAAAAGAAAATAGCTGTGTTACATTATTGTTAAGTAATTAATTCAGCAACGCCTATACGCTGCGGATACTGGAATAACAGTTTGCGTGAGTCATAACGTAGTCTTACGATATTTTACTCATAACTTATGACTGAAATATCGTCTTTAAAAAGTTAATGAATAAAGGATCCGATTAATACGCTATAAAATCCTTAAAATAACCTATTTTATATTCGCATATGTGTCAGAAACCAGTATAGGAGTAGATAGTTAAAAGAACAATTACTCTTGCGTTAATTGTTCAATATAGCCATTTTATCCGAACACCTCACAGCCGGTTTCCATTAAACAATGCTATCGCCGAGGGAAGTACACATTGTGTAGCTCAGCACATTTATTTTGTTTCTCGGGTAATAGACATCGCATCCGGAAGTACGGATAATGGGTCTCGGGAAAAAATAGAGTGCTTGCGACGAAAGCCAGTCACTGTACACCTGTCGCCCCGCGCGCACTCGTAAGATACTGGAGCGGCTAATTTTAAGATAAGATATGGTTAAGGATATTAAATCAGATTAACTGCATTTTATGGGTTTGTACATAGAATTAGATTATTTATGTTATGATCTGGAATATCACGTTTTTTAAATGTCTTTCTCTTTTTAAAATCTTTCCACTCCAATCATTCTCTTCTAAAATCCACAACTCAACCCAGGTAAAAAGTTACCTATATAAGTACTGCAAACAAACGAGAAATACTAAGACACGCACTTAAGCATGCGCCTTAAACACATTCCTGAGCCATGTTACAGAAGGTATTGTAAACTGACAGCACACGTCATGAATACAAAATGAACACAAAAATTTTTATGTCGCAATATCGACGTCATAATAGCAGTTACGTACCGCAACCACAGATCAAATAAAAAGTTAAGATGGAACTTTGCGAACAAAGAAGTGAGGCCGGCAAAAACTACGCCTTGCCGTATACAAACACAATCACACGCACACACGTATACAGAAACTACGCCTTATGTTGTCACTCGAGCAGAGTGAAGCTATCGCTGTACGTCTTTCAAAACGTCATTACTGTATCACGCACGTGTGTGCGTGTAATTGTGTTTGTACGCGGCAAGGCGTAGTTTTAACCGGCCTCACTTCTTTGTTCGCAAAGTTCCATCTTAACTTTTTATTTGATCTGAGACCACAACCCTCCGCAGCCGCTGGCACTTAAGGCGCCCCACCGATGCAGATTGGATGACGCCGTATGATTTAGCGCCCGCACGCCTCCTTCCATCCTCGATAAAATAACGCACAAGGGGATTGACGAGGTAGCATTTGTTCCTTCATGTTCTTGTATCCGTGTAATTTCTTATTAACGTATGGGGGTGTCGATAACGAAACATTCTAAGTTGCATTGTAGAAATTATGTAGATATCTTTATGGGTTATTTTGTTGCATAATATTTTATGTTACTAATAATCTTGTAATTGGTACAGAATTCGGACAGCAAGTTATTATTTTTAAAGAAAATAAATGGCCGTGAGTGTAGAGTAGATTGATAATTGTTAACCAGCACGCAATTTGCTAAGTTTTTCAAAGAAATGATAACAAACTTCAATATCATACCATCAAATTTGTCTAACGACCTATAATTTAATAGTACAGGAGCCCCAAGGTAATCAAAAGCACGTCGTTACGATATAACAAGAAAGTGGCGGTAGCAGCGGTGAGAAGCACAATTATTACTGGAAGTTTGGAACATGGTGGAAAACTAAAAAAAAAATACATGTAGACATTAAGTATCGCTAGCAATTATCTGTCTGTGACGATAGTGTTCTTTATTTAAAACAATAGAAGTTACAATAGTTTTTTTTTTAACAAATAGTGATCTTTGACTTATTTTGTGCCAAGGCTTTCTTTTAGAATAGATTGGTTTATTTTAAATAATTGTGTATTCCTAATTATTACTTACCAGATTTTTTATCTTACCGAGAAATTAAACAACGTATACGTTTTCGAATATAAATATCGATGGTATGTTTATTCTGACCGCAATATGAACATCGGGTATTAATACGCTAAAACACTTTAATTCCTGGAATCGTATGGCAATATAGGTTAAACAATATTTAATATTTTAATTGATATTTCCATAGAGTAATTAATTAGCATATAGGGTAAGAGTACCAGTATTGCAGCCATTAATGCAATGTTCCGAACCAGATACCCAAACTAAGTATTAAAATGGTCGCCAAAGCTTATTATGTAACAAATAATGAATCGTAGCATCGTAGAATATCTTTGTAACAATTACTTCGACTGTCGCTTATAATCATTTTTAATTGGACCTCTCAACTGTAGGGCTGTACCTACTTGAATCGAAATTGGATTGGGATTATCTCGATACCGTTTCGAAAGTAACCCCATTAATCTCGATAAGGATCGAACGAAGTATCGACTGCTGTTTTTATGTATACTTATTTAATAAAAAAATGCGTAATGTTTTTTTTAATATAAATCTAGATGCCTTATTTATTATTAATATCCAAAAATAATTTTGAATCTTCTTAATATTTTAAACTTGAAAAGCTTATTGTTGGGTGTTACAGTCGAATATAGCGTAAGGAAAAAAAATAACGGTTTTTTGTAAACCTTAATTGAATTTTGAGTCAAAGATAGTTTCGCAACAATAATTGTTATGGTAATTTCCAGGGGGTCTTTGTTTTTGTTTATCGAAATCGTTTAATTAGCGCCCGGGGTTAAACAAATGAGGGGTTAACACGCGACCGTTCAACCCAAGATCGCGCTTGGCCATATGTTTTTTATTTTTTTATGTTGTCTATGATTTTTGGTGCGTTCTAATAACGGAGACCTGCAACATTTAAAACTATTGCCGATATTAATTAATTGTATTTTTTTATGACACCAATAAAAAATAACCAGTTAACTAGGCTATTGTCATAACTTGATTAAGGTTTACTAAGCGTTGTAGAATAAGGCCCCAAGCGATTTGCTTGTACAGATTTATCTTGTACAGGTTACCTCCACAGAGGTTCCTTACCGATAGAGAGGATATCGGTAAGGAACTTCAATTATTTCGCGGGCTTTTCTCATCCATTAGCGCCATGTTGACTGCCCACTTTCATCTTCTTTAGCCTCGGGGATTATTTGTATACCTACCTGTTATTTTCGTTGGCGCTTGTTACATTAATTCTGTCAGTGACAGGTTTGTTACACGAACATGAGGTCCGATATTTAATAATTGGTTCGGACTAATTGATTTCTGTCAATTAGTTAATTTAAATTATGATACTATAAAGTGTTCAATTTAGTATTCGTACTGTTGCCCTTAACTATTTTGTTATTATAGCTAGTTTCCTACTGAAATCGGGAATGTGTCTAGACAGGAAATCTAAACCCCGAAACCCTCACAAAAATCGTTAAAAGATAAGTTACTGCATATATCGCTAATTAATATTCTGTGTCAGAAAAAAACATTTAATTAACAAGGCTAGGATCGCAAGAGTTGTCGCTTGAGCTCACACAAAGGCCGCGAATGTTATCTGTAACTAACTAAGACTGCAATAAATAACTAGGTATTAAATAATTGTATATCGAAACGCTTCATTAAATTTATTTAATGTCAGCCTCGGCTCCTTATCGTCCTGTACTAGTTGTAAAGGTCAACAAGGGAACGGGTATTGGGGCCATATACCTAAGTACTTAATTGTATTGATATCGACAAAAAGGTTACAATAACCACCATACTATTAGAGTACAGCGACGGTATTGTAGACTGTCTCATTTTTCTAGTGGCTGCAAAAGTGGAAGAGTGAGGTTCCTGGTGACATAAGAAAATCTTAGCAAAAATAATGCATTATGCTCATCAGGATATTATTGTCAAGCACTAGGAAAATTTGAACATAATTTTTAGTACCTACATATGTAACTGCTAATATTTTATCTAGATTTAAGAATAACTTAAGTCATTTGATTAGTGTTAAAATTCGGTAGATGTCTTCTTCGGTGAGATCTTCAGCTGATTTCTCTAAAAGGAAAGGAAGCGCTATGCTAATCAAGAAGATTCATCCATACATCATCAAGAGCATGATAAAGGAAACTCATGAAAGATTTTTTGCATTTTCATCCCGAACAAACGTCTTCGCATATTTTTTCTTTTTAATTTAAACAGGCAGTATTACTCACGAATTCTAATTAACACAACAATCGAGGAGTTTAGACTTTTTGAGGGATGGACTTGAAAACTTCGTGATGAGAATTAGACGTTTTTATGTAAGACGTGATTAGATTCTTTATTCAGAGTTTATTTAAGAAGACACGATTTAACTGCTGGCACAGTTTTGTGTGGAAATGTACAAAAATGCTCCGTGAAATTGTTGTTTAAGTAAGACGAATAAGTTTTTATGAACGGACTTTGTTGTTGGTCCTTCACAATACTGGGAAAGGTGGTCAGACGAAAAAGGTTGAGTTTCTGAGAGGTTTGTATCTCTGTTAGTTAATAACGTGTTTGTGTAACGAGTAGTGCGAGAGGTGTCATTTTCTAAAAAAAACTAAGTGACTAAATTTGTAGACATATTGTATGACTGCTTATATAATTAACTTGTTACCTATTCCATCATATTCTATGTATTCGAGGCTTAATAAACAGAGATTATAGAAAACACAATAAGTTCAAAACTCTTATGACCTACTTAAAGTCTTAAAAAACACTTTTGGCGCGAATTGATCACAAAAAAGTTAAAAACCAACTAAAATATTTGGTCTCATGTTTTTTGCGCAATCGTAGTTACACAAAAATATGTCAGTCGCGATCCTTTATCACAAATTGCAAATATCCATTAACCAAGTTTCGTGTTGTTTCCCCAATAAAAAAACATATTAAAAAAATAACTATCCGGTTTTAAATGAAGTTGAATAAACAATCCAGGATTTTTCACATGAGATAGTAGTTCACTATCGGGTTTTCCGTTGATACAGGAGCAACGACGCGGTCCCAAACTGCCTGCAATGTTTGCATTGAAGTGTCCATTATCCTGATGAGGTGCATACCATTCATGCTACTATACCCTTACATATAAAAATGTGAGTGCTGTCTAACACACTCGTTGGGCGACGTAAAATATTAAATAAAAATTCTGACAGACCATAGACAGCGAGTTTTATTTTTATATGTCTGTATTAACGTTAGCGATACGGTTAATAAATAATAATAGAAATTCACAATCGCAAAATGCAAGTGATGCAAGTTAAAAAAAGACATACGGTTTCGCTTTCAATGATATCCACAATGTAGAACGATAATTTATTTACATATCCTTTGTTACATTTGCAGTACATAAATGGAATTTCCATTTATTTTCATCTGCTACATTTTATCAATAAAATAAAAAACTACATATATAATTGCGTACCTATGGTAACTTTTTAATATCTGAAGTGCAGTATGAATAAAAGTGTCGCTTACGCTATTCAGCCTAACATATATATACGTGTGAGTAATTTGCGCGCGTCGACACCCCTTCCCCTAGCTTTTGTCCGCCATGTTTATTATGACATGTTTGGCAGATAATTGACTGACGTCTGCGTAATTTACGCGCTATGTAGCTTCGTTTTCTTGTGGAAGAAAGATGTGACTTCTAAATAAAAGTGTATAATTTAAGTGAAAAAAAAAAGTTTTCTTTTTAGTTAATAGGTACCTAATACAACTTGTCCTTAATCTAATTAGGTAAGAATAATCGAATTGGTGAAACAACGACTTTTAATTTAAATAGCGTGAACATTGTGATGAAAATTCTAGGAGGCGGGAGGCACGATGTCTCGGGCATTTTAACACAGGCCTAATTAAAAAGATCTAATTAGTTTCCGTCATTAAAGTGTCTTTCATTATTTTAGAATAACTTTGTTGGTGGTTAAACTATAGGTAAAATGTTATCCGCTTTCTTAGATGAAATTCTGACTTTTTTATTTTACAACATATTAGATACGCTACGTTAGGCAAGCTACTTAATAAAATTTTTGGATTAAATTATCGACCCGCCCTTTGCACAGGTGTTTTCATAAATTATAGCCTAATACCTTCCTAGATAATCCACGTGTCGTCAATGACAGACAAATGTTATGTCACGCGACTCAATTTTAAATGTCATTTAAGAACACAGCGCATCTTATATTAATATACCATTGAGAACTTAAACTTTTACCTATAGATCCTTTTATCAGCGCTGAATAACTAACTTTTCTAGTAAATCAGAACCGGTAACTTAGTTGATTGTACGTGCATTAGCTTGTTTGTTCCCCACCTTGGGCCAGCAAACTGCGTAACGTTATTACCAAGTTGAATTCGTTCGGCGATCGCCCCCTACATAGCAACCATCGATCTGACGATACTTTTAACATTATTACTTATTTTCCTTTCGGTTTTATTTGCTTCGTATTGAATGATATATATTTGGAGATAAATCGGCTTTTTAATACGTGTCGGGAAACTTGGTGCCACAGCCAAGGCTGAATGAAACAACTAGTTATTTCGAATAAATTACAAGTACAATTTTATTGTTGTACTTAGAATAATATTGTCTATGTAATGTATAATTGAAAGAAAACGAAGAAGGGATATACCTAAAAGAAGTTTTCACGCCTTTTTCCCAAGAGGGTCGGCAGAAACTATAGACCGCCATACGACCCTTTCATACCTTATTTGCTTCTTCCACATTAATACATCTTTCATACTCACGCGCCAATTGCGAGTAGGTACTACGCACCTATCTATATCTATACTTATCTATATACTTTATTATTAATAATATTATAAAGCTGAAGAGTTTGTTTGTTTACTTGAACGCGCTAATCTCAGGAATAGAGATTGCAACCCGGTATGTTTCTCAACCCGGCCCGGCCCGGTGGCATTCGGCGACAACGGCGGCCGGGTTGGAGTGTTAAAGATGAAACCTTGAAAATTTTCCATATTTGAATGGAAAAAGACAATCATTCAAGGTTAATATTTATTTCAAACTGGCTTATGAACAATTATCACTGTAATAAGTCTTACTCAAGTCTCAAAATCACACTTAATGCAGTATTGATTACTTTTACTTAGGGACGGAAAAGTAAAAATTATTATTAGTTGCGCTTGACCACAACTTGCCTGATGTTAAGCAACGAAGTGGTCTACGGTGTCTACGGTCCACCGTACGGCGCACTTGTCTAAAAGAACGTATTCACTCTCTTCTTGAAGACACCCAAATTGTGGTCTCGGGTAAAAAAGATTCTGGCAGCGAGTTCCACAATAGAGCAGTAGTTACGCACTATAAACGTAGAGGCAAAACGCTTAGTGCGAGATTTAGGCACTTCCACCATGCAGCGGCGATGCCTTGCCGTAGCTTTATTCGTCCGATAGTGGAACGGGGATGGTGGAACTATTTCATGTAGTTCCGAAGCACACTCCGAAATGCAACCGGTAAAAGACAGAAAAACATGCAACTTTGCGCCGATGCTCAAGGCTTTGCAGTTGCATTACACAGTGCATCATTGCCGATTAGCTTCTTGGCTCTCTTCTCAATGAATTCCAACGCCTTACTCTGGTATTGAGCCAATCTGTCCCAAAGGTGCGAGCAGTACTCCATGCATGACCGAACCTGTGCTTGGTACAGTGACAGCAACTGTTCCAGCGTGAAGTATTTGTAATATTCATTTCCAATAAGTTTAAACAAGCAGGTCTTTCTCTTTGCTCCTTATAGTGTCGATTTGATAACATAGTATTGAAATAAAAACTAATAACGCAGCTTAAAGTACTAAACGTGTCATAACAACTTAGATTAGATAGATAGATAAACTTTGGTAGCTTTGCTATAAACAAAACAAATTCTTGTATGGTAAAAGTAAATAGTATTATGTTTTTTCTTAAACTTTGGCTATTAAAACTAGTGAGTGTTACTATTACTAATTGAGCAAATAGCGAAATCTTATAGGCTAGGCTGTACTGTAACTGGAAACAACCATATTTGTATAGTCTTAACTAACAAAATGATACGTAAAATTGGTTACCGGGCCCGGTCGCCGGGCCCGATAAGAATGGCCGGGCCCGGTGGGTGCCGAAAAGGGCACCGGGCCCTGCCGGGCCCGGTCCGGCCGGGCCCGGTTTGCAATCTCTACTCAGGAACTACGGGTCCGATTTGAAAAATTCTTTCAGTGTTAGATAGCCCATTTATCGGGGAAGGCTATAGGCTATATATCATTACGCTAAGACCAATAGGAGCGGAGCATAAATGAAAAATGTTGCAAGAACGGGAAAAAATTAAATGCAGAAAAGCCGAGAAAACACGCGGGCGAAGCCGTGGGCGAAAAGTTAGTACTATATAATTTCTGAGGTATATACAGTTCCCAGAGAAAATAAACTCACAACAAGTTGAGTTACGAAGTATTTTCAAACCATACCGGTAACTACAACCAACCCGCACCTACTTACATATTCATAAGAGTTAGTACCAAGAGCTCGTGTCGTTTATTCTTTCTACATCTACTCAGATGTGTTTAGGAGTCGCTCGTGTAAACACGGACTCTTGACGCGGAAAATTACCAAGCCTAGGACATAAGATTGTTGGTTCTATTTACCAGGAATTTGTGAGAAATGGATAAAATAATGTAACTAATTGTAATTGTACGTAATCGCTGTTGTAAGCACAAATTTAGCAGCAAGGAATTAAGAGCTAACATTTTTAATTCTATGTTTGAGAGTAAGTATTTGTGCTATTAAGTTTTAAATTTATCTTGATTTCACACATTCTAGGGACACAAATCTAGGTTGACTAGTAGAGAAGGCCATTATTATGGCCTTAGCGTAAAAAGGTAACAAACAGACACAGTTACTTTCGCATTTATAATATTATAGTTTCATTCGGCATCCAAATTGATATAAGAGATTTAATTGTTTCCTATTGCCTCTTCTAATTGTGTCACATTTATGTAGTTTTTTTTTATTCAAAGTAGGCATCGCAACAATAATTGTTTATAGCAACATTACAAAGCAGGTAGATACTGCGCTTATACCTATTACAAACTGCGGATAAGAACATTTCAGAACTTCGCTTCCGCTATCACCATGTCCAATACCGATCACTTGATAAGCGACATCATTAAGAGGCGGCGCGTGATCGCGAGCACTCGTGCGGTCAACACGACGACACGACGACGACAAGGATTAGCGACGCACGCGACACGGACGTGTGGCCTGAATTGATAAAGATTTCTTGAGGAAAAGCAAATAAGCTTTCTTTAATAAACTTTTGGTAATTATTTGCTTGATGCATCTCGAAGATGCCTGTTTAATATTAATGAACTTAACATATAGTCCGGCTGTATCCGAAAAGGATTAGGCGGGCGGTGTACTGGTGAGCACCCACCATTTTCAGATATATTTTTAGCTATTTAACCGGCTAAAAATGTAAACTCCGAGTTACTATTCAGAATTACATGGCAAATACTAATAACATCAAATCAAATACGCAGCAGCTGCGTTTGTGAACATGAGAAATGAGGCAGTTGCAATTATATCATCCTCCTGCCCATACTTCTTCGAATTTACTTAGGTACTTTCTTGCTTCGGGCGCTGCAATACGCTTTTTTCCATACTTCTCTATGGAAGTATTGATCATCCCTACCATATAGTCTTTCACATAATCCATCGCATCTTTTCTTTGGTTTAAAAGTGACTTCATTAAAACTTAAATCACTTGTACATAGTCGCATTCGTAGCCTTCGCTTTGTATTCGCGTTAATTCAACTTCAGTATTTTGAAATACGATCGGGTCCCAATAATGAATCTACCCTCATTCTCACTTTTGGACGCTGGCTTAGCTAGAGCACCACTTCGGAGAATGAACGGCTTTTGAAACAAGTGGGTGTTGGTTTAGGAAATACCTCTACAACATAATACGTTTTAAATGAAAAACGTGAAATGAATGTGGTAACACATTCATTTGTTAACAAGAGTTCCGTGAGTTTAAATTTTTCCTACTTTTCTTTAGGTACGATTCGGATGCATCAGTGAGGACAAAAAATATTTAAAAAGGGTTATAACCCCGATTCTGGTCGAGCTACATAATGTCTGATGCATGCTACTGCTGTGTAGACTTTAAAAGAGCCAATTGTCTCGTAGAGCTTATTTCAGAATTTTTTATTAGAAGCCGTCAGTAAGGATATACCGGCGCCATCTACTTTAAATATTGACATAGGTATAACGTAACTTTTGAAAATAACTTAACTGGTCTTTTCTCGTGTGGACATACACCAATCTTATCAGCCAGGTCCTCCAAGAAGGTCAGGTGCGCATTACTCGCAACCGATGTGTGTGTATGAAGAGATGTATGAATGTGGAAGAAGCGAAAGAGGTATGCAAGAGTCGTAGCAAATGGCGGTCTGTAGTTTCTGCCTACCCCTGCGTGTATATATTTTCTCCGATACCGTTTATTTAATTAGCACAAGTCTCACATGATTGACATAGACTCTTGACTACTACCAATTTATCTGAAATTTTACTGGCTACATTAAGTTTCAAATGGCAACACAATAAAGTTAGGACATTATTGCTTAGAGGCAGAATATTCGACAATATGGTGGTATCAGGTACTTGTAGTAGTAGTGCCTGCTGGCATGTCTACATGCCAGCATGAATGGGTCGCACAACCGGGGAAGTACTACCCTCACACAGAATATCGACGTCAAGTACCAGTATGCATACTGTTGCGTTTCATACGGTGAGTGTGGAGCGCGGGAGGCCCAGTTTCTCCCTCAGTCCCCTCCCTTTTCCTTAAATGGGCTCGATAACGCATCTGCAACTCCTTTGGTTTTGCAAATGTCCATGGGCGGCGATGACTACTTACCATCAGGTAGCTCACCTGCTCGTTTGCCGAGTTACGCCATAAAAAAAAAATCACTCTAAATGAATTCCAGTAACGGTGTCCTACCACCTTGAAACTAATTAGTTAATATTTCAACCTACTACGTAATAGTTGTAGGTGTTTATAGAAATAGTCTAAGTGGTAAAGTAAGACAACATAACCAAATTATACTCAATGTTGGCAATCAACAAAGCGAATGAACTCTGTCACTTAATCGTTCCTTTACACGCAAACTTTAATATTGTAAATTTAGTTTTGGTTTTTTGGCTGGCTAGCTGTGTTTTTGTTTTATTGTGTTATGGTAAAATAAATTGCGAGGATTTTCATTTAAACGGAAATTACTTTTTTTTTTATAATTAATTATATTGTGGTAATATCATGAAAAATAAGTCCGTAATTTCCAAATGTGACCTTCCAAAAAATTGCGATTGGCTGCAATCGCAATTTTTTGGGTTAGTAACACTAAGCGAAAAATGGGGGTAGTTTCTACCCAGTGGTTTCACATACATATTTAATTCGCGAATGTATTGTAACAATCCTACCACCGGCCAATATGGGAAGTTAAGACCCGTTTATTATTCATGAAATAGTTATTATTGATCGTAAAATAAAACACGGCAATATTTCACGGTCGTTACACGGCTAATATTCATGAATGTATGTAATGAATATCAAACGACACGCCTAATACAGTTCCATGTTTATCTAGGCATTCTGCAATAAGAGAAACATATGCCTCCTGGTATTGGAAGATAGTTTCCCTTTATGAAGCTTTATTGGGTTCTAATTATTAATTAGATCAGACGAAGGATGTCTCCTGCTGAACAAAGGCCTATTTAGATTTCTACAAGGATCCGATATCAATACCATTGGATACCATCCCACGCAGCTTTTTCCGGTGTGTAGGCGCCACTCGAGAATCTGTGCTTTATTTTTATGAGCTTTAATACCTACAACCTAGAGTCTATATTATCGATAGCCTTGTGATATGACCATTGTACTGCGATGGTTAACAGCTAATTTTAACGCCAACCTCTGATTTTTCAGAATCATGTGAGTGTTAACATTTAATTTACTCCTTAAACGGTGAAGGAATATATCGTAAAAAACCCAGCATGCCTGATTGTCTCCACGGTGTGGTATTCCTATTCCCTCGCACTCTGAGAGGAGACCCGTGCCAGCAGTGGGACAATGTAATGGGTTGATGATGATACTAGGTATTTGTATGACAACCAGGACCCTACGGTCCTATACGTGTTACGGGTTACGTGCTTTCCGAAGCACGGAGGTATACCAAATGTATAGTCGTACATTATTGTTGATTTGATTCGCCGTCGCATAGGCCGTAAACAAGGTTATCATTGCGTTTAATGTCAAGTGACATCACTTGACATGCCATTATTGCCCGATCCATATACACATGCTGCGATAATGACATTTGACCACCTATGTATGGCTCAACTTTGTGTGTTGTCTGCATTTCTATAGAAATTTGCATGCAAAATTAGGTTCAGGAGGCCCACTTTAAATCAACGTAGCAGTAACGTATAATCGCTGCAATCGTACTTATTTTTGGAATGTCTTAACATGTGCATAGAAAAATGTATCTTGATGTTTGCGATCTTCTTAGAAAGGAAGTGAGTTGATTGAATTATAAATATTTCACGATAAGTAAGATAATGGGTCTTAATGCCATTAGACATTAGGTTATCCTAGTCGGACATTTTTACAGATATCCTAAAAGACATAAAAAATATTATACCTGTGTGTATTTTTTTTTCATTTAAGTGAGACAGCGCTATAGAATATAGATATTTCTATTTTATTAGTCTCTTAGCTATAAGAGTACACAGACAGGGGAAAGATGGGGGTTAGTCTTCTTGATGGATGCTTTTAGACAATTTTTTTAGCCTCTGTAGGCAATAGTTTAAATGAGGTTGGCCTTACACTTATTTCTCTGATCACGGAACAACGAGCGCAGCATGCATCTCGCTCATTCCTCGCTTAGCTGTCCATCCAATTTCACTTTAATGGTGGTCTGGCGGAGAGACGGATAATTTAAAATACCTACATTGCTTCCACTGGCCAGCTCTTAGCCGGCTGCGGTTGAAAGGTGCATTCGGAATATTGCATAGGGGTAGCTCCCAAAGTTAAAAGGGATTCGAATATTTTTATTTCGCCGACTGGCAGAAATACTTACGTGTAGGGTAATTGTTAACAGAAAACGTTGCTTATTTTTTTTTTTAAAGCTTACTAGTAATGTGGTTCTCACATTACTAGTAATCTTGTTAACTGCTAAATGCTTGTGTTACGAGTGGGTTCACGTCGGTAGTGCAATGGTGGGTTCGAACCGGCAACCATATGATCGAAAGTCCGACGCCCTAGCCATTAGGCTACCGCCACTTCAAATTCTTGATTATATACTTCTATTATAATTTGTAATCATTTTACTTTGCTTCATTTGTTAAAACGTTTCTCCCAAGTGTGACAACATAGACAGTTTTAAGTCAATATACAAAAAGAAAAATATATTATTAGTAAAAAATAATATGAATACACTACAATTATGTAATGCAGCATGGTACTTAATTATAGTACACAGATACACAGCTTAGCCTAATGTCTAGCGGCACTTATAGGGACAACCTCACGCTGATTTTCAGTTGCAACCTACGAAACGCAAGCGAAGGCTAGCACCCAAACAAATATAGCTCACAATACTGTAAATTTCAACCGGATTTCGAAATAATTGTATAGAATCGTGAAAGCTAAATCAATTTTACAATTTTAAAAGCATAGTTTAAAAATAGAACGGGATCGTTCCCCACTCTTACTACGGGTAGAATCATGAATCTTGCTCTCGTAAACCGAAGGAAATTGCTTGCTAAAAGTTTGTGAATTTATAGCGTATTTGTACGTCCGAAGTGGTGTTGCAGGATTAGACACATTCGTCGCAATCCGGATACACTCGTGAGTTACCTGACTTCTTGTTTTATAGTTTTAATTCTTAGTTTAGCCGTTGTAACTTAGTTTGAAAGTTTAAAGGACCATATTTTTAAAGTATTTTTGGAATAGAATATAGTAATTTAATTCTAGTATCTAGAATAATTGTAGAAGCTCAAATGGTCATGTTTAGGACTATCATGAGAAGAATCGTTACATGGTTTCAAAATAAAATTCAGTACCCATGATAATACTGTCAACTACATATATTATTTGAAGCAATACGAAAAAAATATTAAAAGAAGGCTCCAAGAGTATTAATTAGTAATATAATTTTGGTATAGAGTTAGGAAGAGGGGTTTAATTAAAGTTAAATTGTGAAAATGAATCAAAACCGTGGACTATAAAAAAAAAATCATGTGATTTTGACCATAAATTCGGTTGCCAGGTCTAATGGTAGTTGCTTCGTGTAAAATAAGTATCTAGGTAGTTCTACGAATAAATAATGTTCGTAGAGGTAGGTACTTATATTCACATACACCTCGTTAGACTGGAAGCAGTCCCCAACATTATTGGGAAAAGGGTAGGACGAAAGCTATAACTATTATTATTGTCGTCTAATGACAAATTGGGTGACCCCAAATTATAACTGGCGTCTATTGACAATTTGAATAAGTAAGATTGATCAAACCCCCACAATAAATGGATACTGTCGCATCGACAATATCCACAATGACGTATTAAAATATAATTAACTACGCAGCCCAACCGGAATCAGTTTCATTTGGCATCCAAAACCGATAACGATTACCATTGGAGTTACATTTCTCGCTGCTTATACAAATTGGTATACTATTGGCCTATTTCAGTCCGTAATGTGTTGCTAACAATAAGTTAGTGCCCGCTACCCGGTTTTATCTGGCTGACCAGCAGGGTTGAGTGAATCCAGCACATTACTCAGGCCGGTGCCGCAATTTACATAATTAACCAACTTCCTAGCGACTTTCGCATCAACCTTGATATATCTCGTTGAAAATGTGGAAATACATTTATAAATTTGTGTATTCGGACAAATATATTTTGTGTATTCGGATATAATTATGTGGATCTTATTTTTTTTTTGTGTTAATAAAAACTTCGTCACTGTGTTTGATGTACGTAGGTACCGAATGGATATGTGATGCCATTTATTTTACTTACTGCCGATTTTTTATATTTAAGTAGGTACTAAAATAGTATAATGAATTCATAAGTAAACTTATTTTCATCAATAGTAACGCTTCCTTAAGATGCATTGATGTAATCAGCTGATTTGAACATACAGCCGCCGTCATGAAGCTGGGTCATGCACAAGTGTTTTGATTCTTATATCTATAAAAAAATCCTACATATTTATCGACTAATATTTTATCAAGAAGATAGCAAAATAAATATGTGTACTTATGCTTAATCCAGAATGGATATTGCAAAACGATCCTGAGAATTCATCCGAAAATAATTTCGTTCAACATGTTAATTTGAAAAAATAAACAAAAAGAAATAGGTACGTTATATCGTTACACTTTTACAGCGTACTTTCCTGTTGCGCACAAGCACATTATTTATTTAAATCACTCGTAATGTTTCTGGTACTTCCTTGATGTGAGCGCAATTTATAGGCCTGTGTCACGACGGTTTTTTAAACCAAACCAGATTAGCAAATTCTTGGGAGTATATTAAAGAATTCTCTTTTACAGTCATAATCTTACCGATTTCTCTTACAGACTCGAATATTAGACATTGAAATAAAACGACGTTTTACTGAAGTAATCTTGTTTATTATGTCGGTATATTTTCAGTGTAATATTTGCATCAGTTTTATTTATTCTTTTATCAATATAAAAAGAAAGAAACATGCGCTCAATATAAGTATATTAAGGGTTAATAAAAACGCTATTAAGTGGTCCAAAACGTAATAAAATGATTATAATCATTTCATAGTAAAACAAACGCCTTTGGGCGGTAAGTAATTATTGAAACGAGGTTGAGACGTCTATAAATTAGGCTTTATCTTAAAAATATAACTAACTTTTAATTGTAACCTTGTCAGCCTTAGGCATTTAATAAAAGACTAAAAGATAACATTTTCTGTTTTAGGAATCATAAATTTAATTAAAGCTTGCGTGGTGAGGCTTGTAGCCAAAAAAATACTAAGTACTTTGGAGATATAAGCACTTTCAACACTAAGTTCTTTGACTGCACGTTTGGATTAGAAGTTGGTGGTTCGATTCCCATCACAGGCAAACATTTGTCTGTTCTACGGATATTTGTATCGAGTCTGGTTGTACTTTGTGTTATTGTATGGTTCTATAAGGGTTAGGCAATGTACCTTTGTCACCAATAAATAATTGTACTAGAAATATGTCTACATTTATAATACATTCAATCTTACTAGCATGACCCTGTGGTGTTGCTTGCGTTGATTTAGGTCTTGCCAAGGCTTTATTTCAAGTCTTTCCTGTCGTAAATTCCGAGTTTATGGATCTTTCGTAAATTATAAGTGAGTGAGAAGTATTTCTAACTAGATGATCAAAGGAAACAAATTCTCAAGATACGCTAACCATGATTTAAATTCAACAATACACAAAAAAGACGTCTCACGAAGGGACCAATAACAATTGAATTTAAGATGTCGATTTCTAATTCGTTCAGATACAATTTGTAAATCAATTGAATTATTTAATTGAATTATAGATCAATCAGGATGGAGTATCTGCCGGTACTTGATTTTAAATGACAAATAAAAAACTCCAATTAAAAATCCTCTCGGATAATTATCCTTCAGAAATCCTGTTTTTTTTGGAAAAACTGTGGAACAAGACTTTGTACGTGATTAATTTACAATGTTCGCTTTAATTAATTTGGGTAATTATAATTCGATTGGTCAAAGCAAAAATGTGGGATGATTTTGTGCCAGCTTTATCCATTGCCATTCTTTTCGAACTTTATGCTCCATCCAAGAATGAAAGAATGAAAAGCGATTTTGACTAGAATCGTTCCTTCAAAAATTTTCCAGGTTTCACTGCTTAATGGTACATGTTTTTTTATGTATTCTTGATAAGCTCCAGTATTCTTTCTATAAAACTGACAATAGGAATTGCTGCGAAGTTCACATCATTATTAAATTTTATATCAAGAGGTGGAACATCCATTTTGTAATTACACATACATACAGGTTCGTCAATTTTGTATCAACACATATATAGGCTAACAGGTTATATATATGTCTGCCTAAACCCTTCGCACTTAACTCTTGATGGACTTAATTAATTTTTGACACGGACTTGTTGTGACACTCCACCGTCCAACCCTCTAATCGGTTTTACAATTGATTTGCGCGGACCCCATCAGACTGAGGGTTTATTTTAAAACGCGATCTATTTTCAACCAGCTGGGTATAGGTAAAATTATGTTTTAGAACCTCTGATCATGTATACTTAGAAGATACTTCTTAAATAATCATGGATACAAATGAAAAACCGAAACCGGTTACAGCTATTACGTAAAGTCAGCATTTTAGACTCCCAGGTTAGAACTTGGGGATCAAAATGACAACTTTGAATGAATCACAATATGATCATACAGTTACTACTTAAGCACCCTAGTTTTAGAATGTACACCTAGTAGGTAATACAATATTTTCTTAATCACATTATATTTACATAAAGATACGAAAACAATCGTAACCGCCAAAAGAGCACGGAAGCAGTCAACGAACGGATTTTACTGGCAAAAAGTTTATCAGGAATGAGCGGGACAGGCCGTGTAGATTTCAGTACAAATGTCAAGCCATGCCGCTGCGGTCGTGCCCGCAACAGAACACGGCTAAATGCCGCTCTTGTGGACTCGACTTTATAGTCAACGACGCTTTGGAATAAAATTGAAGACATTATTTGAGTTAATACGTTTTCGTTTTAATGGAAGTATTTTTTTATAATTTTATTATAACAAAAAATACGCAAGTTTTTTTGCGTATTTGTGATCATCTATTATTTCGCTTCTACACTACGAATCGGGATTTAAACATGAAGCAACTATTTCTTAACAGCCTAGCTGTTCTGTTCTGTTAGGATATAGGCATTTGGAATTCACAGTAGTCCAACATAAAAAACACTGTGATCTATTTTATTCCAATTCCAAATATATAATTGTAGACTGGTTACGTGTACCTAACATCTTTTAGTTTTTTTTTATTTAGAAATTCTATGAATACCTTATTTAAATAACATTCTAAAATAACAAGCCCAGGCAGGGTATCCTCATCTGTGAATAAGACTACAAGTGTAGAATGTTTCCGTGAAATGTAGACACAAGCATCAAGCGGTGTGCGGTTGCGGTGGCCGCAAAACTGCGCAAGGGGTCAACTCGTGTAGAGGTGCGGCGAGTGTTGCCTGCTTCACATCGTATAAATAATCTTCCAAAATACAACCGGCAACACATTTAAATTTGCTTTTTAATTGTTATACTGTGGAAGTTTGGCTGACTAGAGTTTTTGTAACTTTTTATTAAAACAAATTGTGTGTTGAAAAACTAATTTTATTCGAATCTTTTACACAAAAAATGTCCCACAATTTAGACCCGCTTTGTAGAAGACCAAACATTCCTATTGTGCACAATTGCGTAACGTATGCACGAAAATGTTTATAGTTCCAGCCAAATTTTTTGTTCAGTATAGTTACGAACGCTAGCATACATTCAACTTGTATCAAAAACCAACTTTGTATTTTTTCCCCTGGTCATGCCAGCACCACTGACGTCCAAAGACAATAGCTTTACGCCCCTTTTATAATAAATCATGCCATGATTAATGAACTAAAGAAGACAGCGGGTTCACTTAAGTAATCATATCACCGTGTAAGTTGTCCGATACAAAAGCACCGATGTTCCTTTACGTTAACAAAGGGTAATGTAAATTGCCGATTTTAGAGGGTAAAAAGGGGTTTCAAGTTAGCTGTCAGTTGGCGTCAAACAATTGTTCCATTTTTGACTTACTTTTACCCCTTATGCTTTTGAATTTGATTTAATGATTCATGTACTATAGCATGTTATATTTGAAAAGAAAAAAAAAAACGTTTTATTTATTAATTATATTTATCGGTAAACGCCTTTTTTGGAGTTACAATTTATTTTTCTCGAACGGCAACTTCGAAGCTGGTCTTTATTAATGTCCTGTTAACATTTTGCCCTAGTGGTTATTGCTTCGAATTTGAATTCAGCTTTTTTTTGTTTAACAATTTAATATATAATTAGTTAATTACACTAAGTGACAAAATGGTAATAAAAATATGTAAAAATTGTATGCAACTATATCTGACAATAATATATACGAACGTGCCGCAGCTACTTTTTTCTTAACATCCACAAAAGATGTTGCCACCAAGTAAAAACTCCGTCGGGTATCTATGTGTTGCCCGTCCTTTCATTGTTCTTTTCTTTCCTCCAAGATACAACTTTTGTCCCGGGCAAGGAAGCCGGGTGTTTTGTGCCTGTGTCAAATGTCTTGCTTATTTCGCTTTTGTTTTACACCGCAATATATAAACTGTTTCTTGCTTCACTTTGTACCTGTTGATATCATGAATGTTTATATTTAAAATTACTTATATTTTTAAGTTTGTGAGCTTTGTAACTGATATGAAACATATATTCTTTAGCTTATTTTGAAAAATCTTCCATTAAATATTCACTTTTGTAACTAGAGGCGCGTTGAGCTATGTGAGAGCGAAAATACAAAGACATGAACACTATTGGCGGTTTTAACGCTAAAAGATATTTTATCCAAGTTCAGGTTTGGCTATACTGCTGCTAAAGTATATTTTTAAGTTTCTAGCAGTTCGTTGCGTCTGTTGTGTGAAAATACAATGTAGCACTGCAATTTCTTTCTTCCTAGTAAATTGAAATGGATTACTGGTGATGTCTCCGAAAACGGATTACCTACCTCACGCTGCACTCAGTTACACCACCAATTTTATGTACAACTCTTACAGCTTTGTGCCAACTGTAAAGCAAGATTATAAGCCGCTTATAATTTGCAGGAGGGTAGGCAGAGATCGAATGAATTCATATAATGTCTGTATTCCCAAAAGAGTCAGGCAGAGGTGTACTGCTCTACATTCACATTTCGCATACACCTACATTCATGGTATTTAGGTACCATGTAATAAAGAGCTGAGCCTGAGTGAAGCACGCGTCTGGCCAAACATAGTGTGGAAAGCGGCTAGCAGCAACTGGATGAATAGATCGGGCTCTGTGGCATTCACTAGAAGAGGCCTGTAGTAGCCGTGTAGCAATGGACGAATACGGGTTATGGTCTGTAACCCATTGTGAAAGGGGCCCTCCGAGATCTCCAATGAACGAACAGAAGAGTGTGAAAAACCACACTCTAAGCTGTTATCAGAATTTCATAGAAGATCTACAAATCTATTAGGTTTCAGGTCAACATAAGACAAACGGACCGTTTAAACAAGGCGAAAATTAGTCCTTTGGTTACTTAGCCTTATATCTAAAAGGGACAACAATCGGTATGTCCTAATTATCTTTCACCTCTCCATCGATACCTACTTTATTAAGTATTAGTTGACTAACAAACGCTAAGCTAATATCACAAATCGTGACTAAGGTGTCAATGCTGCAATAATACAGGCGGCTGTACGTGGCGGCGGTGACAAACAGATCGGGAGGTGTCCGGATATTCCCAATTTCCGTGTTCCGTGGTGTCACCTCGCCGGATTTATGTCACAGTTGCGGGTAGACGGATGACGTCGGAGCGACCTGTTGGCCTACGAATATTTGCAACCGAAACGCGCTCCGGAACGGACGTGTATTTTAGTTATAAGGGTTGAGGTTTTGATGTTTCGTAGGATTTTGTTGTGATATAATTATGATTGAAACTATAAATCTGCCTCGTTGGTCTGTCCCAAGCGTTTGGGAAAAGTCTTGAGTTCGCTGTCAGTGTCGAGCGAAGTTTCAAAGATTCGAAGTACACTTAGTATGCAATAAATTATTGCATACTAAGTGTACAAATATAGGTGTTACATAAATGTTGTTAGGTTCTTATTACCTATTTAGCGGCCTTTTACAAGCATTGCAATATGGAAGGCTAAAATGACTATTACATTATTTATTTAAGTTCTTATTTTTTTTAAACTTAGATCTATTGCTAGTAGCTTGATTTTAAAATCTAGAATACACCTTTTTGTTTCATTATTGTCCATACCGGTCGCTGTTAACAGAAAAACACAGATTTTTTCCTTGTTAAGTACCGTAACAGTACAAACACGTTTACTATAATGGCAACATATGAACGATCTCGATTCAATTCCAAAAGCCATATTGGAACTCCGGATTGAATCTCCGAACTCCGCTTTTGACTCTATAAACCGCTCATATTTTATTCTGAATCTGCTTTCCTAAATGCAAAACGCCGCAAGCATTGTTTACTTTTAATATCAGCTTCAGATATCACTCCACATGGAGGCTCAACACTCCTGTTTATTATAAATATTTACCACAGAATAAGGGAGCGCAGAAGGTTAAGGTCTTAAAACACCTTTCTATACGAAGTAGCTCCAAGTTTCTTCGTGTTTCAAACGATTGTTTACAATGTAATATTCTGTTGTGACAAAATGTAGTCTATCCTTCTCCAAGATGCAATCTATATCCGTGCCATATATAGTAATCTGTACGGCGGTTAAGGCGAGAAAAATTGCAACGAACAGTTACTTTCGCATTTGTAACATTCATGTGTATTTACATTAGTTTGATACATTGATCATTTGTATAGTACCCACTATACAAATTATCAATGTATCAAACATTGATAATGTGTGTTCCTATCTCTATTCATTACAGCTTCCATGCATGCTTGTAATGCAATACCTAGGTATCTTTACAAAAAATGCATATTATTTTCTCTTTCTTTCTTCTATTAATCCTGCTCATAAACATAATTGAATCTAATTTTAGCTTTCAGTGCATGGCTGTTGCACTAAAAAGGTTATATTAATAACAAAATGACGTTGCACGCTTGACCTCATCGATCCTTTAAATATTTTACGCTGGTTGGTAGGATTGGACGCTATTCTATCCAGAAAAGTGTTTTTTATTTTTTACCGACTAATCTGACACAATGAGTGTTAGGCGGATTTAGGATTAGCTTTGGCAACACTGGCTGTACTTTTTTTTATTAAACGCTGCGTAGATATTTGTTATTCCAGCAATTTATGACATAAGCTTTTTTAATATTCACTACAATTGAAAAAATAAATGGAGTAACAATGAAAAATGTTATTCAGGAAAAAATATGTAGGTACCTATTAATATTAATGTTATTCGTTTTTATAGTTTTAATTTTGTTTTATAATTCGTAAAAAAATTGTTTAACGTTCTGTCTAATATACGCAAAGGCTAAAAGTAAGTATGAAATGTTTCTTTTTTAAGTACTTAATATTTATTGGTACACACATACGTATTATTATTTTTTTGCCTTAAAAGACTAAATACACAGGTTTTTAATACATTTTCCCTCCAAAATACCTTTGAAACACGTTTCACACAGGCAAATAAATTAATTTTGCAAGTTGGCACCATTATTTCATTCGCGTCTGGTTCATATTGTGATTTATACCATTCGGCAGATGGATGGGGCTCGGCTTGACCCTGCAACCCCTCGACATAAATTCTTACATTCAGCAGAGTGTCACAAAACGAAATTATGTGTTCTGCAGTGCAATTATTTTGACGCATGCTCCGTATATAATGCTTGGCTCGTTTTTTTTTTGCGTTGATGTGAGAGTATTTATAAGAAGAATATAAACGATGGAATCTCTTATTTTTATTTTTAACAACTGCATGAATTTATTTTTCATGATATAATTGTCATTCATATCACGTATAAATCTACATCTCATTCTAAGTTATAGTAAATAGCACGACCATCCCTTTACCGTGCTACACTTGAAATAAGCCTCGTCATTGTACGTAAACAGTCTTGTTATGATTTGTGTCAGTTCAGTGTAGGAATGTCATTGTTCGCACTGACAGCTGACTGTATGCGAAATGACAGCAGAAATACGCCGTGTTACGGTACAATAAGGTGCCATAATGTCTTTGTATATATTGTTAAGATTCTTTATTGTGCCGTTTTAACTCTTTACACACATTTACATACATATCGCACCTTTAGAACTAGGTGTGAGAATTAGTTTAAGGAGTTCTTGTCGGCTTACGCAAGTAAGAAATGATATGAGAATTGTTAATTCCATTTGACTTACAATTTAAGCCGAATTTATTGTAAGGGCTCAGGGCCACAATGATAATTTTGCATTGTGACATCATTTGTAAAATTACTGGTTATTGCGAATGATCGTTGCACTATGAGTTCATGTATCGTACTTACTAATCGAATGATATATAAAACATAAAATGGGAATGCGTAAACATATATTGTTTACGTATTCCCACGCACTCTGATATCTTTCCTTACTTGCGTAAGTCGACAAGAACTCCTTAAACTATGGTTAAGATACACAATGAATAATTAGCTATTCCGGCTGTGAGTTTGGCCAGGTGATCTCAAAACTGCTATGGCCTTTTCTTCAATAGGCCTGTTCAGATATGGCTCTACATTGCTAAACTCGTATATCTGATAATACAACAATTGCCTGGACTTTAAAAGTGATCATTATTCTTAGAGTTCGTTTCGCGTTTCTTCACAGTGGTCGTCAGATAGACGCCATTTGGTTACAGAAATTTAAACATTTACTTGTTACATAAATAAATATCAATTATGTATATATATATTTTTTATCGAAGTAAGTATTTTTCTTGATAAAAGATTCTCAAAGTAGGTACTTAAAAAGTTTTTTATTTATGCCCATGTTAATAAAATAAGTTTAACTATGGAATATTGTTTAATTAAAAGCTCGAAAGATGGCGTGTTGGCTGACTGTTGCCCGCGGCAGGTGTCTGTTTTTGACTCAAACTTTCGTCTAATAGAACCGAGCTTTTGCGATTTCTTAAAAAAAATGAAGATGTTTTCGTTAATGAACTGAGTCGAAGACGAGCCGTTCATTATGTAACAACATAGTTTAAAACTAATAATAGTGATCATGTTGTTCTACCTATTGGTGGGCACAACCTTTCTATCAGAAAATGTGAAATATTAAATTTGGAAACCAAAGTGTGTTAGAAATTAATGTGCTTTTCGTGTACTGATTAAATTATCTAAATAAATTAACGAAATACTTACCTGACATATGTATTAATTAGAAAAACACGAAAAATCCTTGCTAATAATTTCAAAATATACTTTGTTAAGAAACGAATCGATACACTTTGCTATCGATCGATTCGTTAAAAAAATGTTCTTAAAAAATAAATTATAAGTTTGTAGCATACCTATTACCTGTCATTAGAAGATCATCATTAGAACTATATATAATTACTCAAATACCTATAGTATTCTATTCGTAATTTTTCTAAATCATAAATCTAACATAATATATAGAAATCTATCATAAACTATAAGATCGGTATTACTGTAAAAGAGAATGAGATATAATTTAAATTTTATCAAATATCTATTTCGAGACCCTAGAAAAAGAAACGAACAAAAAAAAAACAATAAAAAAAGATATTAGTTGTTAGTTCAAGTGAACTTTTACTGGGTACCTGGACTGAACTGGACTGGTCTGGACTAGACTAGACTAGAGCCGGGCAACCAATATCTCCAGCCAGGAACAACTTACAAACTAAGCAACAGCAACAAACGGAGGGCCCTAACGGGGCCGTAGGAGGGAGGGACGATTGGAACTCAGTTTTTTAAAATAAATTACCATCAGTTCGGAATTACAATTAAGAACAAGCGAGTATTTTCGTTACATACAGAATATTACATTTGCAAATCAAATTTTCAATTCAAGGAAACAATTAGGGTACTCCAAGTAATTAGAAGTCGCGCCCACATATATTTTAGTTGTAATAATTAAGTTTTTTACGTAACATACCTACTGTATTTCACAGGAGATACCCAAATTTAGGATTGTTAAAAAGGTCGCTTATATGAATAATATGATTTACATTAGAAATTTATTCACAAAAATTATCCATGCAATCAACTGAATTTATCGTAAATAATGGCATGAA
This sequence comes from Subacronicta megacephala, assembly GCA_958496365.1. Taxonomy (NCBI): domain Eukaryota; kingdom Metazoa; phylum Arthropoda; class Insecta; order Lepidoptera; family Noctuidae; genus Subacronicta; species Subacronicta megacephala. The sequence goes on from OY292526.1 coordinate 3,542,431, forward strand.
ATACGCTTAAAAAGTCGATCAGAATTTACGAATATAACAGCAAGTATGAACAAAATAACCGTAAGTACCTATATTCCTGTTGACACCTATATTGACACCTGGCAACCCTAAGCCGATGGCGTTTGTGAACGTTGAAGCCCCGTAATTGGTGTAATTGACGTTAGGAGGATCATGTACTATGACGTTTTGATCCGTACATATATATTATTCATAGAAACTTGTATGTAGATAAATCGTGATGGGATGAGTCGCCCATTTTGCAAGACCAAATTGTTGATTTCTTTTTCGTACAATTATTTTCCATAGAAATTAAAATGATAAATATAACATTGGACAATTATAAAAAAAAACCTATTATCTACGGGTTTTTTGGATTACAACATTCTTTGCTGGTTGTTTCCCTGGTAGTAAATATAGATGACAGATTTTTTTCTAAATATTCAAGTGCTGACGTCGCCTGAAGACGTAAAATGTGGAAGAGGAATTCGACATCACAGGCAGTGGTCTCGGTAGCTTAGTTGGCAAAGCGTCTGGTGTACTTAACCAGAAAGACACAGTTTCAAACCCTACCTGAGATCGATTTTTTCTTTCAAGAAAATTCATATCTTTTTGAATATTCAATTGGTAGGGATATCAGTGTTTCTTGTGGTTACGTAGCATAGTGAATAAGTGTGCGTTTCGAGAAGTCATATTTTTTGGGTGGTGGGTTAAGATCGCCCCAATAACCTTCCACGTCTTCCTGTTTGTGGTTTTCTCCGGCCAGTCAACCTTAACGGCATCAAGATCATCTCGCCAGCTCTTTCTCGGCCTACCCTGGCGTCGAAGACTTTCCTTATGAACGCACTCCGAGGCTATTTCGGCTCAACCCTGCGTTTCCACTGACGACAAAACATGTTACAAACAGATGCCTATCCCACTCACTCTTTGAGAGTTATATAGAGTTAGGTAGATGTTTGCAACATGTTTTGACGTCAGAGGAAACGCTTTGCAAGACGTGTCCCGCCCACCCCAAGTCTGACTTCGCAGATTTGTTCCTTACGTCTGTTAACCTGTTATTGAGCGCATTAAGCTATTCAAAGTCGCATATTTAAGATAAAATACTGTGAATAAAATATATGACAAAACGACAAACAAATCTCGAAATAATTTTACATTAAGTACACATAAATAAACAAGTAAATACCTGTACATTATAATAAATGAAACGTATATTTCATGTTTACATTAATTATGTCGTCGTAAAGACAAATTAGAATCGTCTTTTACGTAAAAATATATGTTAATAGCTTTCCAGGAGTTCGTACGCGAACATTTCCGTTTTTAATTACATTCTGTCGTCTAATTTTATAATCTATCTGTCATCGCTTTCGTAATAAAACTAATTTGGCTTTTAATGTTGTCTGTAGACAGTTTTAACATATCGTGCTTAATTACTCTCAGCATGATACCCGTGGTAACGTGTACACTAATTAGTTAAAGTACTTGATTTCAATTCAACTTAATTAATAGGTGTGAAGCTTAGATCAAAATATGTTTGTGTTTGTAAAAGTAAGGCGCTTTAGTTTTCTGTAGATCCTTTGGTAGTGGGTAAAAGCGTATTTTTATCCTATAATTTTTTAAATAAATCTCCACACAAAAAACACTATTTTTTTTCATTTGGGTGAGTGAATCAACAAACCTCAAAACCCAAAAACAACAATGCACCTGTAAGCCATATTTGTTCCGTGTGGGCATTGAACTTGTAACCGGTGACACTGGTCATAGAAGCTGGTCATTCAGCCACTGATTCATCATCAACCCATTACATTGTCCCACTGCTGGTCACGGGTCTCCTCTCTGTACGAGAGGGATTAGGCTATAGTCCGCCACGCTAGCCTACTGCGGGTTGGCAGACTTCACACGCCGTCAAGAAAATCTCTCAGGCATGCAGGTTTCCTCACGATGTTTTCCTTCACCGTTTAAGCGCGTGATAATGAATTATTAATACGCACATGACTTCGAAAAGTCAGAGGTGCGTGCCTTGGATTCAAACTTGAGACCTTTGACTTGGCAGTCCAATGGTCATATCACTAGGCTATCACTGCACTCTCCAGCCACTGATTAGTTCTATTTTAATTTCAAAGACGGGGAACTCATCCGCCGTTGCAGGTGTGAATAAGCGGCGATGACCACTTACTTACCATTAGATAGGTGGCTTTCCTGTTCGTTTGGAGACGTCTGCAAGGATTATAATTAAGAAAAAAATAGCTAAATATTTAAATAAAACTACTTTTTACGGATTTTATCGCGTTATATTAATATTTTAAGATGAAAAAAACGTGTCGCAATAGAAAAATAAATATTTAGCAATTTACTGGTTTCTAACACTTACGCGAATATTAGACATTGAAATAAAACTACTTTTCACTAATTTTAATAATTGACGAGATTAATTGAATTGGCTAAATTGCTAAATATTATTTGTTCTATTACGACACGTTTTTTTTTATCTTAAAAATATTAATATAACGCGATAAAAACCGTAAAAAGTAGTTTTGTTTAAATATTTAGCTTTTTTTTATTATAATCCTTGTAGACGTCTGCAAACGAACAGGTATCCTATCTAATGGTAAGTAAGTGGTCATCGTACATTTATATCTATTTACTAATATAATAAAGCTGAAGAGTTTTGTTTGTTATTTTGAACGCGCTAATCGCTAAAACTACCAGTCGGATTTGAAGGATTCTTTTTGTATATGATAGCCAAATAAATGAGAAAAGTTATAGGGCAAAGCCAGTGAAACCGAGGGGGACAGCTAGTCTTTTATATAATGGTTGTTGTGTTCAGTGTTCAAGTAACTGTCCGATCTTTAACATAGCTTCCAATACATAACCCAGTATTAATAGCTTCGAGTGGTGAACACTAATCCATTATTGTCAATCAATTTGATTGCTACCTTAGTAAAATAGTGCTTCGTTTGAACAATTCGATTAGTGTAATGGGAAGTTATCTGTAGATTAATCATTATTACCCCTACTTTCAACACTTCAAATTGTATTACTTTCATAACGCTTTAATTTGGATAAGCTGTACAAACGTTAATTTTAGTAATATAAATGTAATGAATTGCCCTGAATTTTGATAAATAATATAATTCTCAGACTACGGTATTTTCCATATAGCGCGTGCGCTTACGCGTAATATTTTTTTTTTCAGTTCAGGAGTCATACAAATTAAATTTCGACCAGTCACCAATTGGTCAAAACTGTCGCCAATCGATTATTTTTATTTGTTTTATCACTTCATAGTGTGTTTTTCCTGCAAGGGCAACGATTTGTTCATTTGAAGCTTTACTTAGTCTACTTTAGAGTTCTTTTTATGTTTTACTCCAACAAAATGAGGGTCTGAAATGGCCACTTTAATGGTGACCTCGCATTGTATAGTCTTATTGTACTTTGGGAGATCAGCTGATACTGGAATTGTATAAAATTATATGCAGCCGTGTATCCGTTGTATTATTGGATGTCATTGTAACCCCTCTGGTTAAAATTTAAAGTATAACTGGTTTTAAAACGATTAGCCGACCTGCATTGTTCATAAAGCTAAATAATGATGGCGTTGTAAAATATTAAGTGAATTCCCCATAAACTTGGTTTGCATGAGGCTAATTGGCTGTAAACGAACGTCTAAAGGCTGATTACTAACTACTTACAGCCAAAATAGTAGCAGAAGAATTATAATTATTTTCATGTCAAAGACGTAAATTAAAAAATGTGAATTTAAATTTCGACCTGGCGTGTGGGACTCACGGTTACTTAGCGGTCATAGCGTCTGGTGTACCTTGACACAAGACGAAGCTTCGAATCCTGCCCGCAGTCGTATATTTCCCTCACTAAAATAACTTTATAATCTTTGCATGGAAAATGCCCAAAAATACAAAAATATATAATTTATTATTTCCATGAAATATATAATTTATTTAAGGCTAAAGGTATCTATCTATATTTGCATTACATAAAATAATTAAAATGCATTTACTAACACTATTTACATATTTTACAAAAAAAAAAAATACAAAAACAGTGGGCGCGACTAGGCGTCAAAGTACTCCTCGGCATCGCTGTCGTCCGGCATCGTGCCCAGAAGACTGGCAGCATTGCCACGTTGAATGGCAATGCTTATACGCTCCCCTAGGAATAAGCCAGCCCTCTGATCACGCGAGGCGTCGACCAGTCTTCTTCTTCATTTATTATTTATTTTGATTTGATTATTTTATTAATAAAATAACTGCCTCGCCCCCTGTTACATGGGACCTAAACATACTGGCAATGACAACCGGCTATCCTTATGGAGATAGAAATTGGCTTGCAGAGTTTGGTTGACTGATGGCAGTCGCTTCGTGTAAAACACTGATATTCAGCCGCAGCTAAGTACGGCCAGCACATCAAGTTACCACAAAATGTAAAATTTTCTCAGTTGATTTTGAACTTTACCTTCAACACTTAAAGGTTTAAAATCATTTGGAGAAATTTGACAGTGTTGTATACCTTGACATGCTGGCGACTGTACATAGTCATGATTCCCTTAAGGGGCTGTCCATTAATCACGTGAGGCTGGAAAGGGGGGGGGAGGGTTCCATAAAAAATCACGAAATATCACGAGGGATGTAGTAATATATCATGTGTATTTATTTTTTCGGCATACGCGCTGCAAATTTTTCAAAAAATTAAGATTTTTGATTTTAAGTACTAAAAAATACACGTGATTATACCTTTAAGTAGTCTTAAACCTCACCATGTATCACCAAGGGGGAGGGGGGGTTAAAAATGCCAAAAAAACATCACGTGATTGCCAAATATTTGAAAACACAGTGTCACATACAAAAAGTTACGAAAATAAGTTTGAGCAAAGTTAAGGGTTGCGAAACAGTACCAGAAATTTTCATATTGAAATTCACATTTAAAGTTGATAATGAACATAACTTTTGTCTATGATTGGATTATGTTAAGTCAGCGTGCAGCCTAACGAGCCTGAGATTGCTACCATCATAATAATTTAGTAAAGAGAGGCGAGAAGACTCACAATGTTGCCGGGGTTTTTAAATATAGAATTGCTTTTGTTCTTTTTTAAAATTTTGTAGACAAGTTGCACAATTTTTTTTTATACGCATACGGTCTGCTTGTTAGTTGGACTGATAATGATGATGGCTGATAATGCAAATGTTAGCACTGCTAAATCTTTTACCTATATAGTTTAACTTTTTTTTTTAATTTAGTGAATAAGAAAAAATAAAATAAGTATTTATTTAGCATTTTTAAAATGTTTCTGCACTCTTTACATATAAAAAAGAAAAGTATGTTTTCTTAAATGTGTATGTAAATCTATCTTGAACTAATTCATGTTTTATTAATACCTACTTACCTACTGTTATTATAACATTTTAATATTTTTCCTTAGTTTGAATACCAGAATTCACTACTCAATTCGAATTTGGGAGTTCAGTGTGTGTTGGAAAACTCATATAGAATGCATAAACGTTGTGAACAGACTTTATAAGCAGCTGATTTAAAATTATAATTTACGAGTGGCAAAGGCACCCGCGGTGGTTGTTACACTTCCAATGTAATTTGAAAACGATGACAAAACCTTGATACATGGTAATAATTTGTATGCTAATGTTTGACATGTTTTGGATCCTGGATGGTAATGTTGACCTAGTGACATCAAAGCCTTGATGCCGGAGATGAGGAAGGCGCAAAAGTTTGTAGGGATTAATGCAGAAATCATGAAGAAATTTATGTTGATATATAGGTACTTTGAATCTTCAATGGAATAATTTAAGGGCGATGCGGTTGTTTATTTCTCCAACTTCAAATTTATGTGTTTTTCGCAAATTGAACATTGCAGGGCTGGCAGGCATTAATAAGTACTATGAATAATATAATGGTAGCAGATAGTGGTGTAAATTGAGAATTCTACCAAAATTTATAAGTTATACTGTTATGAATTCTCAATTTTTGTAGTGTAAATTTATTAGGTACTACTAGATATATATCGTTGTACTAGATACATACTGTGGTCACGATTTTTAAGCAAAAGCTTAATTCTTAAGTTGTGAGTACAAGAAAATGTGTTATAGTAATATGATTTGCGAAAAAGTACAAGAAAATTGATTTTGGCGCCTTGGGCGACATTTCATTTTTAATATCTATTTTGTCATTTTCTTTATGCGAATTTTAAACATGAAAAATATGAAAGCAGAAACAAGATGACATCTTAAATATTGAAAAGAATGAGTTGGATATAACTTATTATTTTAAATGACATTCAAGCCAAATCTCCTAACAGATGTGTTTGACATCTTAATATTGTCGATTTAAGAGGAAAGTTTATTCAGTTTCTATTTCTGAAATGGTAACGACAAGATATTGTTTTAGTTTTTGCTTTTTATTATAATGAGTCGGCAAAAAATATATTTTATAACAAAAGAGATTTATAAGGGATGGACAACGGGCATTGAAAACATTTTCATATAAAAATTAAAACATATTCTGACAACGTATACTTAGATTTAATTCAAGATATCCCGTCTTTAACTCGTAATATATCATCATCAATCCATTATATTGTCCCACTGCTGGGCACGAGTCTCCTCTCGGTACGAGAGAGATAAGGCTATAGTCCGCCACGCTAGCCTACTGCGGGTTGGCAGACTTCACACGCATCAAGAAAATCTCTCAGGCATGCAGGTTTCCTCACGATGTTTACCTTCACCGTTTAAGCGCGTGATAATTAATTGTTAATGCGCACATGACTTCGAAAAGTCAGCAGTGCGTGCCTTGGATTGGAACTCGAGACCTTTGACTTGGCAGTCCAATGGTCATATCACTAGGCTATCACTGCAACTCGTAATATATAATATAACATAAAATTATTATTTAAAATTATTATGTATTATATTTAACAAAATGTTAATAACTACAATATTTTATGTTATGACAAAATTGTATCCCAGAATATTCTGTACCTCTTAAAATAACGTTCAGCTAAATATTTTTATATTCCAACTGCAGAAAGTACAAAAAATACAAATGAGAATAGGAGTTTGCACCTAAATTATATAGTATTCTCCACTAACGAAGCCACAGAAAAACGTTTCAAATTGATGCTTGCTACGTGCGTCATGAAAGAAGACTCTAGTTCACGTGAATCGGGTAATATAATATTGGGATTTTTGATACGGTACTAACGAGGTTTGCGAAACCACGGAAATGCTAAATTGGGACTAAAGTTCTCAGTTTACTCGAACTCCGAGTTCCGGCAAATTATGTTATATTTAAGTTCATTATTATTGTGGCTCCTCTTGGTAAAATATCTAGTTTCGGACTACATAGTCTAGAGTACCTACACTGGTAGAAGCTACGATGTTTTTTTTTTCACGAACTCCCCTGATTTTATAGGATTTTATAGGGTGCAGTCGGTATTAAATGGAGCGGAGGACAGACTGTACAAAAATTGCTACTGCTAGAGAAATTAATCGTTATCACAATGGGGTAAAATATATGTTGGAAGGACAGGCTGCCCTGTGAGACACCTCACAGGGCAGCCTATATTTTATAATTTAGACCCGGGCCTAGCAGCGGGAGAGTAAATTTGTTGATGATGATTAAATGTTTTTAAAAAGAAAATAACATACCAAACCGTTAGTCGCAAAATCTCGAAACCTAAAAAAGAAATTATTTTAAGATTATATAATGCCATTTATAAGGCATTTCACACACTGCTCAACGCTTCGGGGTGCGTGGCGGTGGAACAACAACACTGTGCGTGAATGCATTTTCTGTGTGTTGCACTACGCTTGTTTGCAATGCAAACAGAGATACTTTAAAGCAATGTAAGAATATGCACTACCGCGCTACGGTGCATAATGCGGTGCAGTGTGCGAAGCTCTTTAGATTTTGAAATAACCAAATAGATTTAATTTAACATCTGGTCAAAGAAACCGAATGAAGAATAATCTTCGTAATAACAAAACAGAAGTCTATATTAATTAAGGTAATATATTTTTATAAATTCATTAAGCATAATTTCTATCTCGCCTAGAGCGAACTTTGTTTAGATAGCTATCGTTCACAGAATTGAATCTAATTACTTTATTTATTTAATTTCACTACAAATAAACAAACTTATTTTCATATTAATTACGTTTATCAGAGAATTTCAATATAAATTGAAACATAATTGTGTTTGTGTTTATTTTTCATTGTTAATAAATAAATTGTTGTCGTTGAATGTGGTTGAGGCGATCTGCAAGGTTAAGCTGCACCTGCCGCGATCAGTATGAAGATGGGTTAAAATTTTCAAAAAACCGAGACCACGTGCCTCGGACAGCACATAAAGCCTTAGTATTTAGTAATCTAATGGTTTCTGCGTAAAATCTGGTCTGATCGTAGCCGTTTTGTGTAAAATACTGATATTGAACAGCATCTGTGGAAGCTGACCCTAACACAGGAAAAGGCTAGTAGGAAAAGTAGGATGAGTTGACTGGTGGACACAGATAAAATATAACTTAGTTTATATGTTATCTATTTGTCACATATCGGCTCCAGCCACAAGTCAATATTGATCTACATAGTTACTAATAAGCCTATATGATTCTTCAAACTATCAAAATATTGCGCCTATGGATAGCAACATACTCTAATTAAAAAAAGAAATCGAGTAATAGCAAAACTGACAACATCACGCGCAAAAGAGACTCTTACCAACACAACAACCTTAAAAAACAATATTATTTTTTTAAACATTCCATAAATCAATCCAGCCGGTATCTAGAGCAAACAGCTGAATAACAACACCGCATAAACCATTAGGTAGTCCATTAAAATTATGTATCCGATCATAGTCATCATTGTATAATTTTATGAGCGTAAACGAGAAGCTTTGTACAGGCAACAGCGAAAAATGTTTATCAGATTTATTTATTGCAAGTATTCGGTGAGTGGGGATGCGAGATACTGAGTAGGGTTGGCGCGTTTTTTAATTTTATTGCCGAAAAACAAAATGTGTATCAATGTGCAGTATAAGGACGCTGAAGATGACAGACATTTGTAAATAATCAAAGGCATTTTAAGTTATTAAAAAAACACTTTCGCTGTTGGTTTGAAATTCAAATAATAGAAAACAAAGGTTATCATCAAAAATATGATCTGAACTATATATGTATTCCTTTTTACTTACTAGATTTGCTAAGATATTTGATATAACGGAAAATTAAAGCGAATATTGACATATTTAATTAAACTTTTTATTGCCACTATTATAGTGACTTTTAATTAGCAGTGAAGGGTTTCCAGTATAATAAAAGGTGCAGGAGGCAACCCTACAGGAGGTACTAAACACCGCAAGCGCCCTCTACCACTCGAACTGATAACGCACGCTTCGACGCACACCTGCGAAACTCTGGAGGTGGCTTTATTTTAATACTTATAAATTGGCCGCCATCTTTTTATAATGATGCGCCAGATATACGTTAAGCCAGAGTAATGGCTCAATGAGTCATTGCGAGATGAAAGGGGAAAATTGTTAAAGGCAGTCGACTTGCAAGGCTGGTAGATTTATCATCACCCACGCAGAAATAATGCTTATTGAGAAAAGCATTACTTATAATTTTCCCTGACATCGTCATCTTTCTGGAAGTGCATCAATCATAAATAATTGCCGTATCAATTTATGTCATTTCGTGAAGCCCTTTTTACTAAAATAGCTTAACAGAGTAGTATGAAATTTGGCACACTTAAAGTTTGTATGGAGAAGGAATATATTTTTATATAATATGCATTAGAAATACATCAAATTTAATACACACTCACATACATAAATATGTGCATAAAGAGGTATACTCGTATTATAGTCTGTGACAAGACAAGAACCTTCATAACGTTCAAACCTAAAATTTAAATAAATTACCATTTTCACCACTGTGTGACCACTAGTTAAATTAAAATGGTTAATAAATTATCCAATGTACATTGACCGTGGCGTTTGCGGAGCGAAATGAACTTTGACCTTAAATTTCATCACATACCATCACGCCTTTATTCACCGATGGGTTTGGCAGAGCCCCGTGTAATACGGGGCGAGCCTATTGCCATGAACCGGGCACAAATCCAGGCTCTAATTTTAAGTTAAATTCTAATTTTACGGAAATTCTCAGTAACACTGCTCACTAACACTTGGGAATGGAACCCAGAACCTCTATAGCAGTCGGGCTTGGGGCCTCTAGACTAATGAGGCAGTTATCAAAAATTTCAACCACTGGTATTATAGAACAGCGATTCTTGAAGTTTCGCGGATTCGAAGAGTTTCGAGGAAAATTCGACGGGGTTCCTTCATTTTGGCATGTTTTTGCTGACACACTAAATTATATATTTTTCATAAAATCTTAACGTTTGGAAACTGCAGGCTAAAACATGATACTTTAAATTATTGATTAGTGTTAGTATCGAGACAGACGTAAATTCAAGTTCCACCTTAGTTCTAAATACCACAAAAATAAAACATTGTTTATTGTTAAGATACTCATACTTTATTTTTGCTCGGATCCCTCCAAAATATGTCTTGTCAGTAAGACAACAAAGAAGCAGTATATTTAGGAACTACTTTCAAAACTTCATCCGGAACAGTGACGTGTTGAATATTTAAGGGGAAGCCGCGGGAATTCTTTACGAGTTGCCACCAAGTTTCGGTCAGTCCGCAGCCGTTTATGTAATCAAATCAAATAATTTATTTACAGGGTAACTATCGCGCCCTTAAATAGAAATAAGTTGACTTTATTTATTTAGGTTTGACATAGATCGTATTATTCAGTGACAACTACTTTTTATAATGTGCGAAAATTCCTCATTGATCTTCTGCCACCTGGGGAGTTGGCAAGGTATCTGCAGAATTGCTGTTGTTTTAAAGAGCCTTATAGATAGATAGATAGATTATTCTTTATTGTACGCACGGCTATACATCAAGCTAAATAAATCCAGTTTAGGCATCTTACGGGAATCTGATGGGAATCTAATCTAATCTCTTATGGGAAGCCTATACAATGCCAGATCAGCTTAAACTAGATTTGTATAGGTTGACCTGTAGCCGTGTGTACACCAAACGAAACAAAAAACATAAACAAACGTTACATAAGTAGGTAGGTACGATTGGCGCTCTTATCGCTAAATGCAATTTCTTAGTGACAACCATTTATATTTTTTATATAAAAGCTTATTAGCAATGTGAGTGGCACATTAGTAGTATGTGATTGTCCATCCTGTGTGCTAAAATGCTTGTGTTTACGAGTAGGTTCACGTGAAGGGAGTAGGGTGGGTTTCGAACCGGCAACCACACGTCATTAGGCTAACGCCGCTTATATTAATCGCACTTTTTAAAATGTGAAATGTTGCATCGCTTGGAATTATTTCATGGCATGATTAATAAGAAAAACATAAAGCATACTTAATGCAGCTAGTGTTGTGACCAGCGCACCGGACGCCGGACGTCCGATCTAAACTTATGCCGGAAGCGGACATGCGGCTAAATATACATCATGAACTGTAAATCGGAGGTAATTTGAATGTTATTTATACTGAAGCTGCAGAAGTCAGTTCATTTTGGTATGTTTTAGTTCGTTATTATTATTCTGTAATCTAATTTACTTAGAATGGTTTTTTTTTCCATAGGTAAATTTCTTTCAGCCGCCATTTATTACGTCATCAGTGACTTCCTTCGTAATCATGTCAACCTTCACACAATCTATCTTTCCTTTCGAAAATATATATGATGTCACTCCTACGCAAAACATGTCCATACTATGACAAAATTGTAAGCATCCATGTATTGGAAGAACTCACCTCATATGTTTATAAATGGAACATAATTTAAAATGAACTGTTGGGTAATTTAACGGGAATTTATTCGGTGCTGGTGAAATGCGGCTTTTATGAATTAAAACAAAAATTATATTGTTTTTTTTTATAACGTGTTTGCATTAAAATAAATAGTATGTAGCTGATTTTATTCCTCAAATAAGTTATCTTCACAAAGATATGAATTTTCTAATGAAAGAAAACTTCTAGCGAAAGATAAATCGATCTCAGCAGGGTTTGAATCTGCGTCTGTCTGGTTAAGTACACCAGACGCTTTACCAACTAAGCTACCGAGACCACTGCCTGTGATGTCGAATTTATCTTCCACTTTTTAATGTATCTTGTTCTGTACGAATAAAGTAACAGTTGCCCTTGCATAATTATCTTGCTTGCCTCCGAGGAATAATCTTCTTGGTTTAACGACACATAATGTACCAATGAATTTGCTCTAAATTCGACCACTATCGGTATTTACGGGAATATTGACACTTTATTGCGCCCCACGGCTGTCGGTAGTGTTGCCAAGCGATAGGCAATCGGCGGAATGTCCATACTTATGTGATCATTAATGAGTTTTATGCGTAAAATTGGGATTTTAAATGTAAATTTTCCTGCGTATGTAACTAAATATAAACTGGTGAATCGTAGCACATAAAATATTGTACCAGACATAAAAAAATTAAAAAAGGTTACTTTTTCACAGGAGTGTAGATTCATGATATGTATATTCGTTCTTATGGTTTTAAATTAGGTACAATCGCCAGCATATTAAGTTATACAAAACTTTCAAATTTCTCCAAATGTTTTTAAACCTTAACATGTTGACGATTAAGTTCAATATCAACTGAGAAAATTTCACATTTTGTGGTAACTTGATGTGCTGGCCATCGTACGTACAACTGCGAGTAATTTATAATTATAATGTAATGTTTAGTTAACCCGGCAAATGTAGTTTGCACACCAAGTGTGCAAAAAAATTTGCGATTTTTTTTTGTCATGGAAATTCGTAAAACTATATTTTTCCTGCTCTTATTTGCAAAAAATGTAGGGAAACGAAAAGGATGGCAATAATAGTCATATATGCACCTGCATACTGCACATTTTTGCATAGGTTGCATTCTAATCGTGGGAGAGGTTAACGTTCCTTAGCTATTCCATTACCTATTACTAAATAAGTATGTAACATATAACTGCTTATTTTTTATTATATTTTAGCATTAAATATGCGAAATGTTCACAAAATTTTGAATTCAAAATGTTTTTTTCACTAGAAATTTTCTTTCATTAGAAAATGTATATCTCAGGTATCATATTACTTTTATAATTATTGTTAGCTCGTAAACATTATACGACAATATTATTCTGCTATTTGTCCTCCATGCTAGCCTAGTGCGGGAGACTAGTATTATATTAGTCTATGCTTGTAGTAAAGGCTGTGGTTTAATTAATTGTAGTATTGTCATTGCCACGTGACTCCATATATTTATTTGTTTTCTTAGGGTATCGTCAAAGTGATCAGATTTCTCAGGTTTTATATAACTAGGCATAGGACTAAACGAGATTTTTATGCATGCTTTCCATAGTACAATGATTAATTATGAGTATATATGTATTTATATGGTGATGTGAAAGGAACAGTAAAAGATGTATCGGCAATTAAATCTAAAATCCATTTTTGCAACACGATTAATTATTTTTACCAAATAAAATCACTGTTACCTTCCACATGTTTTGGATTCATTTTTGCTACGAAATAAAATAAAAGGGAACTTTCGAATAAAAAAACCTGTATTTTCAGTGCAGGAGAGTTCTCGTACCAACTAGACTGAAAAGTTATAATTTACGTGGTAATCTGTGTGTTTACACTGCATCTGCATCAAAGTTTGCATTGATCTGAATAAAGAAAATGTTAAATAAATAGATTTTTTTAAAACATGCGTTTATAATCTGCCATATTGGATTTAGAATGACGTCACTTAGCTAGCCAACCAACTAGAGTGGCCATTCGTATCGCGAATTTTTAATTAATTTAGATATGTGTGTACGTACATGCTAACAAAAAATATACATTAGATAGGTAAAATTATTAATTTTACGATGAGATCTTTTTTTGTATTGTAACGTATAAAAGTCTCATTATTTGTAACAATAAGGGCCACCCTACACCCATCTGTCTATGCTTACATTTAATTTACGAAGCAAACTTTGTATTCGCTTTGAGTGCTTCTAAATTTTTCGTAGATCCGAGATAAGAGTCTACCTAATTTGTTTTTTAATATCAATTTTTCTGCGGAGTGCTTTCTTCAACAAATAAAGGTGTTAAATCAACAAATTGCTTTACTGGGTCATAAATTTTGAATGATAGCATCAACTTTTTGTGCCAGTTTTATTTTTGTATTTTGAAAAGTGTGTAAATAGAAAAAAAAAATAGCAGTGTAATATACTGTGATTCACGTACTAAGCTTTTTATAATAAAGACTGGCATAAAACACAGCATTGCAGACGTTTGCAGCTTCAAAAAGAAAATAGTTTTTGAATTAATCTTTTTTTCATTCGTAGAAAGAAACTTTGAACTTAAACAGTGTGGAATACATTGTTTTGATATCAGTACTGAGTGGAATAAACCCTTTAACAGAGGTTATTTAAGCCTCCAAGGTTAAAAACATTCAAATGGAAACGTAATTTGCGTGAGAATAGTTTTTTGCTTTCTGAAATCACATTTTTTTATTATCATTAAATTTGAAATGATATCTGTCTACAACATTACACAAAGAATACATTAATCAAAGAGCGGTTTTCTCGAAGATTTGAGAGACATTAACTACAGATTTATTTTAGATTAAAAAAAAAATAAACGTCTCAAAAAAGCATACAGAAACATAACACAAGTCGTTGCTTTTTTCGTATTCAAACTGTACTTAAAACTTATTTCATATATTATATTGTGAAGTTTGGGGCAGGTTACCCGCCAAGCGAAAAATATTATGGCTCATAACACAGGGGTATACAGCAACCTACTATTCCAGTGAAAGCTGACCTCGTATTGTATTAACTTTCCGTACAAGGATAGGTTAGCTTACACTGGACATGGATATCTTGATTTGTAGCGTCTAAGGAAATGTTTTTAATGTTAACTTTGGGCGATTATGGAGAATAAGAAACGTGTATAATTATGTAGCCCATCTGCTTTCTTTGAAGTTACACTCGAAAAACATAGGGTACTCAGTTTACTGGGGCAGTTGGTTAGGCATATAAAAAAATCGTATATAAAAACGATTTAAATAGAATCGTTGGTCTTCTGCACTAAAATTTTTTGGAGACACTTAGCCAGTCGAAGTAATTGTATTTTTTTAAATTTGTTGGGAATTAGCGTGATAGCTTATGCCTGGTTTGCAATTGAATCTTACAACCAACTGTTTCACTGAATTTTATAGGTCGTTTTTTTTCAGTGAACAGGACTGGTAGAGTATAACATTATTTTAACGTCTTCCAATTTTATTATTAATCTAATATATAATCTAATCTATCATACAGTAAGTATACGCGATACCTAATATGTCAAATAATTTGTATGACACATACTCAATACTCAATATATACTCAACACGCATCTCATCTCACATATATACATACTATACAAATTATTTGAAATATTAGGAACATAAATCAATGCATAATTATATAATTTTGCATACGATAATTACGCTTTCAAGACGATAACTTAATGTTATACATACCAAAATGATGATTTATATTTACAATTGTGCATCAATTACAGATTATGTACACATAATTAATTAAATGACAGATAAACTATAATCTAAATGCAATAATTGAAACAAAGCAGCTTTGATTTAATTTGCATAATTGGCTGCAGTTATCTCAAGTTGGTGCAAATTGTTTTGATTAGATTGAGCTAATTAATTGGTTTGTAATCGGACAGGTTATTATTTTCCTAATCCTGTCTTTTACAAAACTGTGTTGGAGACGGTGTCAAGTAGAAACATCACGTCCGTATTCTCCGAAGGGTTAGGCAGAGGTGTAGGTACTAAATGTAAACCCACTCAATGTTCGCCGGTATGTTGAGGTCCCATGTAATAGGGGGCGAGCGTTTCATCTGCCATTCACCGGGCATATATCCAAACTCCGAGGTGCTACTGAAAATTTTATAGAAAAACCCAATAACACATTGCTCGATAAAAACATAATTATCCATGAATATAAACTTAACATGAAGCGACTGCCATCAGACCATCAACTGCCATCATAAAGGAATTTATTAATATGATTGTGGAGATACTGAGATCACGTCGGGGTTTCCATTCAAAGGGAAGAGACTCCGACCTGTTTGGTGATATGCCTAGCGGGCCACGGCTGATGCAAGTGACTCAGTCGTTTAAGTCGTTTAAAAAATACTAGACTCATTTTTGAAGGCTCACGACTAGACTAGTCTTTTAACCCTCAAGTATTGGAGTCAAAAGACTAAAACTGAAGACTAAATCAAGTCGAAGTCCTTTAACCTCAGGTCTAAAAAGACTATGTCGTAACTTACAAGGCTTATATAACTTAAAGCCTTATAAGACTAAAAGGACTCGCGCCTTAACGCCTCTGAAGTCTTGTGAAGTTTTCAACACAGATGAACATGATGAAACTGATAAAATAAATACAACTACTGTAAGTCTTAGTGGCAAATGTAACAGTGCAAAATTTATAGTGTATTTCTAGAAAATTGTTACATTGTTAAAAATACTAATAATATCTATTATACAGGTTTTATAAAATACAAACTACCAACTCAGATTTCCATTGCATTTTAACCTTAGAGCTTGAGCTGTATTGAATATCAAGAACGACTCAGGCGCGAGTCCTTTTAAAAACAACTTTAGTCGTTTGAGTCTTTTAGTCCTTTAGTAAAATGACAGAGTCTTAGTATTTAATACTGGAAACTGTAGTCTTCTTTCCAGACTTAAGTCGTGTAAAATGAAGTCTAAGTACTCTTTAGAGGCCTTAAATGACTGAGTCTCTTGCATCACTAGCCACGGCCCGATTGTTGATAGGTGTGCATAAGTATTTTCTTGACGGCGTGTGAAGTCTTTCAACCCGCAGTAGTCTAGCGTGGTGGACTATAGCCTAATCCCTTTCATTCGGAGAGGAGATCCGTGACTAGCAGTGGAACATTGTAATGGGTTAATGATGATGATGATGAATGATGGGTATAAGTGTTAATGGCTCGGTAAATGCTGCTTGCGAGATTCAGAATTAGTTTCATCAAGTTCCTGTTTACCGCGATAGATGTCGCTACATTTTTGACACAAACAGAGTAAATGGTAGATACCACAAAAGTAACACCGCTTACATCTGCTCACAAGCCCCGCTTTCATATGCAAATGTCAACAGTTAATGTTTAATTTCGTGCATTTATATTCAATTTCCTATTTGCTAACTAACGATATACACTGGGCAGATTACATAGAGGGACTTAAACGGTAATGTGAGTTAAAAGTTATGCATATGCTGAATAGTAAGTTAATTTAATCAATGAAAAGTTCGGTGTGTTTGAGGATTCATTTCCTTATTTATTTTTAAAATTGCTTTGGGTCAATGGATGGTCTACTGGACCTAACATTTGATTCCCAGGCATGTAAAAAAAACAGTATGGTTTGGATTTGTGCACGGTTAATGGCAAGCTGCCATTGCTGCCGACTGCCTCAGTAGTCTAGTGGTTCTAAGCGCAACTGCGATGCTAGAGGTCCTGGGTTCGATCCCCAGGTCGAGTAAAGTGTTATTGTGTTTTTTTTATGAAATTCTCAGTAGCTCGAACTCTGGGATTGTGTCCGCTTAATAGCAATAGGCTCGCCCCTGGGACCTAAACATACCAACGAAGTGAGGGTGTGCATTAGTACACCTCTGCCTAATCTTTCGGGGAATATCTACAGGCGTGATGGTATGTAAAAACATGCATTAATATAGACAAGAATATTTTATGTCTTGTCGCAGAACAGAATTAACAGATACGACTAACGCCTTTACAGCCTAATGTCACTTAAAACTTTTACTATAAAGCTTACAGTTTAGTGTTCAAACAACGCAAGTTACTGAGCTCCAACTTACAGCAATAGTTTAATTCACGCCCAAGTAATCAACAGTACCTAGTACCGAGAGACCATTTCTAAATTCTAACATAATACACACACCGATTCATAATTTATTCGCAAACTCATCAGTAGTGCATCCACAATGGGTTGGCGTACATTGCGCGCTAAGCGAACAATAGCCCGCGATAGTAGCGCACTAAACGAGCAAGTTAGTGAAATCGCTCGGATACGTTTGTGCAGGCATCGAGTTAACGGACAGTTGTGTTAGGGTGCGAGCAGGTAGGAACGGTATCGTGACGCGACTTCACGCGGTTTTTACTTACATAAATTGCCCTTAGATATGTGTAACCAATTCAACAGTGATTAGTTCTCAATGATTTATAAAAAATGTTTTTTTTTTTAAACTTTTAAAGAAACAATTTATTAAATAACATAAGGAAGAAGTATGGATTTTACATTGTGTCTAAAATTTGTTACTGAACGGATTTAATGGTTTTCTTGAATTAAAGAGGTTGTTTCCCCTAAACAGTTGTTTCCCCAAACAATCGTTTATATTTCAGGAACATCTGGTGCGTTTTGACAAATGTTTTAATGTGTAAATATTACTGCACTATGGCGAAAACGGTAAAGTAACGTAAATTTAATTTTAAATAGTGAAGAGAACTTAAAGCGCTACCAACTTAATGTGTTCCACTCAAATCCTCGCGGTAACGTGAATTCAAAAGAAGGGAAGTGCATAAGTCTGCTTTCGTTTGGTTCACACCTACAACTACTGGAACAGTCTTTCAACAATTTGAATATGACATAAAAAAGTATGAAATTAAAACTGAGTTCTTCATATTCCGTTTAGACAACGATTACGATTTTAGTACTGTATGTGTGTGTGTTTTCAATATTATGTGAACAATACATTTTTATTTATGTATGGATTTGTTTGTAATGTTTAAGATTTGTTTATTACATTAATCTGTAAGTCCGCTGCACATCGAAGACGCGTCTTTGTATCGGGGCCCTTAACATTTCCTACGGCGAAGCTTCCCACATTGAATGAATTTAGCATAACACCGCCTTAACGCGAATACGCAATGTCGGAAATACTGGAAGTTTGCATTCAATTACGATGTATCCAGCGAAAGCCGGAAGATTTACGGTTTTGTACGTGCGAAAGGGATAAAGGATTTATTTAGAAAGCTTGTTGCTGTCCTGTTCTTGGATTACACCGCTTGAGGTCCTGGAGGTATTGCTTACTTCTCAACGAGACTCTTGCCTTGGCCCACAGCTCCCTATATCACTACTCTTATTGATTTTTAAAATAACACAGCACTATTCTATATTCCCGACAGCATAAAGCACAAAGAACAACCAACTTTTTAATAAATACATTATTAAAAAGTTGGTTGTACTTAAGGGAAAAAGGGATGCTACGTTTTCACTTTTTGTACATACTTTCGAAGGACTTTGCAAGATCTTTTTGTGCTATAAGACGTTATAACTTGAAGAATGGTTAGGTAGAAGAATTATCCCAAAACAAATTTTTAGTTTCCCATGAAAGGTTTCTTTTAGTCTTAAATTCTACAGACTAAATTAAGTTTAAATAAGAATTACTACAGAGAGCTGTTGCAGTCCATCTTTAAAGGTATCTCACTTAAGCCAATCTTGGTCCAGTACTAATGTAAGTAATGAAACCGGTATTGAGCGAGATTTATTTCCGATTTCTGTAACCCGACTGTACCCTTAGCTTGGATTCTTGAAATCAATTCAATTATTTAAACACCCGTTAGGTCGGTGGAAACTAAATAAACGTCATTTTTTTTCGATTCAAACAATAAAATTATGACGGGTGAAACACTAATTTCTAATAGGTTATTTAACGATATCAGCGACACCCTGCTGCCTCTCAAGTTGGAAGACGATCCATTAGGATCTGTATTATAAAAAAAAGTAAATAAGGATCACATAAATGCATACTTCAGTTATTTTTACGTAGAGTTTATCGCAATCATTGCAAAATAAATTCATAACATTTCTGCCGTAGCTAAGTAAAAATAAAGACACATCCACATAATCTCTACAATTCAAACAAAAGCGATGTACACATAAGCAAAGCAATTTAACAATCCAATAACTGTGTCGCCGAACGACTCATACTCGTATAAACAGCGATTCCGGGCGGCCACACTTTTCAATTTCATTCATTCATTCACTCGTTCCTCTCCAATAATGTTGACCTCTCGGTAATGTGTGTTTTATTAATGGAGCAGCGTACCTACTTACGCGTAAGTGCTAAATCATTCGTTCTGCGTTTTGTTTTTCCCCTCTTGCGTTTTTTATTAGCTCTGCGTACGGGGATTGGGAGATTGGAGATGTGTGTTTGCTGCGAAAATATGGGCAATGGGGATTTCATGAATGTTCGGTTGCTACTCGGTCATTTTGTGGGATGTTGTTGTAAGTAAATAAGCGATAACATTGGCAAACTGAATGTGGTTTATATTTTACGTGGCTACGGTAAAGATTAATAGTATAGTAAAATATATAAAATATTGTACAATACTATACCAAATTATTTTATTTTAGGTATATTTTTTATTTCAAAATTTTAATCAACATGATAAATTTTGCACTGATTTTCAATTCTACGAAAACTCGTCTATGTGTTTTAAGCTTAATACCTACGAGACGACGTTCAATGTATGTCGTTCGGTAAATATTCAGATTTTACTTGAGTATAATGTCTACTTTAGATCTTATAAAAGGTTTCTGTGTGTAAGTAAATGTTTGCATATTTAATAGGTGTACGAGTATAGAATTGCTATATCAGGCTTAAGTACTTACTTTATTATGAGATGAGACTGCCTCGTAAGTCTAGTGGTCCCAATCGCGACTGCTACGCTAGAGGTCTTGGGTTCGATCCCCAGGTCGAGCAAAGTGTTATTGGTTTTTCTATGAAATTCTCAGTAGCAGTTCAGTCTGGATTTGTGCCCCGTGAATGGCAATAGGCTCGCCCCCTATTACATGGGACCTAAACATACCGGCGACCTGTGTTTTTTACGGTTTACATTAAGTATACCTCTGCCTAACCCTTCAGGGAATACAGGCGTGATGGTATGTATTATGAGAGTTTTCGTATCATTCCACGAAGACGTCCTTATTTTTAGGTGGAGTTCGCCCGGATTGATGCCAAATATAGGACAGCGCACGGTGTTCATAATTATCTGAGCAACTAGAAAAATTGAACATTATCTCAATGGGATAAAATACATGTCAGAATGACCGCTGCCGTTTACCTTGTTCTTTCTAAAACATCCTTTATATCATTGAGATAAGGTTTATTTGCTCAGAACGGTTCATATGTGTATATGATGGTTACTGTATTCTGTTGCAACGCAGTAGTGTCCTAACGCTTTTGTAGTCCAGTTGGAAGGGTGAAGCCAGTGAGTGATATTTTTGGGCAAACGAGACTTAACAACCTGACATCTCCTGATGTAAGTTGCATCTATAGGCTGCCATTACCGCTTGCCATCAAGCAGGTCGAAAATAAACAAAGAATATTAACAATTAGTACACAATTACAGTAAAGACCGATCTCTTATTTTACGGAAAGCATTTACAAGCCGAGGTCAGCCAGCCTATACTGAAAATGTACGTCCAAACGGTTCATACAGCTTAATTTAGCAACAATCTCGAGCTTCAGAATGTCTGTTTGTCCATCCACATCTTGCAGTCAGAGGCTCACATAAACAATCCTAAACAACATTAATCTGGAACTTCAGTAACTACAGAGTGCTTCATCACGGACTCGTTGAAACATTGTTTTTATCGCTCTCATTCCCACTCTTGGACATTTGTTTCTTCGTCGAAACGGCCCGATGTAAATTGTACCCTAAAAGTTTGTGAAGGTTGTTTATTAAATTAACACACGGTTCGAGTAGTAAGTACACCTCTATTTATAAGGTAAAAGTGGAGTGAGAATGAGTACCTCTATTCTTCTCTATCGTTTTGCTTTTAAAGTCCAATTTCACGAACTCCGAATAAGTTCCCGATAAAATTCCCGACAGTATTTCATTACAAACTCTTCATTCCATTTTTTAAGTTATTCGATGAGTTCCTGCTATTCTGACATGTTGAAATGTGGCCTAAACTTACCTATTTACTTATGGATGGAGTTACTCCAATACTCCGTAACTAACACTTTGTCTTAAGGTCTAATTTTGAATTGAATAACGTGAAAAATTATTCAAAATAAACTCGTGTCGAATAGGCGGAATTGGAATATCTCCGTTATAATTATTTTTCTTATAATTGCAGACTTGCAGACAAATAGAGGTGTTCTGCTGCTAATATACTTTATGTTGTAGTCTTACAACTTCCAAGAGAGGTGGAGATTTTTTTTTTATGGCCTAGAATTTTAAAAAATGTTGCTAATATTACGCAAAAAAGTTTCTAAAGACCGACAAAAACTACAGTGAGATACACCCTCCCTTTTTCGAAGACACTAGACCACTTCAGATCTAGAAATGGATAACTATGAAGTCTGTGACGTTTTGCTAATAAATTTGAAATGAGCAGTATTGGTTATATGACTGCTTCATATTCGTCCTGTTGCTCACACGTCCATAGCATGCAAATTGGGAAGTCTAAGGGGTCCTTCTCAACTCTACCGTCATATTTCACCACTTTATATTTCCGAGTACGCATGTAATTTCGGTCTCGCCGTTTCTCCGTTTTCATTTTCCCCGTGTTTGAATTTCAATTGACTATTACATTACTGTTTACATTGGGTACCATAATCGTTCGTCTGTCGGCCTTGGCAAAATCTTGTGTAAGAGGGAGTTCTTGTTGAACTGGTAAAATAGAAGCGCTTCAACTAATTAAGTAATTACTTTTTCGAAGTCAGTACCTTGCAGTAGGTATATGTAATTTTTTACAGTTTTTAGTTTTACTCTGGTGCATATTTTGACATTGTTACAGTAGTTTTCGATTCGAATCGTGGCGAATTAGTTTCTGACACGTCAGTCAAGCATTTTTACATAAAAATATTCAAACTTGCAACTAACAACAAACAACGTGTGTCCCTGAGATTGTCAACTGACTGTGCCAGCGGAAACCGGTTATTTCCAGTCTCGCCGCGTACGCGACAAGCGGCCAGTGGTCACGCACACATGCTCCCGCGCGCTTGTAGTAATGTACCTACACAGCGCACTTGAATGAAGCATTGCCTCTGGTCGTTTACTCTGTGGTGTTTCTATGTCAAACAATTCGCAAATAGACGCATCGTAAAACTATGAACAACAATACGTATTTTTTATCAACAAAGACATAACTCTCCTTTATAATAGTTGAGAGACCAACAACCAACCCACAGGTGGTGATTTTTTAATCCCCACATAAAGTGTCTCTTCAGCGGTAGAGTTTTGCGTCCCCTACAATGTCCATTGTACGTTTGTTTTCGTAAAATGCAATAATACTCGGTCACTGAACCTTTTGTCTGTCGAGGACTACAAATAAGCGCTTGTTGCACTTATTTGTCAACTGCCACACAACATTTTTATATGTTTAGAATATAGTTTTTGCGCTGATTTATCAACAAAGTGGTGTACATATGCTTTCAATACAATAAGAGGTAACACCGTAAACTGGATTGTCGTTTGTATAGCTCGGACGTTGACGACGGCTCAAGCCTTGCGTACCCTCCGAAACAAACTCAGCAGCAGACTTATAATACCTCAACATATGGAATTTATTAATCAAGTCCTATTTCTCCATCTCTAAAATTGTTCCCCTTAAGTGTTATATATTCATAGTTACATACCGCTAAGGTAGGTACCGTCTAATCTCAGAACACGACATCTGGTCCGCCATCGATCATCCGGGCTGCAATTTTCCGGCCGCGCGCCCAAACCCGGCGCGCGTCGGATCATCCCCGGCCGATAATGCGTCAGGACTCGCGGTTCGCTCCTATATTCAATTTTTATCACGCAGGGGTGTAGTGAAAAGTGGTAGCCTTGATTCATTCAAGTTAGTTTTTAGAGACGGATTTTAAACGAAGAATCGGCGAACTTAACGCTTCGGGGAATACATGCGTGATGCATGCGTGAAGACTATCTCATTAGTCTAGTGCTCTTAAGCGCGACTGCTACGCTCGAGGTTTTGGGTTCGATCTCCAGGTCGAGCAGTATTATTGGAGTTTTTTATGCAATTCTCAGTAGCAGCTAGGAGTCTGGATTTGTGCCCGGTTAGTGGCTAAAGGCTCGCCCTGTATTACATTGGATCTAAACATACGTGTGGGTGTACATTAGTAAACCTCTGCCTAACCCTTCTGGGAATACAGGCGTGATATTATGTTATTTTAAGCATCATACTATACAACTAATACCAAATCCAGACACATCTCCACACACGAGACTGACGCCAATATATTCCTTAATCACTAAACAGTCAACAGTCATCTGGCCAATGTGTTTACATAGATATGCAGGCAATCAGGTGATAAACATTAGCCAATGTGCCGCCACATTAGCATAATGTAAAGCTCAACTATTATTGGCTATTGTGTATACACACTCGACGCTAATTGGTCAGTTAATGCGAACCAATTGATATTGTTATCGTGGAGTCTTCAGTTTGGCGTTTTCGTGGCTGTCTCACTAGTGTAGTAGTCTTAAGCGCGACTGCTACACTAGAGGTCCTGGGTTCAATACCCAGGTCGTGCAAAGTGTTATTGAGTTTTTCTTTGTATGAAATTCTCAGTAGCAGCTCGTAGACTGGATTTGTGCCCGGTTAATGGCAGTAGGCTCACCCCTATTACATGGGACCTAAACATACCGGCGAAGTGTGGGTGTATATTAGTACACCTCTGCCTAACCCTTTGGGGAATACAGGCGTTATGGTATGTTATGTTACTACTCAATAGGCAATACTTGAAAAAAAGATGTATAATTTTCATAAATAACGGTTAATTTTTCTTCCTATAAATGAAAAACAACGGATTCAAATGCCCCAAATTTTTTAAACAGGCAACTATTCCTCGAACACAGTTTGAACATTTTTACGCCAAAACACGTGTAGTGGGAGGGACCGTAATAAGTTGTGTCGTCTGCTTCGCAAGGGTTGACGTTTAAACTTTAGCACTGATGTTTATGCTACCCCCTCCCAGCCGGGCCACTTAACCCACCGCGTGAAATGTACCGAAACACCGCCTACTAGATGTGGCCTAGACTTGTTTGCTTTGTTGATGAAATGTCAATGTAAGTCTGTGGATTCATTTAGTTTATTACGTTGTGGATTGTGGTTTAATTTAGGAGCTGCTTTTGGGTATTTGAGGTCGTCTTGTGCAAAAGATTAAAGGCGATTTGTAATACTTCAAACTAAGATCTTCATCCCGTTAGAGAGAAAATAGAGAAGAATCTACAACAGTGCATTTTGTAAGAATAACAAAATTATCGATAGGACGATACCTTTAATTTGCTCTTCATCGATAAATGAGTTTTGCCATTGCTTATATCAACATCTCTCTAATGAGACAGTTATTAGACAAAGTTCGTTCGTTTATCACAGGCAAAGGTATGTCACACAAAATTCTGGTACGAAATGTGACAAAGGAAGTAGCGTGAGCCACTTCTAGCCCACATTACCTCCGAACATAAAACCTTAAGCAGATAATTCAAGCTAGTTGCGTTTGAGTCGCCACCTGGGAGCTCCTAATTGCCTCAACACATCCTGAGAGGACCTAAGGTGTCGTACACACGTCCTATTTTACTACACATAAAATTAAGGACACTAATCACAGTTGATTCCATTGGGTGACTCCATTTTGCACAGAAACGGAAATTAGGTCACATCTCTTGGAGAATTTAGAGCTACTTATTTCGAATCCTTAATTTAGTGTTTATAGAATTGGCCTGGAAGGAATGGTTGACTTCAGCGCTAAAAGGAGTTTATTTTATTTATTTATTTATGGCATTCCGTCAATAGGTTCAATTACAGATTCGATTGACACTGCTAATTATATTAGTGTACCCCGCGGTATTACAAGATGCTTATTATTTCTTTCCTTAAAAAAAATACATTGATACTTACTTAATATTTTATGGGGCATGGCCCCTGAAGTATTTTATACGTCTTAAAATATCAGTTCGTATGCTTATTTTATATTTTTATCGTTGCAATAAATTTGAACTAATGCCCAGAACTAGTTTTAATTCGATGAATAACGTTCGCGTGTGATTTAAAAATTCCTCATGAATATTTGCTGTAATTTTTGTCGTAGAGTGGCAGTGTGAATTATTACAAAAATTTTAAAGGAACGCCCAGTTTTTTTTAGCAGACCCGCGTCAAATAAGGATATTAAAATGTATTAAGATTAAATTGATTCTACTATGGAGGTGGCAGTGTCATTCATTTGCTAAAAAATAAACTTTACTGACTGACACTGCCAATCAAATATGGTTTAACCAATCTAGAAATTCCGATCGTCCACAGTTCAGCATGATAGTAAGAATACACAACTTCGTCCCAACCTTTTCCTTTTGCTAAAATATTGGAGTGCTGTCTTTTGTCCTTATAATGTCGTCTAAAGTCTTTTGAATATAGGTAATATCATAAAATAATTCCATCCATCACGTCGTTCGTCAGAGGTGTACAAGTTACTCAGACAGTATAAGTTATTTATTTATTAATAAGGTACATCAACAATATACATACGAAACATTTTTAAAAATTAATGACTTTGATAGAGGTCTTGTATGTATATCTCTAACAGATGTACACAACGTTCACTGCATGTAAAATTAACTTTACCAAAGAAAAGAAAAAAATGAAATGGACGGAATTCAATGGGTGTTGGAATTAAAAACCAAATAAAATCAACATATTATCAGATAACGTACAAAATAATCATGAAATCATAAAACACAAATCACATTCGAAAACAAAAAATACAATTAATCCTAATTTAAATATATATTATTATTATTGTGTAATCAATTATTGTGAAATTATAATTATTTTGGTCCCGTGTAATAGGAGCGAGCCTATCATCGGCAGCCCATGTCCACTGCTGGACGTAGGTCTCTCCTAATGGGCGCCATTTCACCCTTTTCTCTAATTTTCGCATCCAATCTGCCTGCAACCTTTCGAACGAGCCCATGCAAAATATTAAACAGTGTTTTTAAACCGAAATAATTTCGATTAGTTTCTGAAGCATCAAAGGCGTTAGGAAATTTAATTAAGGTGGTATACATTCAGTACTTTTGGTACAAAGGATAAGGTTTAATTTTAAATGAAAGGAATAAAGTTGGTGGCTTAACGAGTAGTCAGAAGTGTTTGGAGGGTTCTAGACGTGAACTTGTCTCACTTTATGTATGTAATCTCTACAACAGAATTAATTTGCACATAAAGGTCCCATTTAGTGGTCTTTGAGTTTTATTTTATAACTTTCAAGGCACGCACCGCTAACTTTTCGTTATCATGTACGTATTAATAATTAATTATATTAATATCTTTAGTGGTGTAGCTACACTTAACCCGTC
This sequence comes from Subacronicta megacephala, assembly GCA_958496365.1. Classification (NCBI taxonomy): domain Eukaryota; kingdom Metazoa; phylum Arthropoda; class Insecta; order Lepidoptera; family Noctuidae; genus Subacronicta; species Subacronicta megacephala. The sequence continues at coordinate 3,569,942 of OY292526.1, forward strand.
AAGTTCCGTATTAAAGACAGTGTAAAATCTATTGTTTCGGTAACCAGCGACCGCTACGGGGGTCAGTAAAATAATTGACCGTCTAGCTCCATTTTCATGACTCAATTAAGTGATGTAGCTACCAATTGACGGTGTTATTAAAATAGATTTTTGCAACCAGATTGTTATGAACTGTAAAATAAATATAATACGCTTATTTAATACACTGGATTTTAACTTACAATAACTACACATCAGCAAGTTTTTTTAATTTAGTTGCATCAAATAAAGCTATAAAAAAGTTGGTTTGATTTCTATTTATTTATTTATTGTATCACTTAAAAAACCCCGGTTTCGATTACCGACTTAACCAATACCATTACCAGTTAAAATTACTTTCCTTATTAAATTTTTGTGGCGTTTTCCAAAAAAAAAATGCAGCGTCCGCGCTCTTAAGCGCCATTCAAGCATTCGCACTGAAATGTTCGCACTAATGCAACTCACTTACGCGTAGGCATTTTATTCCTCTATTATTTTCTTCGCGAGATTTATAAGTCGATCGTGCGAACTTGATCGGACGGACGCGATCGAAAACTTTCATAATAACTGTGACCGTGTAGCACGTACCTATCGAGATTGACGCCTCGACTCTCCAGTTTCGATCACGTTCCAAGAGATTTGGTTGGATACCGTATCGAATCGATATGGTATCGTCGATATTATAGTAAGGAGAACTAGCATATCACATGTTTCTCGAATATAACTGATCTGAGTGTACGTTACTGTTTAAAACTTTTTGAATGGGCTATTTTACGCCCCATTACCGAAGAAAGGTTTTTACGCTTTTTTGCGTATCTCGGACCGTTTGGTCCAATTCTAGAGATTTTATCGTTGTATGGACACTTGATTGTTATAGGAGCTTAAGGTTCATAATAACTACAATGGGATTATTAATAACTGGTGTTATTTACTATTTACGTGTCAACGATGATCCAGAGCCGAACTGATCCCACGGGTAGAATTCTTGTACAGCAATTCGCTTCGATCCTGTAATCTTGTTGTAGGTGATAAATATACAATCCAAAAAACCTAATTAAAATCTTACTCTTACTTACTCTCTAAACGGTAACAATATTATATCCGAAAGAAAGTAAATAATCGATTAGCCATCTAATAAATAGTTTCTAAACCAGAAAACATCTTATTAACCGTTAATTAACACCTGAAGACCATTAAGTGGCACGTACGTCGATTCTATCAACAATATACAAAGATTAGTTCGCTCACAACGGTTGTGAGCCACTATTTATCAGCTCCGGGGGTAACGGAGTAATTTCACACCGGCGTCACGTCGCACCACTAGTTGTCGTCCAGATATATTGAGCCAGCTACCGTACCCACTACTTGTAATCCAGAAACGCCATATCTTATTGTGGATACAATCTTAGAACCCTATAAAATTGTTGAGGTTTGCGGAGAATTTTGATTCGGAAAATTGGTTTTGGTTCTATAAAATTTATAAAAGTAGCGACGTGCTAAGAAACAAAAGAAATTCTGCTGTCTAGATCGCTGTTTAATATCTACGATTTTATGTTACGCAAGATCACGACCAACTTACAACATCCATTATTTATCACACAGATGTTTAATATCAGCCGTCTCACAATAGAAGAAATACAAGGATTATTCTCATGAATTTCTACATAAATGTAACAAATAACAATAGTTTCTTATTCGCGTGACTGCAATAATGGAAAACATAAATCTAAAGAGACAAATTGGTGTCCGGACAGCGACTGTGGCCTGAAGACGCGGACGCCTCTGTCTGCTTTCATGCCTCTTGACAACGCTTTAGCTGCGTACGGAAACACCTCCTATTGCATCTAATACGGTCTTTATACCAGTTGCACAAAGTCTATTTTAACTCCCAGTAACTCCACCAAAATATTTAAGCAAGCAAAGCGCACAAGGATATGCGATGCTGTCCCAAAATACCTTGTGTTGTGTTAATAAAGTTGTGTTTCGCGTGCGTCATAGCTTCGGAGTTTGGTGCGGTTTCGAATGCGTGTAGTCCGAGTTAATTCCGAACTGGTCACGTCTCGTTGCCGACGCCGGAGCGACAAGACAGACTGACATAGAAAATGTCTCTTATGTTGGTCCTGTGTACACCACGTATAAGTTTTTGCTCTAGTTTACTTGATACTTGCAACAGTTGCAATAGGGTTTGAATTTTATAACAGATCCTGAAGAGTATGTGGCATTTGTTATGCTGTTGTTGATATCAACAACTTGGTCTGTGTAGGGGGGAGTAATCTAATAGATCTAGATTCAAAGTGACAATCCAGAACAAAAGACCATCGTATTCTCGTTGGTACTGAAGCAGAATAAAATAGTGTCTTTGTACTCAATGAGAGTCTTCTTTTCGGAGATTCATATGTGTTTTAGTACCTACCAAGGAAACGATGAACAGGATTCTTGAGTTTTAATATAAAACCGATTACCCGTGTATGGAAGAAAAACAATTAAAAAGCATGAAAAAAGAACATTAAATTTGTTTGAGAACGAATTTAGGTATTGCGCCCTATTAGGTTATTAGGCCCGCCGTTCAAATACAAAATGATAGCAACTTTTAACTGAGCGGAACTTATTCAGCAAACTCCACAGATTTAGCTCAGATAACATGAAAAAACGCGATGTTCGTTCACAACAGTCGGTAACGAACTCTTGTATACTTGTAGGTATCAATCTGTACGATTGATTCCTAGCTGATGTATGATTTGCGATCGAGTAGATGTAGTTGAAACTGGAGTGATTGTTTCGTTATTATTTTCTGTATAAGAGGTAATGTCGCTGATAATACTAGTGATGATTGTACTTGTACATATGCGATCAGTATCTTCTTGTGGAAGTTGGCTAAGCTTAGAATCTACATAACAGAATTAGCATCACGCCTGTATTTCCCGAAGGGCGAATAGGTGTACTTACGTACATTCCAAGTTCGACGGTATGTTTTTATGGCCCATATAATAAGGGGCGAGCCTCACACAAACCCTAATCTATGTACTACTGTTGCTGCTACCAGAGCTGCTAATAGTAATTCATTGAGAAACCAATTACACGATAAGACATTGGAATCAAACCAGGCCCTCACGCGCAACCAGTTAGCATAGGACCTAGTTATGAGATTTTCTGATGTAAAACAAATTAAAATGACGTGATATTTTATACTTGCCCCCCAATTTCGTGTTCTGAACTCACCACAAGTATATTTCGTTGTGAAATGCATACATTACAAAACTGACAACAAAGGGACCTGCAACTAAATTCGGTCATTCCTAGACGAAGTTTGTCAAGAAGCAAATTAGTGAGGGAGTAAGAAACGATGTGCATTCTGCGGCGGACGGCCGGGGCCGACTTGCACGACCACAATTTGACGTCACAGACAGAACTTGGGCCGTCTTTAATTCACGGTTCCGGAGTGTGCAACTTTTTGGTATATACTGCAAAAATCGCGTGGCAAATTGGAGATCTAGGCATATATTAAAATTGACTTTATGCCAGCTAATGAATAAATGAGTTAAGAAAGAAGTTTTCTAAATCAATTCCAATTCCATCCACAAATTTGGTGCTGTAAAAGCACCAAATTTGTGGATGGAATTGGAATTGATTTAGAAAATTTCTTTATTGAACTAGAAAACCATAGAGCTTACAATAAAAAGGAAGTTCCACGACATGAAGTTCATCGTATTTAACCTTTTGACCGCCAGAGCAAAAGCGCTTCGCCGTGCCCTCCACGCCAAGCCGACAAATTCAATGAAATAACCTTGAAAATAGTAGGGAGTCCAAAATGTTATCGATAAACATAATAATTTTCGTCTGAAATTTGTGAATAAACAGCTTATAACACAAAAAGAATATTTATTTAACAAGTAAAAAACTTAAGACCACATTTATAGCAACTATCAATAAAAAAATCAACCTTTTGAGATACAAAAATACATATAAAATTGCAGCAAGTTACAGCACTATTCTCTATCAGTTACGCGGCCATTGGCATGTATACATGCCAATGGCGCGGGCAACCATCCTTTTTTATAATTTCTCGCTTCTGATTAGGGATGTGTAGCTGTATATTATTATAACTTATCGAATTTATTTATTAAGTTTATATGAACTAGGTATCATTGTGGAGTGATTATTTGTGAGTATCAAAATAATAATTATTTACAAAAAAAAACAAAGAAAGTATCAATAACACAATATAGTAAAAAGACATAATTAACCTTTTTTTTTGTCTGTAACTGTTAATTTCGGATAGATTCACAGGACTTTTGCTGTTAAACAGCCAGTATTATAGCGGGTTACCTAAGCTACCTACTACTTTAGATTTATTTTATAATAAAAAACTAATTCATAATCAGTCTTTTATTTACTTATTTTATTTTCATCATCAAAACAACTATTATCTTTAAATAAAGGGAGTTGCATTAAAACTACATATTTATTTTCCAATCATTTAGTTTAATAGAGTTTACGAGTTATATTTTCAAATATTAGTTATTTATTAATTAATAATTAATCACTAATATAGCTTAATTAAGAGAATGACAGTAGTACCTAAGTCTATATAATATTATGTAAACGCGTCGTCTTTAGATGAGTAGGTACTTACCTATATACTTACATAATACTTGTATAGATCTATATGTTTACTGTTGATTGTACTTACTATTAAAACATCTGATATTAAAGTAAAATTAACTTACCTCAAAATCATTTTCATTTACTGATTCCGATTCAGAAAACTCATCATCTTCAGTGCCTTCTAGAATACGCAATAGTTCTTCTGTACTAAATAACTCTTCACTTGCCATTTTTGCAATTATAATATTGGCAGATCGAAAAAAATATCGAAAAAATATTTTTTCAACTTCCCAGCACTTAAAAACATGGCACGCGCTTACGACGTCACGAGTCCGACATCTATTCATGTCATTGGCGCAGAAGGGATTGCAATATCGGTACTGTGCTAGGGATGCGCATGATTGGCGAAAAAGACAATATTCAAATCAACAATATCGACAATATAGAAAATATGATATTATACCAAAGAATGTAGTATTTACCTTTTTTGTCAGTGACTAAGCTTATATATTTTTTTAATAGTTATTACAAAAATTAAGCGAATTTGAGTAATTTAGCTGAAATTTTAATGAAGTTACTTGAATATTACACCACATCACTAGTAGGCATGTATACATGCCATTGGCGCAAGAGAACATGTTTTTCAGCCATTAATTAAGTTATTTTTTATCATAAATATTTGAATAACTATTTTGCAATTTTGTTCATTGTGTACAATTATATGTAATAACTGGGGATTCAGTTCTTAAGATATATCAATAAAACACGTTAAAGTAATGATTTAATATGTTTATTTTGTATTTTTCTATGATCTGTTTCTTGGCATCTATAGATGTCGGTGGCGCACAGGGCACGCTTGCGCATGGCATCTATACATGCCATTGGCGTTCAAAAGGTTAACAGTTAATTATATTCAAGTAGGTAAACAGTAACAGCCAAGCGACCGTTCCGCCAGTTCCACGACTATTTAAATAACGGTTTTAAAGTGCTTGAAAGTGCTGTATACTTTTGTGCGAGGTATATTTAACCCCATTATGCAAATCCGTCATGTTTGTAATGCACGATTAGAAAAACGAGGACCGACACGGACGTCATTCGACGTCGACGGAACTCGCGGTCTCGCGTCTTTAATTCACGGTTTCCTTTCGACGTCCCATGACGTTACTTTTTACTTTCATATTAAGGTATGAGTGTTCCGTTGTGCTCACAGCCAAGACAAGTGTTGTTTTGATGAATGTTTTATATCATGGTACACTCTTTGTATTAAATAAATGCGCTTAAGGGTCAAGTGTCGCTTACGAAAGAGCCAATTATACTTGATTTTTGTTGGTTGGGGCTTTGAAAATTTGTTGTTATTCATATTACGTATAACGGCTTCAGTAAAAGGGAATTAGAAGGATTTCTAAGTAACTATAAATGGCCCACTGTATATAAAAGCCAACAAACAGCACAAAGGACACATGTGATGAGCCAAAATTCGCAAAAACCTGCCAAAGGGCAGTAAGTGACTTTCCCTAGTCGTTGTTAATTCCATCTCATATTTACAGACCTCTTACGGCGCGTCGCTTTATTAGATTATCTGAATTTATTTTCCTTTCTCTCACCGTTGAGCTAATGTTGCCCTGTTGTCACACGCCTCAAGGAAACTATTATGAAGAGGATAAAACAGGATGGTCCTTAGCTGTAACTACGTGTTACCGTTAAGAAAGTTTGTTTTCCTGTAACTGCGTCAGATAGAGAAGTCAATAAGGCTTAATGTGATGTATTTGTTGTGGATAGTTTGCGTGTGGCGTGACGCGAGAAGTGGTGGGGGTAATGATTGTGTCATTAGCGGTTGAATTGCTGACCTGAACAGACGTTATCGAGTGCGCGCTGCGTTTGATAAATCGAAGCGACAAATATAAATAATGAAATTTTTTTGGATGCTAAACAAATGTAATAAAAAAATACGCAGCAATAATTTCGTTAATAAGACTTTTTAAAGCATAAATACGTATGTTGATTATGATGAATAAAACTACTTAAAAACGTAGATGTAACGTCATAAAACGAGTTCAAAGGATACCATGAACATTTTTACAACATTTAGCCTGTTTTACGAGTAGTAACACAGAAAACCTATAGATAACCTATGGACCTATACCGCACTCTTTCCAACTATGCAACTAATAACCGAGGGAGTATTTATGAGTCGACCGCAACGTGCAGTAATTGCAACTTATGATGATTTGTGGCGCCAGCTGACTTAAACTTTGTGGCAACTCCTAGGCAAACATATTATGTTCTTTGTTGATGGGTGTTGCAGTAAAAACGATGTTTTAAACCTTGTTAAATATAATGTGTTGTTTATTTGGATAGTTGCTCTTATGAAATATTGTTTTAGACTCTCTTTCATTTCAGAGCTCAGATCTTATCGGTGAAGCAATCGCCAGTATTCTCTATTACTACCCTTGTTCAATAAAACTTTTTATAGGTTTTATCCTATTTCGTTTTCCTTGTTTTAGGCTAGGTGACTTAATTATTTTTATGGCCTCATGACATGCCTCATTTATTCTCTCATCAAAAATTAAATTCAGCAATCCATTGCTTTCAAAGTAATCAAATTATAAAAAAAAATGCTAGAAGGCGTAGGTATACTATACAGAGAGATATGAAGTGAACAAATGATATATTTACACTAAATCTGCGGGAAAGGGACAACATCTCAGTCCCTATCGAAAACTTTAAATGCCCTAGAACTTGAGATATAGAACTTTATTAGTCGATTAACATTATTTTTAGCTATATTTAAGTATATTTTTCACTAAGCTTGCTGTTAGTAAAAAACACCAGAGGTCTACCCAATTTAAATAAAAACAATGACGTTATACCGAATTCATTTTCTGCAAGTATTATCCTATTGTTTTAACTATAGTCACTGCTGTGATCATAGTGCTTACTGAGGTAATATTCTCTTTACATTCAAGTATTTAATTAATTATGACGATGCACAAACACCAAGCTCTTCCACAGCTTCGGAGTTACTAAGCTAGTGTTACGATGGTCAAAATGCAATATATATTAGTTTGCTCTTGGTCTCTAACTGACGGCATGCATGAAATCGCACTTTGGCTGTACCTACCTACTTTGAATGCGTCAAAACAGTGTGAGAATATCCATAGGGTATCATGTGGATATGCCGCCGATATTCGATGCCTAAATAGTGTCGTTCCGATACAAATAATATCCAATCGTATAAGTATTTAACATACCGCCTATGTTACCCGACGGTCTAGGCAGAGGTGTACTTATGTACACCCACAATCCACTGGTCTGTTTGTGTGCCCCATCTAGTAGCGGGGGAGGCTATTGCCAGTACCCGGGCTTATAGACATTATTCAACTATTAATACAATGCAAAATCTATAAACACCTTCTCCTTTATGAGATTTGCTGAATTAAACTAGTGAAGGTTTCATATGCAACAAAAAAAAAAGATTAATATACAAAATCAATATACAATGTAATTTCTATGTCAGCAATAAGTATTTATTACAACGCTGTTATTAAAATCTGTGACTTTTATACACATAAATGGTGCTATTATAGTTTCAATTAACAACTATGTTAGATTCTTCCAGCTAACTGCATCAAACAACTTGTCTCGTTTTTTAAACGGTTAACTAAGCGTCACGGAAGAACGCCAAATCGATTTCAAATAAGGTGTCTAATCGATTAGCTGGAGACTAATCAGGGCAAACAAAAGAGCACCTTATTGTTCCTTCCGATCCCCTGTCATTTAGGATCCCGATAATCGAGATGAGATCAAAATAAACAGTCGGCTTTGTAGGGTCTTCGAAATATGAGCTAAGTAATTGATGTGCATTTAATCTGTTTGCACAAACTTGGGATCGGCTATCGGATTATGTAAATGTAGATTTAGGAGCTGTAGATAAAATTACGAATATTTTCAAAAGTAATAGGTACATCAAAAATAAATTTCATACAAAATGTGTTGACAATTTCATTTCCTATAATTTGAACAAATACAGTCTCTTATCAGTATCGTTTTTAAATGATTTTACATTCACATACATCACTCTCAATCCCAATTTCCGCATAACAAACAAAATAGTACTTTTTAAACATCAAGATCGATATAAATAACATTATATTTTTAAATTTATTACCCAGTTTATTTCCACCTGACCCCCTTCCCGTCCATTTGGTAGTCACCCTAGCTTGGGCCGATCGTCGCCCAATAAAACACCTCATTCTATGGAGATCCCCACAGATACGATCTTTGCGTTCCCTTACACTTTATTGGGTAAATAATGCCGCTTTGTCCCCTTGTAATTGTTTCCCTTTTCTCGCCCTTTATTGCGATGATTCAGAGTTTATTAAAAGAATTTGTTTCAACCTTATTAGATTTTTTTAGCGTGTTTAAATTTTGAATCGTTGTAGATTAAGGTTTTAGTATAAACTATTGTTGTTTTTGTTTGTTATTTGCATCCAAAACGTATCAGTGATTAATGTTAATTTTATGAATTCCTACCAGTCTCCAATTGACTTTTATTTCCTTTTAGTATTTCAAGTTTGAGTTCATCTAATAGAGAAGTGAACGGAAGCAGACTTGCGGTAAAACCGTTCTTAATTAAGCGAGTACAAATTTAATCTAGTATTAGTGTTTTCGCAAAATATACCAAGATAAATTTCCCTATTTTGTCCAGACCCGTGATCTTCATGTAGTTTAGCGTCTGGCTCACGTGTGCCTGCTAGCAGACCTGTTTACGTTAAATTCTGCATCTATTGAACACCTGCGCTCCGATCTATAGCGAAGACATGACCGTAATATATTGCCAAGTTAGGAACAGCATTAGGAGACTTTTCGGTAATGGAGTGCTCCATAATTGCATTACGAAGGTTTGTCTTAGACATCCAATCAAATTACCGTATACGTTACTTTAGATGATTTCCACAAGTTGACGTAGTTTCTAGAAAAGCCGATATTAAAGGGAGGTACAAAACAATTTTCTAAAGAAGTATGAACATGGAACAGTACAGAAAATTAAGCAAAACTTCAAAATTCTCGTATTGCAAAAATGATAATTATTATTCCAAATAAACAAAAAAAATTATTGAAAACATGATCAATATTAATTATTAAAATTATACAAAGCAGTGAATATTGTTGACTACTATTAAATATGACGAAATGAGGCCAAAAAAAAAAATGCTAGAATACTGAGTAAAAAAAACACGTTTTCTAAAAAAAGTAAAACGTCACACATTTTGTCAGAAAACGTGTAATTGTTCTGAATTTGAATTTAAAACCACCGTTGACGACCCAGTCCCTAATATATTCTATTAAAATGCAAAATGAAATATTTCACCGAGTTAATATTGAGCTTTGCCCAAATCCAGTCTCATACAAAAGATGAAATATTTGGGAATATTCCCGTAGGTAATAATTTGTATGCATGTCTGCTCGATGGCACTCCATTGGCAATATCTTAAATTGATATTTGACACAGTATAGCTTTTCGAGTTCTCGTGTGACTTTTACGACTACATTTATCTCTCCTAAATATACATTAGTGGGTACCTATTTTTGGTACGTACATTTTTTCCGTTTTGTATCGTCGGTCCCGACAGCCTCCTATATTGATTAGTAATTTAGATATTGATGTTGGCGCTCTGGGAATGTGATCTCTACAGCTTGACATTTTGTGAAGAAAGATTGTTATTGAAGATGTTGTATTTTTGTCCTGGAAAGTTTTCTTAAAAGGTACCTAGTAATTTTAACGAGATACTTTTACTCCAATTTTGTAAATAAGATTAAAATTGTATGGACTGCATAAATCTTGGACTACACAATTCCTAAGCTGGACACGCTCCAAAAAGACCAGTCTCTAACTGCAGTGGACAGGGAGAAGTGGAAAAAGAGTTAAGAGGCATTTGCCCTGCAGTAGGACATAAGTATTTTAATATTAACATAAAATCTAATTCAGAAATCAAATAGCGGTGTATTCTAAACCTAAAAGCTAACAAAATTACTTGTTTGCTCTCAAGAGTCGTTACCCCATAAATCTAGATAATAATTCAGTTGTTCAACTTTTTGTCAAGTTATGCATGTTCTAAATCCATGTTTTACAGTGCAAGTCAGGTACTCGTAACGTCTAGACTTGTAAACATAACTTAAGACGTACGGTTCAAAATTTAAAGCGCTCATAAACATTGCAATCGATTACTCCCGAGACTCGGCAAGCCACGCGAGGCTTGCAAATCACTAGCTATATGCACTTTACGTTGCAACTTCTCTGTCACTGGTTGCGCTGTTCCATCTCTGTCTTCCTTGCATCTAACGGTGAGAGGAAGATATCCCCTGTTAATTTTTACTCAATTCTCGGCCAGGACAATAAAGTTAATTCGTTCCTGGGGGCCTAGACAATGTCACATCGTTATCATCAATAACGAAGTTAGTTATCAGAAATGTGTGAAATTGGCATAACCTTTCGATATGTCACGTGATGAAATTATGTCAAATCCATAGATTTCTGAAATCTCCGATCAACACTCCGTTCAGGAGGAAGTGTTTACTGTTTTAATCTTTTTTGTTTCTTTCTGAGGTTTAAAACTCTTTTTCTTATTCAATTTATGTATCATTAATTATTTAGTTGAAATCTATTTATGCAAATATGGAGCACTGATTTCTGATTATGATAACCTAAATTAATTGTCATTGAATTGTAAAACGAATTATATTAAATTGCCATTGAATTGTAAACTGGATTATATTAAGTATTTGTGCGACATAATTAGCTTATTTTTCACATGAACTCAATACCGTAATCAAAAACTTCATTCAACACGTATATACAAATACACATTAGATGTGTTTCTTAGAATGCTAGTTAAAAACTTTCAAGGCGTCAGGTACAATACTTGACATTCTTTCATTACTTTTTAATACCGCGAGGCAATTAAAATATTGCTAAGTCATGTTGAAGAATGTCTAGTAGTATTTATTTATTTAGATACGTTATTGATTCAGGGGTTTTTAACCTCTTAGCTTCAATATTGTTTTCATAAATAGATTGAAGTGTCCTTATATTACAAATTGTCTTTTTTACCTCCATGACCATTACCATTAGCATGACCATTCATTAGGAAAGTATATAATATACTATGAAATAAAAGCTCTTATTGGTGCTAATAAATGCAGTTGTAAAAGTGAAATTTATAAGGTATCAAATTAGAAAACATTGTGTAATGTTTGATACTCTTCCTGGTTCACCTTCGATTATCTAACTATCCTGTAGCATCTGGTTAGACTGGTAGCCATGGACCATGATGACTTTCGATAAACTAGGTTCAGTAACTATAAAAACATTCAAGAAGTTAAAGCGTAAGTGGTCTTTCTTCATCTTTGCTTACTCCTCTAAGTAAAAACCTCTACAAAAGTTTCCTATTATTTTAATACTGGTGATTTTGGGCTATAAGTTGTAAACGCCGACATGAATTTTATAGAAGTTAATGGCGGCAGGTTTTAGCAGTACAAAATGAACGCGATTTAGATGTAAAGCTACAAGCTATGGCCCGCTGCAGTGTAATGTACCGGTCGATGTAAGTTCCGCTGGCTGGCATCACTAAGTTTCTTTGATAATGGATACGGCTTTCCAAAAGTTACTGTTAAGTTTATTTCGTTTTAGTTGATTTTCGGAAAGGTCTCCGTTTTTGGAGACTATGAGCTTAAAACAGTTTCCATTTTTGAAGACTGTGATACTTTGAGCTTACGTAGGTTTTTTGGATCTACTAATTAATATATATTAGTTGCTGTCTGTTGACCATCGTTAACTTATCGGGACTTCTATGCCTCGCAGAGTAGGTACATATAGTAATCGATAGGTACCGATTTTCATATAACCTCTGATAGTCCTTAACCGTATCTGGTAAAGCCTGATAATCAGTTTATACCAATTTTGCCAATAATTGAGTTGCAAAGGTCTGATTCATTAATTCTCCATGAAAATTACTTTTATTGGAATACTTCAGCTGCCAAAGCCGTGCCAGCAGCACAATATATAAAAAAAAACGAGCATAATAATGACAGGTTTTTGAATAGCATTTTAGGTATAACGTGTCTAACACATGTGCAAGAATAAAACATCCCGAAGTAAAAACTTTTTCATTCATTCCCAAAAATACTTCCAGAAAATGTTACTAATTCTTCCACCAAAATAGGTTTTTTCACGTATATATTTTAATTTTATTTTTTCGCTATGTTTCCTCATCATGGCTCATAACGCTTCGTACATCTAGCGAGGCTTATTAGCACAGGCTTCCGTTTACTCATAAACGGTGTTCGCTATTTTCTTTGCAAGTAAACTTCAGTAGAAATAGGTTTAAGTAACGTTCGCCCGGCTTACCTGGCGTTAGTTGAGATAAGAACGGTGTTTTTAATAGTGTCTGCCACGTTTTTATAAGACCGCAATGGGTTCTTAGTTTAACGTCTGCTAGCTGGTTTAATTTGAACTATTTTGTGCCGAGGAATACTCGTACGTCATCAATTCTATTAGAATAGAGAAGACCTAGAGGCAAATTTAAGTAATAAAGAACTTAAAATATAACTATGACATTAAAATATGAAGAGAGATTTATACTCCAATTAAATTTAAAATAGGACCTAAGGTACATTACGACGTACAAACTATATACATATAAAACCGTATAAACTATATACATATCAATGTATATAGTTTATATCTACAGTTCTGTGACCATGACTGTGTTCGAATGGCTAGAAGATACATGATAATGGCGAAATGATAATGTTTAGAGAAGTAGCCCTTTCAAGATATTCAAGAGATTTCAGAAAATACTAAGCGATGCCTCTTAAGGATAATGATAGAAAAAAGATAAGTACGACCACCAATCATAGTAATATCAATTTAAATAACTATGAATTCTGAAGAATTCTGAAATTTCTTAAAAATTCTGAAGCGTCCAAAACAACATACATGACATAACTAATGAATTTACAATTATGCAAAAGTGATTTACAAAGACGGACGTAAAAGGTCAAGATAACAATTTATTAAATAAAACGGAGGCATAATATTAAGAAGGAATACATCTATAGAGTGCGAGGAAATAGTACTTACTACTGCAAAGTTTTAAATAACTTCAAAATAGCCGGACTCAATCAAATCAAGACTAGACATATTAAAAATCTTGATTCGTGCACTGACTTAAATCGTAAGGGGGAGAGGAGAATAAAGCAATAGTTCGCGCTACGCTGGACCATTACTTATGAAATATCTCCGTATTATTACGCAGCTTAGTCCTCCCCGAGTTTTTATTAGAAATGCTAGACGTCTAGGTAGAATTCCTTTTTGAGTATGACAAATGGTCTTTGTTCATACGACTGAAATAAAATTTATTTGCCAACACATTTATGCCAGAAAATATGGCGGATGCCTAGATTTTGATTATGATAGGCAGCCGACTTGTTATGCAAATAGGAACAATTAAGAGGGACGGAAATTGAAATTCTGGGTTCTCCGCTTTTATTAAGAGTTTTTAGGCTAATTTCGTTTTGTCCTAAATTCGGAACTAAGTACCTGCTAGATGATAATATATTACAGGACCTAAATTGATTTCGTATTTTTAAATTTTTATAATTATCACTCGATCTATCTTTACTGTCGCTATATATTGAAACATAAAACCGTATTTATTAAGATTATGTCTTCACAAAATCTGGAAGGCAGGAAAGTATCCGTTTCCTGCTTCTGTTCTGACAGCATTAACAAAGGTTTCTTATGAAGTGGCGCCACGGATAAGGATTTCTATGCTCATTTCTCAGAAACATAATAGTACAACATCTATAATGTTTTTTTACATGTAAAAGAAACGCTTTGATGAAACATGAAGAGAAAATGCCTTTGACATTTATGTGGATCCAAACGTTTGATATTTTTGTTGGGTTTATGATGTTATTATGCTCATTATATACTGTATCTTTTCCACACAGAAGCTATTTTTCAAGATAAGATAACCATTGCACAGGTCTCATGTTTTGTTGTGTCGATAGTTATGTTTGTAAACATATGTATTTCAAATTAATTCCTCCTTCTTAAAATCATCCTTTTGAAAATCATCTCTTTTAGTAGCATGCATATCATCTAACCAACTATTTATTTTATTTGATGACAGTGCAGATGTGTTGCGTGCATTCCCGTCATTAGCGACTGCATTCATTTTCAACAGACTGAATGTTTTTCTACGGATTTTTATTTCAAAACGTTTATAAATTGCGTAATACAACGCTATATTTGTATTAAAAGTGCCTTTTTGTTAAACTTCAAATGGGATGATTTATTCCTGGAATACCAAAGATTTATTCCTAGGATTCCTTTATTCATATACGACATAAAATTAACTTAATTTTAAGTTTATAGGGGTTAAATTACTTTTCATGTTTCAGTGAAATCAGAATTAAGTCATCATAAATGGTTGGATGCATTCCTTTCTGTGTACTTGTTGTTCTTATACATCCTGAGTCTGCTTAAGCGTCCGTCCTTAACATTATTTATGTATATTGCATGCTCAATGTCTACTTCTTCTAAGTATTTACTATCCACATTCATAACATAATGCCTTAGCAATTCAAATAACCACTATTCAGCTGCATGAATTTTTTTGTGAGAAATATCTTTAGTTTTAATTAAAACTTAGCGTCGGTTTTACGTGAATCATATTCAGCTTCGGACGGTGTATAACGTCCCCCTAAAGAGACATTCGAGCTCGTTCCAGTTTTTGTTATAGACTCTACTATGAAATTGCGTGGGAAAGATTTTCGTTAAAAGAATTTTACGGTATTAAAAGTGTTATTATTTTATATTCCAGAAGCGCGTTGATGGATTAAAATGGCTTTGTGATAATAAATAAAAAACCTGATGGAAAACTTGACAGCATTTGCGATATATTGATGCAAAAACAGAAAAGTTAACTGTTTTAACTGTGTATATTGTCACCCACAAAATTAAGCTAAATTACGTTGGTACACATGGCTACACATTAAGTTTTACTAATCCAGTTTAGACTGACCTCCTATTGTAAAGGTTTTTCGTATAATTCAAGACCAGCCTATACTGGTTTTGTATAGCTTGATGTGAAGTCGTGCGTACATATTTAAAATATCAATGATAAGTTTATCTTGGCCACCAAGGAGTGCAATTAGAGTAGTCTCATGCAAACCTCATTATGGAATCACCGAATGTACCAAAGTACCCTTTGACAATAATAATTCCAGATTAAATCAACGCATCGATTAAACTCGTATAATGAAACAAATCTCAACTCCCTAAATTCCAACTGTGAGTCGTCCTTACCAAACAAAGGGTCCGCCCGATTGTTGTCAAATGAAGATTCAATTGGCCCACAATAAATTAGTTACCCATCGCCATAGCCCCTCAGGTCCTCAATACTCAGCCTCCTGGACTTCATTGTATATCGAAGGTTCGATACAAGTGTATATTGCCCTTATTGTTCCTTGGAATTCTGTCCGGGCTGCGTTTAACTGGTATTTCCTACTTTATTGATAAGCTGCGTTGTGCATATCGATTTCAACCCTACGCGTTTTCGTACATAGAATTAATTCATATAGAAGTCACGTTTTGAGAGCGCGGGTGCTGTTGAATGTGAAATTTGGTGCAGGTTTCCTTAGTTTTATCATATTTAGAATGCCGTTGCGGCTCCTGCTTTACTCGCTTGCGAAAAGTTACGAAAGTTATTATTTAAAATGGACTATTATTTTGATCTAAGACTTGTGCATTCAGTTCACATTCCAAATAATTAAAAAGTCAGTCCATAACCTCGTATAAATTTGTACAAAATTTTCCCAAATTATCGCGTAATTTTTTCTCCATATCAGCACATTTAAAAGGTGAACTATCGGCAATTTGAATATAGCTCATAACGTGTAACTTCTTATCTGCAAGTAGCACCTGGACGCATTGTTATATCTCAAGTTAAATATCGGATGCGGACTGCCGAGTTTGCCCAGTCAAATGCTCCAAGTGACATCGGCCATTATTGCCTCCGTACAAACATTATCTACTGGCTTACCCGGCTTAAGTGTGGAGCCTTTGTGAACCGGCTCGCAATGAACCGTAAAGGCGGGTATTCTGAATAGTTTAAACGATAAATTGTAATGTTTACCTATTGTATGTATGTTAGAAATGGTTTTGTGAATGTCTGAAAAGTTTTTTACATTATAGGCAACTTAACGATCCTAAGATAGTTGATTTTTATCGTAGTTGTATTTTTTTTAAGAAATAAAAAGACTATAACATCATTTTTGAAATTTGCACATCACTTCGTTAAATTAGAGGTGTAAGATAATACCAATTCATTGTGACCTTTCTCCATCATTTGATCGAAACAAAAAATGACTAGCATATTTACTATATTTCTAAGAAAGTGACAAAAATATCGCCAAGTGCGCAAACAAGCGATACGTACGTTCATCTCGCAAACGATATAAAACAGAATTTCGTAACAGGCAACCCGACACCTCTACACCTGTGTTGCCAACATAAAATACATATATCTACGTAAAAGATAAAAAATATACCTAAGCCTTCCACCCTAGCGCTCGCAGATCCTTGATAATTTATCACCTCTATGTCTATATGAATAGGGTTCATAAAAGCCTCATCGGAATTGCCAAGTGCGGTGAAAAATATCTTATTTGAATATCCCAACGCGGGGGAAATGGATCGGATAACCGTGGAACTTTTAACTGAAATAATATTGTCGTTTGTACTAGGAGGCCCTCGGCTTACGGTTGTTGGGCGTTTACTTTCGTTTGTCCAGAATGTTCGGGAGTTTATGAAAATTCAAATATTTAAAAGGTGTGCCTTACCCAGTATCTCCAATACTTTAATTTTAAATATAGCGAACTAATTTAAGTTTCATTAACATTCCCTATTAATTTGATAGATAAACTTTAATAACTATGAACTAACAATAATAACTGCTAAAATATCTTCAGAAAGGGACGTCGGTTTCAATAATGTTAATTAAGTTTATTCATTCATTAATAATATCCGTGAAAAGAACATAGAAATAGATAAAACAAATGAAACAGCTTGTTTTTTCCCAATTTCAGTTGACCAAAATGTGGTCTAGACAACAAATCCTTCAAAAATTAACTTCATATTTCGAACTCGTTAAAAAAGGATCATTAAGCGAATGCCGAAAAATCTATCATCCCCGAAGGCAGGGAAATCAAAGATATAATAATAATTAATGCATAATGTATAATAATTTTCTAATATAAACTTTAAGTTGCAAGTCAAAGCGTCCCTCGATGTAATTCCTATTAATTTATGATCGTAAAGCCATAAAGTTGGGCCTAAATATTTTGCATATGCATGGAATTTGAATATGTATGTTAACGTTAACGGATCCCTGTAACGCAATGAAAGTAAACAGTATGACCCTAGACCTCAACGATATTGGATCAGAGAATAAAAGACCGATATGAGAGACAATAAACTTAGATACTTGTGATGTTTTGAAAGATGATAATGATGATTTCTCTAGACTGATTTTGATCACAGCCAATGCTTTAACACAATTTCAAAATAACTGAACTAAATTTGTAGATGCTCAGGTTATTTATAGACTACAAGCTTTATCGTTCTATCCTCCTAGACTTTTCTTATTTTGGAGTCGGTCCTCTTACCATGCGTCTGAACGATGAAGTGACTGCCTCTGTAACCAAGTATATGGGCAACACTGATATTTTAGGGATAAACTGTCTGCTCTTGACTTCCATTAATGTGGTGTTCTTATGATAAAGGTAAACGTTTTTGTAATGTATAATAGACTGTCTCTTCCAAGATAATTTCAGAATACAAAATTGTACCAAAACTGTACCAAACTACCAACCAACCTACCTCTCGGTAGGGAAAACCCAAACCAAGTTAATACAACAAAAGTAGGAGAAAATAGGAATTGAGTCATATTTGGAAGTGAAAAAGGAGGAAGAGGAAGGAGCAATGATGATAGCTCCACTGACAAAAGCTGAGCTCTTAAACAGAAAGATCTTCAAGATGTTTATTATACGAAAAATTCTTCGTTAAGTGCCAACGCACCGTATTCACTTGCAAAGTTTGCGAACAAAGTTGCTGAAGCTTCCGCTAAGAGCTTTATACATGCAATATTTCATAGTTTAAAAGACGTAAGTAGGTACGGGTATACCTTTTTATTCGGTGTTTATAAAATCTAGTAGCCTAGCCAGTGTTCTTAACTTCGGTGGGTGGATGAAAAATATAGGTTTCATTATAGGATTTTGAACTATTATTTAAGAAATATTTTGGTGCATTTTATTGTGTATCGTTATTTATTTAATTTCTTAATCTATAAATATTTCTTCTTGATTTGTAATTATTATATAATTAGTTTTAATGGGAAATAAATTGCACCGTATATAGTTATGATCACTTTATTCTACTACAGTTTGTTCGAAATAAGTAAGCCGATCGGAAGTTAGCCGTTTTCTAGGGCCGCGCAGTTACAGTCGCGTAATAAAGTGTTAGCGTTCGGAAACGTATTCAAATAATTTCGTAAATAAGATAAATAAGTTGTTAGAATTACGTGTAATATTGCTGGATTGTTTTATTGATAAAATCCATACATGAGTTTTCACAAAATCATTAAATTGTCATTTAAATTTTAAATAGTTCACAGATTTGCAAAACAGTGTTGCATTTAGGCATTTTTCCGCAAAGAGAAGCAAGGACAATTAACCACAATGATACAATAACATTGAGAAATAACAAAAACAATAACCAAAAACTAAACAACAATAACGTCAAAATAAAAACAACGCGTAGCACTTTTGGCACTGACTGTGTATTTGCACTGGGGGAGCGAGACAGAATTATCCATCAAACACTAAGGATTGAGTGACATCAAACACTAAGGATTGAGTGAAACAGCGAAGCGGCGCTGACCCCGCCCCTCGCGCCATTACCACGCATGCGCGCTACTGATCTAGGCGTAAAAATGCCTACTGCGCAGCGACTTGCAGACAACTTCCGATCGGCTTACTTATTTCGAACAAACTGTACAATTGTGTCAATTTTAGTCATTTGTTTCTTAGAATTCTATTAAGGATGCGCACATTTCGCTTTTTAAATAAAATGTTGAACGGAACCATTATATAATTCTATTAGATTAAAATTACACGTGTTTAATATTTAGTCTTCCTTAAGTTGTACCTACCTATTTCCTTAAATATGGCTCTAAGCTTTTTCTATTATTTTCCTTATTAGCTAATGCTACAAAATTACCTTCGAATGGTTCCTTAAAATACTATACGAAAGAAAGGTATCTTGAACCATCTAATCGATTGACGGGTTCTCATCATCAGAAGCTAGTAATACTCGTACATGTCTATCCGATATGCTACTGGCATCGGCTAGGTAGCACTTCCAGCAGTTTCTTTGTTGGCGGACGTCGTATGGTAATTTAGCTTCCTTCCACGTGGCCGCAGCCCCATAAATTAGGTGCCAACGCCCGGCCCCGCACTGAAAAATTACCAACTTCTACGGAAATTGAAGTAGTCCTTACTAGATGCGGCATGGTTGTGAAGCGCAGTTTGACCGTTTATTTAAGCGTAGTTATAGTAACTTTTTTTAATATTTATGAAGAGTGTTTGTGTGACAGCTGTATGTCAAAGACTGAAGTTAAGATTTTTTTATTAAATAAATATATCTTCGTCGATTGTGTGAAATACAAAAACCTTGAATAGGCCTAGCAAGTTGTAAAAAATGTCGTAGCTAAATATTTTTTTGTGAAGCTGAAAATAAGCAAAATGGGTTTCTATTTTGTAAAATAAATAAAGAGAATTTAATTTCTATTTTGTTTATGTTCTTTTGGAACGCATTCAAGTTAACCATTCAATAGCTTAATTGCAAAATGCTATTAAGTTTTTCATTCGTTGGTGTTCTGAGAACTAATGTAAAACATGATGAATAAAATGCAAAACACTATTATTGTTACCAATTACCGCGCGAGTCGTAAAATTGTACCAAGGAAAACTGTATTTAGTAACAAAACGCACTCTTTAGTACTTAATAATTATAGTCTTTTTTCCCGCTTGTGTTAAAAAAACTATAAACATTTTTCTAGGCCATTTCGTCACACTGCTGAGCAAAGGTTTCTCTTCCCTCTTTCCAAGCCGATTTTCGAGATTTACAGTTAAGATCTTTTATTATTACTTAAAGTATAATCATTAGATTTATAGATACGTGTACTATTATCACAATATGTGTTATAGTAGAGTTTACTCTAAAATTGTTTAGAACAATATTTTATTTTATGACATTTCTAGTGTATCAACATCCATATTGAAAGCCGTGTAAAAAGTTATGTGAGTTTTCCGAGTTGCTTTTCGGATCATTTAGTCAATAATGTGAGATGGGGCGAGGAAGTTTTGCGCTATACCATGCATGGATTTGTTTTCTGAGCAAATAATGGGAGGTATGTGCGTATTTTTTTGTATTTTTTTGGGATATGTAATAGATACTGTTTTACATTTCATGCAGGTTTAGATACAATTTATTTATTGCGGTAGCCGAGCGTGCTTACCTGGGTTCGATTCTCAGGTCTAGCGATGTAATTTTTCTATTAAATTCTCAGAAGTAGTAAGAAGGAAGTTGAGTTCTTCATAGGACCTAAACCTAAGCCCTCGCTGATACAAGCGTGATGGTTTGCATCTAATATTATAATTACATATTATTAATTATTTTGGAGTATCTCTGTAGATAAAACAAAAGGGTAGGTATTTATTAATTACTTTTATGACAATGGATATTGATCAAAAGATCAATCTAGAAAATAATGAATAATTGAATAATGCACTATTAATAATATATAAGATACTAAAACCTATTTAATATCCAGACTACATAAATATGAAATATAGAGAGAAAATGTTAAGCTGCTGTGACAAAGGGCATCTTCATTAATATACTGAATAAATATATTCCAAACAAAGCGAAGTAAATACTATGTTATTTTGAGAATTTATAGTCAAAACTAATTAACTGATTGTGGACGTTTACAATGAATTATTGTTGTAATAAACTTAATAGAGTGACGAGTTAAAACCTTTTAGTTAAATCGTAATGAAAAATGGCAGACTGGCTACTTTTATTAATGTATAAAATATTGCCATTTCTAATATTTTTATATTATATTTCGCATAAAAAGAAATCAAGTAAATATACATGCCAGTATGCCTCGAAATGCCAAATAATGGCAATGCATTTTCGAATAAGGAAGCCACGAAGTCGGCAACAAAATTTCGTATTCAGTACAAAATGCGTTCTCAAAACGTTTGTCAATGGCATTCTATAGGAAATTCGATTGTGAAAATGTACAACGCCAGAAACACAATGTCTTGTGTCAAAACTTGCAATGTACTTACATACTCTTGCAATAAAGTCCGTATGGGCTCTATGCACTTCCATTTTCTTCTGGATTCATATTTATAATAGCTTAAACTGAACATAGTGTCCCGATCAATATCTTAAGCGGCGGTAGCCTAATGGCTAGGGCGTCGGACTGCGACGGACGGCGATCATGTGGTTGCCGGTTTGAACCCCACCCATTGCACTACCGACGTGTTCCCACTCGTAACACAGGCATTTAGCTTACCACGAGGGGTTAAGAAGAATACTAGTAATGTGTGACCCACATTGCTAGTAAGCTTTTATAATTTTTTTTTTAATAATATCGAATTGACCTCACCCTGCAAGTTGGACTTCGTATTTTCATAAAAAAAGTTCAGCATTAAGTTGCTATAGTGTATACTAAAATTAGTGTTGCAAACATTAGGTAATTGTTGTACTGTTTATTTAAAATATTGTATTGCTTATTTAAAATATTGTTATTATTTGATATTTACATTTCTTTGTTGTTCTTTTCCCCTGTCTCAAATATCGCAATTATCCGATACAGGGCCAAAATTATGCACATTGAAAACTTTAAGGAAAATAGTTCTTTAAAATATCTATTATAAACTTTTTAAGAACTGCTACTTTTTGTTCGCTTCTCTACTCTACAAAATGTCGCATGCACTACAAACGTTGAAAGATATTCAAATGAGTATTGGTCTTCAGAGATGTTATGTTCTTTAGCATAAGTAGCAGTTACTTTTTAAAGCTACTTTGGAGTTTCACTCTCTGTGGACTATTGTCTAAAAACTGTTGCTAGTTTTTATGACAGTAGTCATTGTAAAGTTTTTAGTTAGTTTGTAATAAATGTTAAGTTAAATCACCGTTACTAAGGTGTGATGGATAATGTCGAATGCAGTAAAGTAATAGTGTTTTAAAGACATAGTATTGTTGACAGAATGGCGAAATAGTGCTTCTCTGTAAATAGAAAAGTTAAAAGATGTCATTTCCAAGACTCAGTTTCCAAGTCTGTATTTCAGCTGTTAGACATTGAACTTGGATTGTTTGAGGTAGACAGGCTACACATCAAGCTTTATAAGTCCAGTATAGGCTGGCCTCGCATTGTGCGGAAAGCGTTTACAATGCGAGCTCAGTCGATACTGGATTTGTGTAATTTGACACGTAGCCGGGCGTACCTACATGTATTTATAAGAATATTGGAGAACACACGGCTACACATCAAGCTAAACAAAACCAGTTTAAACTTGACTTCCCATTGTAAAGGTTTTCCGCAGAAGTTAAGGCCAGCCTATACTGGTTTTGTAGAGCTTGATGTGTAGGCGTCCGTACAAGCATGAAGGTTTTAATACGTCTCTCTTACCACTGAATCACCATAAAATACCTACCTAAAATGTGCCAGCTCCTCTTAATATACCCCTATGTGATGCCCGATTTCCCTTTCAAATCACACGAACATATCCAAAATTACATTCCAGACTGAATTACGAATTTAGATGCTGTATTGATCTGAAACAAAAATGTCTCCGGCGCGTTGCCCAATTAGGGCTGACACTGATCCCGTCTGCAACAGTGCTCGAATACGCTGGAAATAACTGTGGCGATTCGATCGATCGATCGCCGAGCGCGGGAACTTTGTGATGCGGAATCATAACCTATTTACATTTTAGTACACTTCAGAATCGAGAAGCAAAGGTGATATAGTCAATAATACCTCAATGATAGCGTTCTATTTTTAAATATTCTTAAGTATGTTTGGCTTCTACCTAGGTACATTACCTTCATTTTAGTGACTCGGTATAGTTGTGAGCTTTAAAGATCGGTTGTTATGTTTCTCGTTGTTTTTATTACTATCTAGCTATTTGGATCATTTGAGTAATTTGACCAGATTATATCTAAAGTTTTAAGACTGACTGCCTCGTTGGTCTAGTGGTCCCAATCGCGACTGCTACGCTAGAGGTCTTGGGTTCGATCCCCAGGTCGAGCAAAGTGTTATTCAGTTTTTCTATGAAATTCTTAGTAGCAGCTCGGAGCTCTGGATTTGTGCCCGGTGAATGGCAATAGGCTCGCCCCCTATTACATGGGACCCAAACATACCGGCGAACTGTGGGTGTACATTAAGTACACCTCTGCCTAACCCTTCGGGGAATACAGGCGTGATGGTATGTATGTATGTTATGTTTTAAGACTGTCATATGTTATACTATGATAATATGACTCTAAACTAGAGAAACTAATAGCTCAATAACGCACAGTAATAAAGTGGAACCAAGAGGTTGAACACAAAATTCAAGTTTAAGTTTAACTATTTTGGTTTCAAATAAGCTTTTACAAGCATTTATGAAACGTTATGACTCAAGTTGCACGGTTCCAAGTTGATCCTATGGAGAAGAATCCGGCAAGGAACTCCATGGACACTCTTTTAAAATAAACGGAACCTCTTTTAAATTAAAATTAGTTTGTAAGCTAGTTTTGTCATTTGTATTTAATTTGCTACCTTCTTCTAAACCAGCTCTTTGTATTCATCTTTAACACGACTTTCCTCTTAGAACTGCAGTTTAATTACTATCCACGTCTGCATGGCTACAGAACGGAACGTATGGCCGTAATTGAAATATTCCGGCCTCGTCGCCACTCACGCGACTATGACCACACAACACATTGTTGTCAGCAAATTAACGCATATTGTGTACCACGCTTTATATAAGTACTTTTCGCATCAATTTACGAAGATTCATGTTTAAATGTTTTACGGTCAGTTCTGAATTCGAATGGATCCTGAGCTATTTTATTATGGACTTGAAATTTAATGCTATTTTTAACTTTATCCGATTTGATATTTTTTGACTGTCATTCCACCAATTGCTACTTCTGTGATTTTTATTCGTAACCTCTTTTTAAGTATACTTATCGTGACATCGTTGCGTCAATCAATTGCGTTGCCCTATAATGTAGTTATACATTGAATCGCTCAAAGCGATGATGGTATAATTTCTTGAAGTGAAGTCGTCAGTGTATAGCATCGTGCGTGTCTGTCACGATACGGCGTGCTTCGTATAATTGCTTTGTGCTGTGTATTTTCTGTATGAACAATATTTGCTGTATGAGTTATTTTTAACCTACTTACCTATAATAAATGTTACAAATTATTATTGATATCTACAGACATTATGTTATTCATCTTCTTTTTACCTAACATAACATACCATCACGCCTGTATTCCCCGAAGGGTTAGACAGAGGTGTACTGATGTACACCAACATTTCGCCGGTATGTTTTGGTCCCATGTAAAGGGTCCTATTGCCATTAACCGGGCACAAATCCAGACTCCGAGCTACTGAGAATTTCATAGAAAAACTCAATAACACTTTGCTCGATCTGGGGATCGATCCCAGGACCTCTAGCGTAGCAGTCGCGTTTAGGACCACGAGACTAATGAGGCAGTCTTTTTACCTACTTTTTTCCATCCTCATCGGTATTACTTTTACAGCCCGATATTCAGTCCTCACTCTATACAAAAGCACTATTAAAAATTTCGGGACGAAGTCCACCGAAATAGTCTGGCCGTATCGACCAGATTTCGCTATTCTGGGCAACCCAAGTTTTGCACGGGAGTCACTATTTTAGCTCCTGAATATTGTATAAACCTATTTCCTGGACTGTAGAGAGGCTAAATTCCGTGTTCCAAGTTAAACGGCTCTGGTCAGGTTTTCTGTTATATTGTTTCTGCGATAAACATGGTTGAACGTGTGTAGGATTTGGTATCGAGATAACAGATAAGGATTTGGTATAGTCTAAAACTCTAAATCGTATTGGTAAAGGTGTGTTGAATGTATACCTAGATAGTCTAACGCGGAAGTGACACAAATAATAGCATATTTTGCATTAAAATGCAACAGAAAAATTCTTGAATTAAAAGTTCTTTATGTAAATCTACTAACACTATAACGCCTTCGCTTAGTTTATTCAGCTGTCAATAACATTCATCAAAAAACTATTATTTTTTGTTGATTCTCGATACGATACGAGTACAATGCGTTTCATTAGAAACACAATTTACTTCCATAAGCAGTTGTATTAAACAGCGAGTTTTATCCGTTTCTATCGGGACGGCCCGGAGCGACGAGCCCGGTTCGCGCGGCCGCGTTTCGGATTGACGTGCAATTTTGTGATCGCGCTGCACTCTATTTGCTATCGTGTCTTGCTGAGACGGGAATAGAAAAAAATATATAAAAGTATTAGTTGGTAATTTAAAAGGGTTCTGGAAAAATACAGACGGGTGGGTAGTTTGAACTTAGTGTTTTATTTGAATGT
Organism: Subacronicta megacephala; assembly: GCA_958496365.1. Classification (NCBI taxonomy): domain Eukaryota; kingdom Metazoa; phylum Arthropoda; class Insecta; order Lepidoptera; family Noctuidae; genus Subacronicta; species Subacronicta megacephala. Next base: position 3,596,352 of record OY292526.1, read on the forward strand.
GCAAGGTTTTTAAATAGGATTTGCTGTTAAATGAATCTTTTGTGATTTTCATTTCATATACGAGACATTAGGGCGCTAAAATAACGGACAGAGAAAGAGGGAAGCGAGGCATTTGCCAGTGGGAAGAAAATAGCAAAAAAAATATAATTTAAAGCAATATCTCACCTTTAACTGCGTTCGGGATACATATTATATACCTACCTAACTATAAAAAAATATGTACACAACTTTTCAAGATTTCGGAGCTCTATCTAAACATTTTATTACTCACGAATCATATGTATCTGACTGCTGGGCGAAGGTTTCTCCTTTTCCTTTCTCTTAACCTTATAACCAAAAATATTTGTGTCGACATATGTGAAAGAATCCTTTATTACCGTCATAATGGATAGCTAAATAAATATATAAATCAAGTTAGATCATTCCATATAGATGATCAAACGAACTTCACAAGCGAAGTTCGATCACTATTATATGAATAGCTCCATTCGAAGATATATTTTACCAGGTAGTGCCTTTATCATACAGGTAGTTCTTCGCACGCTTTTAGATTAAGTCGATTAAATCGATTCTACAATCTAATTGATACTAAAAATGACACTTGTTATTCATCCACTGACAGCACTATAAGACATCTCATTTCTTTAGAGTAGGTAAGGTAGGTAGGTTCCTAAGTTGTACCCAAAACTTCTTACGGGTTGTGGAGGGATGGGACATATATCTTCGAATGGAGCTATTCATATAATAGTGATCGAACTTCGCTTGTGAAGTTCGTTTGATCATCTATTATATTTTATAGCTCCATTCTTCAGATATATTTTACCAGGTAGATGTTCAGAGTACCTGCATAGTGTCTAGAAGTTTTGTTACCAAATAGATTTATTTAGATCTATATTGTATTATTTAAATAAAACACAAAGATAATCACTGTCTGTTTTATTATTGATTTTGAACATAAGTTGTAATTAATTTTTAATAATAATGTAAGCATAATATACAATCACATATAATTTTTTAATTTTGTTTAACGGTTTACAATATCATGTACTAGAGTTCGGCGTAATCAAAGCCGTAGCTAAGTTTTCCATGACAATTGGCCGGTTGTAAAACCGTGCAAAGGCCTGTGAGTTTTGCGTCCAGCCGGCTGTCTTCCGGATTGCGTCCACGGAGACGCCGGCTGCGCGCGCGCTCGAGGTGGCGGCGTGCCGCGTGCTATGTGCGCTGAACGTCGCCACGTCGATGCCGCTCGCTGCTAATATGTTTTTAATCCATCTGGCAATTGACTGAGCCGTGGCACGTTTATATGGCCGCTTATGAGTTACGAACAAGTGGCTTATTTCACTTGTTTGTCGGATGTTTTTTGTCATTATCAAATAAACTTCTAAACATTTGGCTGGGCAAATATTTGGTCTGTTCTCAAAGTATGGTATTATTAGCAATGGTTGCTCACGTCGTGGGTTAGAGGTTTTGATTAAATCAGAAATAGTGATGACGATTCGATTATTGGATATGACAATATCATTTACTTTAATCACTGAAAGTGTTTGTACACGGTGGGCTGTGCACAATGCGAGAAGAACCGCTAATTTTTTGGTTATTTGATCCAGGGCCAATTCATTATTAGGGTACCATTCAGAAACAAAATTAAGTACTATTTGGGGGTCCCAAATGTAATTATATTTAGGTACACTTGGTCTAGTTTTAAAGGCTCCCTTTAGTAAACGTGACACCTGTTCATTAGAACCTACTTTATTGCCCAAAAGCAGTGAGAGAGCAGAACGATGACTATTAAGAGATCCGTAAGAAGCTCCTTTTCGAAATTGTTCAGTCAAAAACGTAATTACAGTTATTATTGGAGCCTCTAAAAAATTTATATTGTAATTTAGACAATGATCCCACCATAGTTTGTACGTGGTGTTGTACTGTTTCAACGTGCCCGTCGATAATGAGGCAATCATAAGGTCTAGTGACTCTTGTGGGGTACCACGCTGTGTGAATGCTCGCCTGAGACAATCGCAGCACCCAGGGTAATCTCCCGTGGTAGATGTACTCTGTAATAAGATCGTAGGGCATCATTTAGATATATAATATCTGATTTTATTAAGTTATTTAATAGGGGAAACCATGCTTGAGAGGGCCAATAAGGAAAGACAAAGATTCCAGTGGATTTTTCATTAACAATTTTTTTGCAAACATTTAGAAATTACTGAGAATGGTGGAAAACAATAAAAGTAATATTGTTTCCAAGAAAACGTAAAAGCGTCAACGGCGATAGCATCAGGATCTGGTCTCCAAGAGGCGTATGTATTGCACCTGGTATTGGAGCGAGATGCAAAGAGGTCTATATTGGGTTGACCAAATTGTTGTAGAATGGTTTCAAAGGCGTGAGTACTAATTTCTAATTCTGTATCTGGGTTAATTCTTCTGGACTCCTCATCAGCCTCCCTATTATCTTTCGTATTTATGTACGAAGCAAACAGCCATATTCCACGCTCCTCGCACCACTGCCATATATTTTTGGCCAATTGATTTAGGTGGGGAAATTGAATGCCGCCCATTCTGTTAATATAGCTTATGGCTGTTGTATTATCTATTCGAATTAGTATAGCACAGTTAGAGTAATATTGGGCAAAACATTTAAGACCTAAAAATGCTGCTTGCAGTTCTAAGAAATTTATATGAAACTTAAGTTCACTTTCTTTCCAATATCCATTTGCGCGCCTATTGTTACATACCGCGCCCCAACCGGATCGTGACGCGTCTGTAAAAATTTCTAAGTCATAAGTTTCAGGAACTAGGGAATTTTTTGTATTTAAAATATTTGTATGCCACCATTGTAGATCTGGCAAAATTATGGGAGAAGGTATGAACTTAACGTCATAATTTTTATTGTTCTGAAGGGCAAGAAACTTTTCTCTTTCCAAAGTTTTTGTATATAGCCAGCCATACCTAACAGCGGGGCAAGCTGCCGTCAATATACCAATATACTGTGAAAATTCTCGAATTGTGATTCTCGGCAATTTAAGATATTTTTCTGTATATTGTAATATACTAAAACGTTTGTTCTCAGTTAAAGATATTGACATATTAACCGTATTGAAAACAAAACCTAAGAATATACATTGTTGTTTAGGTTTGAGTACACTTTTTTCGTAATTTATGACGAATCCTAAACATTCGAGAAGTTTAACAGTTTCTCTAACATTTACTAGACAATCTTGGTAATTGTTTCCTATGCACAGGATATCATCTAAATATGATACCGAACTAAAGCCCCGACGTCTTAAGTAACTAACAACCTCCTTCATAATTTTGGTAAAGGTTCTCGGTGCTGTTGATAGACCGTAAGGTAGTGCATTAAATTGGTAAGTGGTGGTTTGTCTAGAACTATTTTCAAGCTGAAAACACAGATATTTTTTGTCATCTGGGTGGATAGGTACTAATAAATATGATTCTTTTAAATCGATTGTGGCTAAGAAGCCATTGGCAGGAATTAAATTACAAGCTGTTCTGTAATCTTCCATTTTGAAATGTTCTTTTTTCACAAATTTATTGAAATTCTTTAAGTTTAAAATGAATCTAAACGTACCGTTTGGCTTTGGTGTAAGAAATGTTGAAGAAATGTATTGTGCATGTTCATATTTACACTTAGATATAGCACCTAAATTTAATAAGTTATTGATTGCTATTTTCATCTCATTTTTCTCACTGCGAGAAAAATAGTTTGAAGGTATATGTGATTGTGTTACTTTGGTCGTAATAGGTATACGATAACCATTTAAAATACAGTCTAAGACGAACTTGTTATTTGTGACCTTAAGCCAACAATTATAATAATAGTGTAATCTGCCTGCATGTACCTGCACTAGCGACGTGTTGGAGCACGTGATCTCGTAGCTTGTCTGGTCTGCGGTGGCGCTGCTGCAGGTGGAGGCGCCGCTGCAGTTTGATTTCGTCTGTAGTTCGCGCTCGTCCGGTTCGTCGGGTACGTTCCCACTCGCCCCCCCCTGTTTGCCGACGTAGTATATCGAGGAGGGGGTGCCCAGTTTCCCGACTGTCTAGGCTTGGTCGGTATTTGTTGTTGGGGTGTTGATTTTGATACCACGGGTGTGGTCCGTTTTATTTGTAGCCCTTGTTTTTCGATAACTTTAGATGCCTTAATTTTTTCTGAAATCAGTGTTCCAAAGAGAGTATCATCTCTTTCTTCATTTTGAATAATGTTTAAAAATGATTTATCTAAGCAAGGTGTAATAAGCTTTGTGCGTGTTTGAGATTCTTGGTAGTGAAGATCTGTAAGGATTCTGCATCCCTCTGATAAAAGTCTTATAACTTCGACTTTTTTCCCATCATTAAGTACCGAAGACATAGCTTTAGATATGGCTGTGATGCCTAGACCTAACTGACCTTGTTTAGTTTCTATTTGTCTCTAGACCGAACTACATCTGGTACGGCTGCTGCTATCTCTGGGTTTAAGCTAGGCGCTTTTAGAAGCCTACAATTGTCGGGGATGTGATGTTCCTTCATAATTTTATCCTTTGCTTCTTTTGTTAAACCCTTACGTAGGAGTGGTAGCCAGCGTTGAGCTAGATCAGTGTGAATATTTTCGCCATAAACAGGTGTGTCTTCCCCTGGGTCTCCTAACGCTAATCGTATTTCAGGGTCCAAATCCGAATGGGCGTTGACGGGTACTTGTAGTATCGTCTGGGTATTTTCTAAGGGGGCTATCATGGGGGTACATGGGTCCACGACCTCGGGTGATATGTTCTCCGGTTGCGCATTGTCATAAGACAAGATAGGTGCTGTGTCATCCACAGTTATAAGGTCATCGTGGCAATGAGGGTTGGTGTCCAACGTAATGTTATTTATTGGCGTTTCGATTTCTGTAACACATTATGATAAAATTTATATTTTTACAGTGAGGGTACACATAAATATTTTTTAAACACCGTCGTGTATGACTCGCGGTCAACCTCCAGGTTTTTTATTGCATCATGTCACGCCTTTGTGAATAACCCGCAGTTAAACCTCCCGGCAGACTTAAAGATACTTTTTAAATGAAATCGAATGTTGTAGACGCCAGATGTTAAAATGCTTAACTTACCTTCATTTGTTTCGAAATCAGATTCTGATTCAGAATAAATAACTCGACGCCGTCGAACACTTTTTTCTTTATTGTCTTGAATTTTTCTAATTTTTGATTTGTATAACTTTATTAATTCAGCATCACTTTTGCGCTTAGGCATGATAATTGATTGAGTGGAAATATAGGTAGATAATAATTTGTTAGAACTCGAGGGCGCGTGCGTTCGCTACCTCGCACGAAAAAGGAATGAGATGTCTTATAGTGCTGTCAGTGGATGAATAACAAGTGTCATTTTTAGTATCAATTAGATTGTAGAATCGATTTAATCGACTTAATCTAAAAGCGTGCGAAGAACTACCTGTATGATAAAGGCACTACCTGGTAAAATATATCTGAAGAATGGAGCTATAAAATATAATTGCATTAAACTTAATCTTAATATTTATAATGCCGAACAAGTACCGTAAAACACAATGTTTAAAATTCCCCCTCTCTTAAACATTAAGTACTGGAAGTTGATGATTTAGACTTTTAGTACTAGATGGCGCTGGTATTTCCTAACTGACGAGTTAAAAAAAATCCAAACAACCTCAGAGAATCATGGTGTTTGGATAAGTTATTTTGTTTTAACTTTTTGAATGACTTGAGCCAAATTCTATTACACTACAGCAGCAGTCCGTACAAGAAGGATTTTTATCCAATAGCTTACAATGTTTCTAAGGTTTCTTTAGGTTTTATCTGTTTAGGTGTTATCTCTCATTAATGTGACATTTTGAGTAAAAAAAACAACAAGTCCCACGATTTGCTTCAGTGCTACTAGGTTTTGACATTTTTAAGTTCGTACGCGTTTAAAGATTACTGTCTATCTATAATATTCATTTCAACTTCTAATTTCTGTCAATTTTGTCGATAGGCTGCAAAAACTATCCCAGATTTAATTGAAACTTGAGGTTTTTAAATCAATTATTTGTTTATACTTATCTAGTATATACTTTAATGTCTTCATACTTCCGTGCCTTGCCTGTAATCGACACGGCTTTGCCGTTTCATCATCGAGAACCATTTGTTCCGGCGCAAGCATTATGTGGATTACACGGAACGTTCCGTGACGCGCGAAATGACAACTTAAGCACCTGCTCATCGTCTTAATGTCGAGGTGAAAAGATACGCGGCACGGCACGGTGGGCTGTTTAGAAATTAAATTGACATTTCGAATGAGTGCGAATGTGTTCTTAAAATAAATGTTATTTGCAGGTGGTGGGATCCCACTCCTGAAGTCTGGGACTCACGATAATTTGCTAACATTTTCGTATACCGGATCCAAGGGCGATGTATCTTTTAACATTACTTTCAGATAGATCCGGCGTCGGTTGTCGAAGGGTTAAATTTTTAAAAAATTATGATTCGATTATTCGAAAAATATAGGCTTGGGCTGTTAATTATGATTAAATATAAACATTGAGCTCAGAGAGTGTAAACATTTGTTTATTTTTTAAAACAACTTTAGGTATAGGATTGGAAAAAGCTGCGAGTAAAGAGGAGTTATGATAAACAAATGAATAGATTATTTATGCAAACGATTTATCTAAAAAAAAATGTTCATTATTTTAGTTAAATAATCATATAACAAGCTAATCTCATCCGTATTTCGTAACATATTAAATGAACAGTTGATACCTTAGTAAAACTATTAATTATAATAAAACATTAGACTACACATTTTTTGCGGCTTAAATCAACCGAGATGTTTTACCAACAAGATTTTACTTTTATCAGAGATTATGATCGCTATATAATTAAAATGAAAGCCTTATAAATAACTTAAATTCGCTTGTCTAGCCACCTTCATAAATCTAAATGAACTACTAGACTAGACATGGCTTTAAAAAACTATATATTTTTTTAAATACAGACAGGCATAAACCTAGTTAAAATTTGAAACAAAAGAGAGTATGAAAGCATACATTAAAGTTTCCAGCGCGCCAAAAGGAGTCAGGAATGAAAAACTCCACACGTAGATTTTATTCCTTTATAAAATCGCACCGGGTGTGACTTTTAAATAAGATCGTGTTACAGGGTGTGATATTTTTAAGAGAACGTCCTCTGGCGGGCCGCTCGTGAACGTTTTCATATGTAAATCGAATTCGCAGACTCGCCCCAACTTCTCTCGCTTGCGCAAGTTGTTTTTGTTGGTAATGACGGGTTTTTTGCCTTGAATTCTAAGGAGCACAATGCTTTTATGACTGCATTGCACCTTTGTGAAAACTTTACCATAATTGCTTTCACGACGTCCTGTTAGCTTTCTCTTTTCGTAGGAAAATTTGAAGTTTAAAGGTTGTGTCAATAAAAGACGTTTATGTTTGTAATTAATTTTGTTTAGTAAGATTTTATTATTTTCTCATCATGAGGATACTTTATCAGGCTACTTAGCATTAAGGTACTAGGACCTATTGAACTTTATTTTTATTCCGTCGGTACTAATTGCTAATTAACATCTAAAGATACTTTTTAGTTTCGCAAGATATTTCCAGATAAGTAGAGTAAGTGAGTAGAGATAAGTATCTGGAATTCTAACAACTCCCGAAATCGAATAGTTTTCGGTAATCGGTTAGTTAAGTAAACAAAAGCGATTAAAATCCAAATCGATGTTCATATAAGTTACTTATTTGGATGACATCCAAAGATTAAACATTAATCATTGACTGCATTATAAGCAGCTGATATATCGCATACAGACTTCTGGCTATATTCCAAAATTAAATAATCTTCGAACTTAAGCAAGCCTTCGGCACGTAACCTGAATCGAAATACCTTTACTTGTAGGACCTATGAGTACAATTGATCACTCTTTCTAAACGACTGCTTTATTAGTCTAGTGGTCTTAGGCGCGACTGCTACGTTCGAGGTCTTGGGTTCGATCCCCAGGTCGAGCAGTGCTATTGGGATTTTCTATGAAATTCTCAGTACCAGCTCAGAGTCTGGATTTGTGCCCGGCTAATGGCAATAAGCTCGCTCCCTGTTACATGGGGCCTATACTTCGGGGAATACAGGCGTGATTAAATTTTTAGGTGCAAGTTACAATAACTGAAGTCCCTCGTAAATAAATAACTGTTAATCTTGAAACATAGATGTATTTAATTTTAAATACTTAATTTTTACTTGACATTTACGTTTATTCGTTTGTGTGATAGTCAGATGTCTAAAAAGTCTGATAATCAGTTGGATATCAGTATTGCTAATGCTAATGGTCACTTTGTGTAAAATCATCAAAATCTTCCTTCCCTTTTCCCAATTTATTTGTGGTCGGCGCAGCCTGTCCTATTCTTCCATTCATCCCTATTAGTCATCATCTCATCATTCAATCCCTTTTCCATTATATCTAAATACCTACTGATATTTACTTGCATCTGTTGAGACTGGAAATTAATTCTAGCATAGTGGGGAAACGGTTAGGAGGATAATAATATAATTGCAACATATATAAGTTTTTCTTAAGCTAATTTTCTCATACCTACACACAATTACATGAGGTATATGACAAGGTACACTCAAAATAAACAGCCGCTCAGAAAAAGTCGCAACATCAAGCGGTAATGCCCCAAGGCATCGTTAGGCTAATTCGAGGTTAACCTTAGATTAAGGAGGCGATCCCATCGGGGTCACTTACCCTGCCAAATACACGTTTACGTGACGATGTTTTGGCACTACTATTAACCGATGGTAGAATTGTAGAAACTGAGCTAATCAGTACTCCAGTTGTAGTTTTCTCTCTCACAAATTTGACCAGTCGGAATGTTTCGGTTACTCAATTTTTTGGCGGAATTTGTGTTATTTTTCTTTGTATGGACGTCGCAAGTTTCCTCCAAAATTTGGATTCCGAATCTAAGACACCGTTTAAGACTTTAAAATGTGCATAATAATGATTAAGGCCATATTTCACTGACTCCGAATAACTCCCGGTTAAATTAATCGATAGCTTATTCCAGATAAATTCGTTCCATTTTTCAATTTATTATCTATTGTATTCTTACACGGTGAAATTTCATCTGATCTGTAAAAACCCACACTAGGCTTGAGTGGTTGACTAATACCGGACTCATTTGAAGTTCTATTAATGATAGATTGGTGGAAGAATGATGCTACCTATAGAGGTTAGACAAAAAATAATAAAGTGAGTCGGTATTTAAAATCGTGTCAGCATATTTTTCTCAATAAAATATTGCCCACCAATACTGATCCGTACAATCCCCGGATAATGCGATAACACTCGGTTTAACTGACTGTTATCCCTCTCGCAGCTTGTTTGCAGTTAAGTTTAACCCACGCCGGATCTAATTCAGTTACTATAAATATTTTCACACAAACTTTGTCCTTACACGCGTCTCGTGTTTGCTTTCAAGTTCACTTGGTGAAAATTCCCTGCTATAGTGTACTCACAGACGATACGTTTGGCAAGCCCAAAATTTGTACACACGGGTATGTACACATGAAGCTTAACAAATCCAGTATACGCTGACTTCATGACGAGTCTATAATCGGGAAAACGGATTTTTATTATTCCTGTGTGCCTTCTCACTCAATTAACATAAGAATCACGAAGATACGACGATTTTATTTTTTAATTTAAAAAAAGAGAAGGCTTTGAATTAAGATCTGTATTGTGAATGGTTGGTCAGGTTTTAATATACTAGTTAGTAGTAAGGTAATGCAGTAAATAATATTGCATAAAAAAAACTGAAAATATGGTTTTTATTAGCTTTACGTATTGTATTTGGGAACGAGAGCAGAATTTATCATCATATTAAACCTCAAAACAAGTACAATTTAACGCAATTGCGAGTCTCATGTAATTTAAATTGATTCTGCCTGCACTCAGCCATTGTTCCTATTCATTTTGGACAACAAATGCGTTCAGCAGAATTAAATAGCAATTTATAATTGTTACGAATATCATAATTCACGCAAACGGCTTCGCGTCGAGAAAAGTCGGGTCAAGCAAGTGTGGGGTTAACATGAAAGCAAATATTTTTATTTAATACAAAACAGATAAAAATAATAATTATCTACGTAAAGTAAATTTATCCTTAACATTCAAATATACAGTATGCTTGTAAAACTTTAGACAACTTAACTTATCTTAGACTGGTATCTTAGGCACCTGTTACTGGTCTAGTTCATATTGTGACTACGAATAATATACCCGAATTTATTATAGAATAACAATTATTCCCTCGTAAAAGAAAAAGAGGTCGGATATAGTCGAAGTCTGTAAGTCCTAATGCGAAACACATTAGTATGTCAGAGCAACTTACCGTCCCTGTGTCCCCCAGGTAAGTGTAGCAACACGTTAAAACGACAACTTCGGTGCTATTTGCAGAGTTGAATTTCAACATTATCGAATTTCTACTTCATAAACTATTCCGTTGCCAGCAGTTGTCGCTCGGACTAGTGTTTGTAGTGGGGTCACAAAAGTAATGTGTACTCGATAGAAAGAGACCGTGACTTCATCCCCTCGAAGTCGATTTCATAATTGCTATAAAATATTTCGCGGTCATATTTGCTGCGGTAATTTTAAAAGTTATCGAGTTTTGGTGTTTGTAGAATCAAAAACAGTGAAATGTTGTGCTCTATAGACATAGATTGCGACTTTTTGTGGAAGTCGATTAATTGCTATGACATAATATCGCGCTCATAATGACTGCGGAAGTTTGGACGATCAAAACTTAATTGTTATTGGGTTTTATTATTCTATTTATATCAAGTAATAAAACATAATCAACCTTATTATGAACACTTATTAAATAAAACCCAACGTTTGTAACATGAACGTACCATCATGGCTGTACTCCTAGAATATTTTGGTTCCATGGGGGACGAGAATATTGCTATTAACCGGATACAAATCCAAACTTCGAGCTCTTACTTATAATTTCATACAAAAACCCAATAACACTGTTCGATCTGGAAAACCAACTGAGGTCCTCCAGCGTAGCAGTTGCGATAAGTAACACTAGACTAATGAGTCAGTTAACGATCGTATGGTTTGTTAATTAACATTATAATAACTTCAACTTTGAGAAGCCTATGTCTGGTCGAAAACTATGTCGTTTGAATATATAATGCTTTAATCCATCAAATATGTAGATGGAATTGTAATGTATCGATACATTTCGTCGATGTATTGTTTCAGTCTCGTGCAGGGGCGAATCTATTGTTCAGCTGCAAACTCCGGGGTCTGAGAATGTCCTTACAAGAAAGCCCTCTCAGATCCGAGAATTGAACCCAGGCGCTTTGTAGACGCCTTTGTTTTAGAGTTATTGATGAACACTGTACGAAATAATAGAAATAGATACCATAGATTCTTCTATATGTATATCACCTGAAAATTAAGCACCGTTAGTATATAATAAACCTAGTAAATTTGTCAAGTGTCGAGGGGCTGTGGATGGAATCGATAAAACAAATCCGTATGTTCTTTTCTATGCATTTGCGGCATTTTTGTGGCGTTTCTCTAGTCAACTATGTAATGACAAAGTTAAGCTTAGCAAATCTTATATTATTTTAGGAGTGAAACCGCGGGCGACGTCTAGTATGTATATGTTATACAAATTTTTGTTCACCAATAAAGTAACGAAATTTAATCTGGCCCACAGTGCACAAAAATTTTTGGCGGATCCATATTTTTGTAATATTTTTAATGAGTTCAACGTCTCTAAGGAAATGATCGGGAGTGGTGCCGATTTAACAATGTTTTATAAATCACCAAACAAATTTTATGGGGAAGGCTTTGGTTCAAAACAGCAGGAATCGTAACATACATAGCGATATATTTGTACACGCTTTTGAATGTGTTTTTAATAATCCCCAAAAGATATACAGATAATGTTCAATCTGTTTTTGTTGGTTCATCTTTTATTTTTCTGAGTAAAGTTTTTTTTGTCAGAATATTTTGTTCGTTTGTAGTATTTTTTCCTTTATATATTTTGGAGGTTCAACTGTGATAACATGGCTGTTGATTGTATCTTATTTATGAAACCAAGAGATAAGAACCAGTCTTTCAGAATAATGTTTTTGGAGTAGCTGTAAATTATATATTTTTGATATCTATACTATTTGATTTTGTTTGCCAAGATGTAGGGCATGAGATTCAATCCAAGGCTCTCGTTTGACTTCACAATCATGGCGTGATCGCTTAGGTTAGGTTTTTCTATACCATTTACCACTGACGACAAAACATGTTGAAAATATCTATCTTACTCTATCTCACTCAAAGAGTGAGTGAGATAGGTAGCTGTTTGCAACATGTTTTGTCGTCAGTAGAAACGCGGTGAGAGATATTCTCTACGGCAGGAGTGTGATAATCAACCCATGCTGAGCCTATCTTTTGTATTCTTTAAAAGTCCATGATAAGATTATATAGTTAATTTAGTGAATTCTTAACCATACTAAGCCTGCTTGGGAGCAGCTGTACTCTTATCATATCGAGCGGGAGGCTATGCCCACCAGTGGGACATTGATGATGTTTTTTTTAAGTTAACCATTACTATACCATACGTGGGCAACGGCCAAACCGAGTGCCTTCCAGGTACTTTTTGGATGCGATATCTTGAACCAGACTATAATTGATGTTGAATATTTTATTTGGGTCTTATCCAATGCTAGTTAAATTCACCCTATAACTATTAGTTAACTTACCACTGGATTCGTGATGAACCATAGTTCATATAAGTATGTGTTCCTAAACACTCTAGACAAAACAAACATATAAAGCCGAAAACCAAATATTTACGTTATCTGCGGTGATCGCTGGACAAATAAGCGGTGGAAACATACGCGCCTGTTGCACGATTAGAATAATGTTGCAACTCAATTTCACTAATGCATCAGTGAAACTGAGTTGCAATGTTACTATGTGCCATCGCGCGTCATAAACGCCATTAAAGTTATATTAATTTACACAATGTAGAGACTCAGATCAAATAAAAAGTAAAGATGGAACTTTGCGAAAAAAGAAGTGTGGCCGGCTAAAACTACGCCATGTCTACAACACACAATTACACGCACACATGTATTAGTTAACTACGCCTTATCTTGTCAGTCGAGCTATCGAGCTATCGAAAGCTCGACTGACTAGATAAGGCGTAGTTTCGGTATACGTGAGTGCGTGCAATTGTGTGTTGTAGACGGCATGGCGTAGTTTTAGACGGCCTCACTTCTTTGTGCGCAAAGTTCCATCTTTACTTTTTATTTGATCTGAGTGTAGAGAGTTGTAAATTATAGTTAGGGAAAAAAAATTTTTTTTTTGCATAATAATATTTTAGAGTTTCGTTGTTAGTTGAAATAGAAAAGTAATGACGTTTTTTATACTCGTAAACCTTAATTCCACTAGAATATTTCGTGTTCTTTATACCAAAACGAATTGTTTAAGAGATTAACTTGAGAATAAATATGTCTTACGGAAATGCTCTACATATTTCATACTTTCTCTTATTTAAATAATAACAATAAATGGTATTTTGTTATTTCAATACTGATATCAATTTTACAGAATAATTGTTTTTCCTTAACCTTTAAGGTTAAAACTCAAACAGTGCCAAAAATATGCCAATAATAGAATAGTGCCTTCTACAAATTTGTCAAAAATATCCTCCGCTCATACAAAAATGGAAAAAGTGACAAATCCGCAATAAATACTGGTCCCCATAAATAAGAGATTTGTTTGATACTTCAAAGGACAAAAAGCAGTTGAATTGGTACTCAGGCGTCGGTAGCCCGTAATTGAGTTAGTGACTTCCCTTCAAAATCGGGCTATGAAATCTGCGATATGAATTTGCGTTTTAATTTGTACGTAGCAAAGTTTTGTTTTGCTTGTATATTTTTTTTGGAAATTGGTATTATGAGCCTCATAATAATAATTATATGATTTTATGTAGGTGTTATAGTCTCGGTTAGTGGAACCTATGCCATTGCTATTAAATGTGCACTAATAAAAAAATATATATATAGGTATTAGTGCCCGGTTGCAGTTTTTCTAAACATTTATTAATTACTTTGTTGAGTTTTATTAATATTTATAATAGCTGTGCCCAACGGTTTCACACGTTTTGCTCCACTTCTTCTGATCGTAGCGTGGTGCTAGATAGCCTATAGCCTTCCTCGTGAATGGCTATCATGTAAAAAAGGAATTTTTCAAATCTGACTGGTAGGTTCATTGATGAGTGCGTTCAAATAAACAAACCTTTCAGCTTTATTATATTGAAAATTATAGATTTGTTTTATCAGAAATCTCTTATTATATAAGTAGTTCAAAATTCCACCGCATGTCTCCTATTTTTCGTCTCCTCCTTGTCTGGTCTCCTCAACGCTTATTTAGTGGCCCGCCTTGAGTTCGAGGCGGATATGAAATCAATGCGATGAATAGACGCGAAACGAATTGCGGGATTGATCAGGAGAAAGTTCGTTGCAGACAAACCAATAATACGCTATAGGTATATATATTAAATCATACACTGATGTAGGAATACTATAATACATATTGTTGAATTTAGAATATTTGCCAAGTTATTATTTTATGACGTGTTTTTTTATTACGATGACTTTATTATATGTATGTTTTATAAAATATTTTTATTTTAATAATAAACTGGCTCGTTCTTTGGCCCGTTAATTTTAATAGGCTCACCCCTACTAAAAATCCTTATAGGTACAGCAAACACCAGGTAATATTAGATCTGCTGCAACTGTCGGGAAATACGGGCATATTATAATGTTACGTCAAACTTTTATGAATAAATCCTTTTGAAATCCATTTGTTAACCCCCCATTCATCTTTGTATCGTGTGTATCGGTATCGGAGGTATGTATTTTGGTGTAACATCGGTGACACGCGGGATCCGGCTTACGATCCCCTCCGCGGGATTTACCATCGCGCTTACATGTACGAGTATCGAACCGATATTTGGCAGAAATTATTATTATTTAAGCCAACGGAACGGCTTGGGAGTCGGACTTGCGATCATGTGGTTGCTGGTTCGAAAACCACCCTTGCACGTAATCGTTAACCCACTCGGTACACAAGCATTTAACAAGAATACTAGTAAAGGCAGAGAGGGTCATGCTGTGTTAAGAATGGCTAACCATGCACAGAGAGTCTTCGGTGTATCTTAATCTTGTAGATCGGTGTATCAGCGTAGTTATAACTCACCATTGATCCTTTTCGTGCAATGATACCTACAATAACTTACAAATCAACGTTCGGTTGCCCTCTCCAGCGACAAATACTCAATGTTACAGATATACGTCGGCGTTTAATTGCCGTTCAACTTAGTTACTGAGTTGAGAGCCAGCGATGAAGTCGATCCATTATGGATGACCGTGTTGTTATAATGAAGCTATTCAACACGGAATTATTTCGGGATCGCTTCTGTGGGTGTTTGTTCTTAGATGTGTAAATGAAGTTTGTGTGTTTTGGGGTATATTTTAAGCTGATTAATCATTGGTCTTTACAGCTATGATTCAGAAGTTTACCGTCCCACTGCTGGGCATGCCTCCTTTAAAAAAAAGAAAGCTTTTAAGAGCAGCTAGTGTTTGGCTTATCAAAAGTATGTTTTGACTTAACGGTTTCAGCCATAGTTCTTGAATCCGAAATCACAAGTTCTTACATTTTTGTATGGGTTTGATTCTGTCAAATTGATCTTTGAAACACACTTTTTTCAATTTTAAAGACTTACCAACCAACCTGTAAGATCAAGTGAGTTCCATTCCAAATACTCGTAGTAGTGAACTTCTACCTAAAGCCGTATTAAACATTACATCATATATATATTTATTTTTATAGTATTATTAGTATGATATTTATCTTATTTACATTTTATAACGCATTTATAATATTTATATTATATCTCAATCCAACATATCTATAATTAAGTATATATTTAATGAATACCTATTTACTATGTACACATGCAACAGCCCATTATCTTTTAACCAATATTTTCCACCCAATGGTTGTCTGGAAGAAATTGCTTTTAGCGATAAGACCGCCAATTGTACCTATTAACTACGTTTGTTTTGTATTTTTTTCTTGTGTACAATAAAGAATAATCTATCTATCTATCTATCAAATTTGGTAAACGTATTTACCTACCTGCAAATATAGGAAGGAATATATTAAATATCCATCATAAACAAAAACAAAAGATAATCTACTAATTAATATCAATCAATTATGATCATGATTGTTTCCGGGGCACATCAATTATAAAACCGTTTTATAGAGTAATATAACGATCGTTATTCTCGAATAATATGACGCTGGGTTCGGCGAGCGTTCCATTACTGTGCATTACGTATTAATGCTTCGGCGGTCGCATGCGCCGCTCCCCACAGACGGTGAACAGACGGCTTTTATTACGTTGCACAGACACTGAGTAAGAAAAGAATGGATTGACAATATGCATACCTACATCTAACCATCATGTGACGAAATGTGACACAAATGGGCCCGTTTGAATCAGATATTGACGTTGTAGCAGAAGGAGTGATTAAAATTGGCTTAACTAGACTAGCAGGAGACTATGTCTAACGTAACATAAAATTTGTCGAATGCGTGTTAATAGAAGCCTTTGCTAAGTGCACATGGCTACACGTCGAGCTATACAATTCCAGTTTAAGCTGATCTCGCACTGTAAAAACTTTCCATACAATAAGAGGCCAGCGTAAACTGGAGTTGTATAGCTCGACGTTTAGTCATGCGTAGGTATGTGAAGCAAAATATAATGTACAATAATCAAATTATTATTGAGGTCGCGAATTGTTAACTTCTGCTACTGTAGATATGCCGCCTTTTTTGACAACTGCACGAAGGGAAACCTAGGGACTAGGCGATTCAGCTTGTCCTATTATCACTCCTTTTGTTTAATACTCCAAGTGCACAGCTAATGGATGTATACAAAATGGTGCTAGTTTGATGACAAAGTTCTCGTGGTTAAAACAAGTACTGCATTATTTGTAGCTTCCTTATCGTAATCCTGTTACCAATTACCAGCACCCTTGATGCTTGATGATTCTCCGTTGCCAATTAAAGAGCTTTTTTTAACGTCTGGAAATCCTCTTAGACTGCTACAGCCCAGGGAAGGTGACGGAGCGTAGGTGACGGAGCGTGTAGGACTCCACCTGGTTGGTGACTTACCCACTCAAATCACACGGGTGTTTCGTCTTACCATTTCTTGCTGTTGTCTAAACGAACCTCTAATAAGCCCGTATAATACATTCGAGTTAAGTTACAAAAGTATTTTCCAGGAAATTCTTTTATTTGTCTCATTAATAACATGCTGTCGATTATGGTTCATATTATTTAATTTGAGGAAGTGTGAGAGAACTAAAGCCTTACAATACGATATTGTTTTATCGGATGTGGGTTTTGGCGGACAACATAATTATGCAAATCTATAAAATCATGCTGGAAGTTTCAGCAATTGCACGCTTTATCATGGTGCAGTATAAATAAATATTATACCTATTATTTTAATATTCAATCTAAAAAAAATATAGCAACTCAAATATATACCTTGATTGCTCTATAAATTCTAGTATAACATCTCAATAGTAAAATTGGAGACGTTTCAATGCCCACGCTTACAGAGGGAGGAAATCAAAGTTTTATTAGATGCTGCCGAGAAATGGAACTAGTGAGTTACGAGCCTAGCGCCGATTGCTTCGACGGCCAAATTGTGATAGGTCACGTGCACGAGAAATCTTAGCACTAGGAACTGTGTTACACGGGGTAGTATTGAATTAAGGATTGAATTTTACTGAAACAAAAGGTCATGTTTTTTTTAATTACAAAAATAACGGTTTTTGTACTTGTCAGTAGCTGATTTGCAAAGAAATAAAGCTGTTTTGTTCTAGCCTTTAGTCGGCATCAGCTGCTTACACGTCGACTCAACTACAACTCAGAATTGGCCAGCTGAGAGTGAACACCTTATGTTATTGTATCAACATAAGACAATAAGTCCCTTTTTTATGTAGTCCTCTTTCGTGGCCCACTGGACAAAGGCTTCCTCTAACACAGTCCATAATTTTGTATCCTGGGCTTCTTCATAGCACGATGGCAAAAAGCGATTAAGATCATTTCACAAAATTATTATACCTTTTTCCTTTATGGAGTGTTTTTTCAAGCATCACTAGACAACAACGAAACATAAGGCGTCCCACATACTTCGTTAGCCCCAAGATATATTTCCCGGTCTGAAGCCAATTTCACTCACAATAGAAACAGTAAGAAACTGATTTGACTTAACTAAACCCACCGCAACAAATGCATACATCTTTGTCGGTACCAGGAAAACATAATTTAGCAAGGGGCGTATGCCAACCAATGTTTAAGCTCAGTTTCCTATGCAAATCGAGTTCGTCACGGCATACGGCCAAAGCGGAAAGCGAGGTGCGATAAACAATTGGATCTTCATATTCGATGGAAGAAGGAAACCTCTTACGTGTAAGCCAAGACTGCGTAAAAAGTAGTATTTACGCGGTTATTCCATGGAAACGAGTTGAGTGGATTTCCTGGTGTTTTTATTAAATAAAAAGGATCAATTTGCATGCTTTTATGTGGGTTTTATGATAAACATATATACTTAATAAGTAATATATATATAATTAAAGCGTTGACAAAGATATTCTAATGTACACCAATAGTTCGCCGATATGTTTAAGTCCCATGTACTAGGGCTCAGACAAAAGGGTACAAGGCTCTTGACTTGTGCCCTAAACCGAAATGCACAAATGTAATTGTAAACTCCGAGTTGATTGGGAGAATTTCATAGAAAAAGTCAATAACACTTTGCTAGACTTGCGAATCGAACCTAGGGCCTCTAGCGTAGCGTAGACTAGAAGGGCAGTTTGATAAAATGTAAGAAAAAGATTATGAGCATTAAAAAAACAAAATTTGTCCCTATCAATCACCCAGTAAAATGAATGTTTGGTGTTCCGAAGACCTACATTTTACTGGGTGATTGGTTGAAGGAAAATATTTCACATAACAAAATAAGCTTCTTTTAGTTTCCAAGTTGTTTTCAGCATTAAGTACATAGTGTAGTTTATGCCCTAGCTAGAGACTAGACTTTCTTTTTTAATTCTTTAAGAGACAGCACTATGAAACTCGAAACACCGCAAAGTGAGTCGTAAATAAACGGCACTTAGTTCGTCAGATTACACGATATCAGCTGTCTGGCAAACAATTTGCGAGCTCGTCACCATGACGCGACGGCCTCGAGCGTAGGGCTGAGCAGTGCATCTTACTAAAAAAAGCTTTTTTTAGTAAGATGCACTGCTCAGCCCTACGGTTTCACTCGCATCACAAAGTATTTTTTGAGACAAACGGTAGCCTATGACTCTCCAAGATCCAATCTACCTCTATACCTATGAAATTCATTAGCATTAGATCAGCATTTTAGGCGTGAAAACGTAACAAATAATAAGTATAAAATAAGTATGGTCGTACAGATTCCCAAGAATACTGTGGCGACGTGCTTATGTTGGTTAACCGACGATCTTTTTCGAATTGAGAATCACACTTAATTTAGTTTATACTTAATGTTAACTGTTTTGTAAGCGTGGCACCGTAATGACAGTTTAATATACCTACTTAATTATAAAACTGTTATGAAGCGTTCATGAATTGAAGCTTAGTTTAATTTCATCTTCAAAATAAAATTATATCTTTTGGCGACGAAAAAATCAGTGCTACGTCGTGACAACCCTATTACATTCATATTGACTAGTCATCGGCTCAGATTTGAGAAGATCTTATGTTAGACGCCCGTCCCTGTGAATTTGTTGGCAGATTATAAGAAATACGTAGGTATATTGATGATATTCTATCTCATATCCTAATAAAAAACCCAATTACATTGCAGGCCTTGGAGTCGAAACCCAGACTAGGGAGTTTGACTTTGGTTCCTCTCGCTAATCCCGCTTTAAAACCTTATTATGGATCTTGGTACCTTAGTTGACTAAAGCGTCTAATCACCGACTTTTTAGGGTTCCGTAGCCAAATGGCAAAAAACGGAACCCTTATAGATTCGTCATGTCCGTCTGTCTGTCTGTCCGACCATGTCACAGCCTTTTTTTTCGAAACTATAAGAAGTATGCTGTTGAAACTTGGTAAGCAGATGTATTCTATGAACCGCATTAAGATTTTAACACAAAAATAGAAAAAAAACAATAAATTTTGGGGGTTCCCCATACTTGGAACTGAAACTCAAAATTTTTTTTTTCATCAAACCCATACGTGTGGGGTAACTGTGGATAGGTCTTCAAAAATGATATTGAGGTTACCGATATCATTTTTTTCTAAACTGAATAGTTTGCGCGAGAAACACTTCCAAAGTGGTAAAATGTGTGTCCCTGTAACTTCTAAAATAAGAGAACGATAAAACTGAAAAAAATATATGATGTACATTACCATGTAAACTTCCACCGAAAATTGGTTTGAACGAGATCTAGTAAATGGTTTTTTTTAATACGTCATAAACTGAATATTTGGTCGAGAGACACTTTCAAAGTGGTAAAATGTGTGTCCCCCCCCCCTGTAACTTCTAAAATAAGAGGACGATAAAACTAAAAAAAATATATGATGTAGATTACCATGTAAACTCCCACCGAAAATTGGTTTCGACAAGATCTAGTAAATAGTTTTTTTTTAATACGTCATAAATCGTAATGATACGGAACCCTCCGTGCGCGAGTCCGACTCGCACTTGGCCGGTTTTTTCTTTTGCTTGAATTTTATTTCTTAAATATAATACGCCGCATTAAACCAACTTCGGTTCCCGCCAACCAGATTATATTAAAATTAGTCGGAATTTTAATATAATCAGTGCCACTTTTGAATTTTATTCGGTGGGAACCAACTATTCTGACATGACGAAATGCAGTCTTAGTACGGTGGTCAATCAAGTTACCACAAAACGTAAAATTTTCTAAGTTGATTTTGAACTTAATGATCAACATTTTAAGGTTTAAAATCATTTGGAGAAATTTGTCAGTTTTGTATAACCTGATATGCTGGCAGCTGTACTATAAGTCATTCTATGTCTATACTATTCGTGGGAGCTAAAACCACAGTCTATTGAGGAGGCCAAGAAGTTTGCCTTCTGAATTGAATCTTCAATTAAACGCCGTCCGTTCGAATAGCACAAGTTCCCCCTAGCTTGTCCCGGCGATCTTCCACCGCGAATCATTACGAGAAACCAATCTAGACTTTTTTGTACTGAAAGTTAATAAGGTCCGACTTCCTTCAAATGTTTAATTTTTGATATTTATTCATCGGTAGATATGTTTTTTTACTAAGAAACGTTGCGAAAAAAACATTAAAAATAACTTTGATAACTACTTCGTTTCAAGTAAAACCTTTGCAGAAATGAACTTTTTAGAAAAATAAACCCGTTTTCAATCTATGAGTGCATCGTGCGCGGGCTCGATTGATGTCGATGTCTTGGCCACTCCGCTGATTGTGACGTCAATTGTTACATGTTTTTTTTATCACTAGCTGTGCCCCGCGGCTTCACCCTGCTCCTATGGTAGTGATGTTTAAAAAAGCGATTAACGAAAATCTCTGGTCCAATTTATGTTACAACCGTTATAGATAAAGGGTGGAATCTAATTAAGATTTCTTACGGTAGGGACCTATTCATATACTTATTACAACAGATGGTAATCAAAGCAGGACCAAGTCTCCCTATTGTCCGCTGAATCCCTAAAAACGGACAATGAAAAATGGGTTTATGTATCTATGTTTCAATCAGTATATTATTTGTAATATTTCTTTCACTTGTGGTTTTCTGTAAGTATATAGAAAGGGATCAATATTAATGAATACAGATATGATTATTATTACAATACTTTGGGCTTGTGTATAATTAGGTACAAGAAAATTATATTGTTAAGGATTTTGTTATGGAAAAGATGACTGATAAGTTAATCGAATGCTACCATAATTTACAAGACCCTTCTTTGGTAGTTGATAAAAAAATACGTTATGAAGTTATTGGAAAGGGGCAGTTTATGCTTGAACTACTTGGAATGTTATGGAAAGTTGCAGTACAGACAGCATTTCTTTAAATTTAATATTTTATGACTAAAAGCGACTTAGCTCTGTAATATTATATTGATGAGGAATCAGTTTTATGTCTCCAAGATTATTAACGAATTTATTGGTGTAGCAGTGGATAAAAAAAGAAAATCACAAAGATCTGAATAAGAAATAACGAACGCGAGCCTTTTAAAAATAGAACGCGACCGCGACGTTCCAATTTGAAATGTTTACATCGAGGCAGATGGACGGTACGTTCAACGGCAATAATTGATCAGCAAATCGAAGTAAACAGCCACCTGGCCGACACTCATGATTGCCTTCAATAATGCATTGTTCCTAGCACGAAACGTATTACCTGCTCATGTTACGAAGCCAGCTATCCTGATTCAAACTATTCGTGCGGCACGTCTATTCCATTTGGCCGGATAATACGGCATTCATAATAAGCGTGCTGGCGTATGGACGGAGCAAACAAGGCTTGACTGCACACGCCATTAAGATATTCAAAGCCGATATGGAACGACCATTGACTTGACATGTACTTTTTAATTATATTTCGCGTTTTATTGCACTGGCGGTGTCAGTGTTATTTATGGATATCGTCGGATCTGCGAGGGTTGTTAAAATTATAATATTTATTACTTCGTTCATCTATTTTTATAGCTCCATCTAAAAGGCTTTGGGCTACATTCTTGGTTATTTTATGCTTATCTATTCATACACTTTAAATAAGTTTGAACATTGTGGGCGAAAAGATTTTAGAGTAAGTTTTGGTTAGTATCAACAAGAATCTTAATTAGAAAAGTACCTAAGAACTATTATCTTATCACGTTTTTTTAAATGAGTTATTAAACATATATTTTTTAAAACGTTGCTCCAAAAAAATTTTCGTTAGTGCGCTTACTAGAAACAACTCTTAGATCATCGGAGATCTGTAACTCACACCTATTATTGTAGCGACTGGGCATCGTAGCCAGTAAGTTTTCCGTCCACTGTGCCTTCAGATGTTCAATTTAATTTCACAATATTTGCAGCGGTATCTCAGCAATTACAAAATCCATCAATCGGCGCTTTTACCTCAATGGTACAATACAATTAGCAGTTACAAACCAGTTTTTAAGTCATCGCCGTCAATCAAGACGTGAGCATCATCCAGGCGCTTGCGGGGATGAGCGTACACCTGTACCGAATTAATTGCCCCGCCGAGTCCAGCTAATTATAAATCGGAGTGATATATTATATGCTTAACAAATTTTGGTAATTTCGCCTCTGGGGACCGTTTAATTTGCGACTTGACAGGTATATATTGGTTGTCAAAGCCTGTGACACTTTTTGATTATCAAATTAAGCTCAGAATACATACGTACTATCACGCCTGTATTTCCCGAAGAGTAAGACAGAGCTGTACTGCTACGCATATATATGTGTAATAAAATATAGATAAAGATTAGCACATGTCAAACAATTTCATTAGAAAAAATAAATGTGTAGGTTATTTAATAGTAGGTAGGTACTATTTCTCAATTCATTGTGAAAGTGTAACCGCAATTAGGTATAGAATAGCATTAAAATATTAATTTTTAAGTCTATAGACTGAAGTTTGTTGAAAAAAAAAAGTTCAGATCGATTAAAGGAATAGAAAATGATACTAATTAGTTTTAAAAGCAGGGCAAAGAAGTTTAAGTGGGAAATAAGGTTGTGGACGACAAAATATAGGGCATCTACAGTCTAGGCGGTTTTGCGGTTGAAAGTCTTACAACAGATGACTTCGTGACATTACGTAATATTATCTGATCTAGCGTAATGCTAGTTTTCACTAGTTCACCAAAATATACAACATACATGCCGTATTACCCAAAGGGTAAGGCAGGGGTGTACATTAGTACACCCATACTTCGCCGGTATGTTTAAGTCACATGCCATAGGGGTCGCCCCCTATGGCCTATTGCCATTAACCGCGCACAAATTCAGACTCCGAGCTGCTTCTGAAAATTTCATAGAATAACCCAATAACACTTTGCTCGACCTGGGGATCGAGCCCAGGACCTCTAGCGTAGCAGTCACGCTTAGGACCACTAGACTAATGAGGCGAAATAACAACAATGTCTTAGTAACCAATAAATTTCTAGTTCAACTGCCTCATTAGTCTAGTGGTCCTTAGTACGACTGCTTCGCTAAAGCAGAGGTTCGATTCTCAGGTCCAGCAGTGTTATTGGGTTTAGTAGAAGGTTGGAGTTATGGTTTGTGCCCAGTTAATAGCAATAGGCTCGCCCCTTATTTCATGGGAGCTAAGTATACCGGCGAACTGTTGGTGTACATTAGTATACATCTACCTAACCCTTCGACGAATACAGGCGTGATGGTATGCTATAATTTAAACGTGGCAAACAACTCTCCTGACTAAGATAAAATCTTTTTCAAGTAAACTCAGTAAATCGGGTAAACATTAAATCATGATGGAGTAAAATATTTTATAATATATTGACAAAGAAGGTCTGCAAAAGATTGCCTCTTATCGCTTAAATAAGTCTCAAAAGAGATCTTACTTCCTAGACAAACTTTTTCCGCGAAGTTCGCATTCCTTTTTTTCTTTTTCTAATAAATTGACATCATATTTTTTTCTGAAAGAAGTTATGAACGTTCTGTTCTAAAAATAAATTCAAATGGTATTTCATTTTACATTGAGTAGATTTTTTTTAATTGTGGCTAAAATATCATGTTTAAAGGCCCTAATTAACTGCGGAGTCAAACTTTTAAAATGTTTACGGTTTCTTTCAAATTTGTAAACTAAACTTCTTACTTATTTTGTTTACTTCAGAAAAAATGCGAAAGCAGTTGTAAGGTTGCGAATTTATGAAATATTTTCTGTGTCGATTTCTTCCTTATATTCGTAGGATATAAATAGAGCTTAGATAGATTCCTTTACAGCATCATCCATAAGCTAAATTACCAAAAATAAAATTGTAAGTTATTCATATTTGTTGCCAAGCGGTGCTACCAACGTAATAAGAATATATATTTAACAGGAATGTTAAGGTTGGCACTAAGCCAGGCTCTAGAGAGATGAAGAAGACTTAATTTCGGGTATAAGCACCTCGTAACCATTTTACTTACGTACCACTATAAGAGATAATTCATTAAAACTCTGTGTTGAAGCATTGGAGTTCGAAATTCAAATGGCTGCGTTTGGTGTGGCCAGTATTGTAATAGCTAGCCGGGGAATTGTGGCGAGATATGCTGGAACTATTGGTGCTAAAATGTATATAACTACAACTGCCAATTTGTCTTGCATTATTAATTAGGTAAATGGTTCGTTGCGACTAGAGATGGGTTTCTGCAGATAGGTCATTTTTTTGCTCAAAATACCTCGGCATTCCATCTCTAGTTGCGTATAGATCACCAACCAGTATAGTCAAATAAATAACAGGTTATTCTCTAATCGGTGTTTCGGAGGCACATTCCTCCCTGAGTCCCCTTGCTTCTACTTTTCTCCTTCCCCTCTCTTTTTCTTAAATAGGCTCGGCAGCGCATATGCAACTCTTGGTATTGTAGATGTTCATGGGCGGCGATGACTACTTACCTTATCAGGTGGGTCGCCGTCGTTTGCCGTGTAATTCCATAAAAATAAATCGGTCGGTAAAAAAAAGCAGGCAACATGTATCCGCGAAGGCTTTTGTTCGGCAGTACAAAAACCCAGTAAAGTTCAGCAGTACATATTTTGAAGCCAACGGACATTGTCTGGCTGATAAATGATGGTAAAAATATCCAGAATAGATTCCATATCATATTTTGAGCGATAGCCTAGTGATATGACCATTGGACTGCCAAGTCAAAAGAGTTTTAATCCAAGATACGCAGAAGTCATGTGCGTATAATTAATTAATTATAACGCGCCTACACGCCGAAGGAAAGCATCATGAGGAAACGGGTGAAGTTTGAGTGCACTGCCTAACCCATCGGATAATACAGGCGTGACGGTATGTTAAATATCGGTACAGCTACAGCCAATCGATTCTACAAAGAACCCCATGGATCCATCGAATTCTAAGCGGATCTTCCGAGCATTCGATTTAAAATAATATTGTTTATATTAATGATTTACAAAAAGATCCTTTAGACGTTTTCTTCGTTTTTCGGGCACGGCTTTTCCGAAAGCCGCTTTACAAAAACAGATATAGGCGGAGACAAATAAGAAAGGCACTGAACCGGGAGTTTTTTCCCTCGCAAATTCCTCCTGAATATTAAAAGCCTCGTTTCGTTTTCATGGTTGCTCATTATTATTAGGATCTATATTAAATTAACAAAGAATCCCCATGGAAGTCAGTCGTCGGTTTTGAGGAGTAAAAAGGCAAGGTTTCATAGTTTAATGTGATATACTTATAAGTGCGACCTTATTTTTTTCATAATGGAATGCGCTTTGGGATCTTTTTGACTAAGCACTAAAATAAAATTAAAACTGTTATTATGACGCACTGACTTTCTCCTTTTTTTTCTTGATTTTTTTCTCCTTTAACTATATATCTTTTGCATGACAACGAACCAAAGAAATTAGAGATATTAAATATGTCAAACTTAAACATCATGATTCATCTTTAACCCAAAAAACTAACAGTTCATTCAATTAAACGCATGGACACCACACGCAACCTAACTCAATCTCAACCCATATTTTTCCACATTTTAACACATTAACAGTGTTACACATGCGAACTAATTGATAACACGGTAAAAGTTAGGTCTCTTGACGTCATCCATCGACTCAACCCTTCAATTGATGAAAATAGGCCTCGCTATAAATGTTGAAGGTAAAATTCCATTTCCCACATGTTTGGTACAAGGATTGAGTATTTTGTTGTTAGTAAACAAAAGAGTACGCTGATAATTTCATTGAACTAATTATCTACTAGCTTTCGGATCACGGCTTCGCCCGCGTGGAGTATACGTTTCTTGTCATTTTACAGGGTAATATATAGCCTATGTCACTCAGGAATAATGTAGCTTTTTATTGGTGAAAGGATTTTTGGAATCGGTCCAGTACTTTCAGAGCCTATTCAATGCAAACAAATAATCAAATCTTTCTTCTTTATAATATTAAATTTTAATTTTAATATATTCCGAGCGAATGAATATCTTAATTTTACGTTACTAAGTCCTTTGAAAGAATCCTTCTCGTAGTCTAATATAGACAGGCAGTCAACCAAAAACCGCACTGGCCTTCTACTTGTTGAAAATAACTAATAACTAAATATTTACTATGAACATGACACATCTTACTATAATATATTATTAGTTTTATACTTATAAAAGTACCCATGCGATCTTAAGTCAACTTAAGCCTCGATTCGCCAGTTCGCTCGTGAATTCTTAAGTTGTCAGCGAGAGATATTTCATTTCGGACACATTAAACTCTCCCTCCCCACTTTCTTTCTTTCGTCAAGCGTGTTAACAATCTGTGATTGTTTCTTTTGTTTTTGTTGAAAAGAAAATCTTTGTCAACTGGAAGTCTGGAATACACTTTGAGAGTTTGTTTTTTATATCTGGACTACGAGATTGTTATTCAAAATGTATTGTTTTGTACCTCGCAAAGATTCGTTCTCTATTGCGTTCAGAACAGAGGTTCGCAAAGTTCTTTCGCTCATTTCAAGATGTTTTTCTAGAGCCCTCGTATTTTTTATCTTCTGTTGGTCATTTTAAAAGATCATTTTTTTATATCCCGTACTACCGTGTACGTGGAATTATTTCACTTGTGATTATGAGCTATACAAAAGAGTGTTCGGTTGTAGTTAAAAGATGATAGTGAATTATTATTCTAATTAATAAAAAATAACGATATCTTACGGGGTTGGACTTCGAAACTAAAAGTAAAGAAACTGTAGTGATAATACGCAATGACTTTTTTAATATTATTAAGTTTTTCGTTTACAATATAGGTACAATACAAGTAGGTACATGTAAATGTCTCATTTTCAAGAAATAAAAATTCGTGTAAGTTCGTACCAATTAAAACAATTCTTTGTTTTAATATTCAGCTTGAAATTGGAACCATTAGAGACCAGCCAAATGTCACAAATTAATACAAAAATGGTCCTCCCACACTTTTCATCTCAAATTTTACTTCAATTTGAGTGTAACGAGCTAAATGCCAAAGCTTTTTACCGGTATTAAACCGACGAGATAATCTGAAGAACGCGCAACAATCTTCGATTTCGTTTATTTATAAAACTATTGCAATCGTATCGTCTGAAGCATGAAATATGCAGATAATAAATGTGAAACCAAGTTAATCTCTTTACCTTTTTCTTAATCTCTCGATCTTTTAAACTCAACGCAACGGATTATGAAAGGTTTTTTTTCATAGATAGGTGATTCAAGTATAATACATACATATTATAGTACAGAAAAGTCGAGAAAACACGCGGGCGAAGCTGAAGAAGATTAAAAAAAAAACAATATCAAACGGCAACGGCCATATGTAAAGCATGACGATTCGTGTCGTTCATTGAATAAGTCTGTTCTGATGTTGGTCAGAGCAGACAGAATGAATGACACGAAAATCACATTCACATCAAGGAAAAAAAATAACATTCCAAATTTGAACATACAAAATCGAGCTCTTTGTGACGCAAGGCAACAAAGCAGTTAATTGATACAGCGTAGCGTCGCGGACCGTCGCGGCATCGTGACCGCCGCCGCCCGGCAGTGCTACGACGCTCGTCGCGTAGTCCGCTCGCGCGTAGCCGTTGCTACGCCGTAGCCGCGAGCGTAGTGCCACAGTGTAGTGAAACGTGTACATACATGTAATTTTTTTTTATGTGTTGTGTATGTGTTTTCGAATTGGAATGCGCACAGTGGTAGATTTTTTTTCAGAGGGATCGATTTTTTTTGGATGAAGGGATTTTGTGTGTATCAGTATGTCTAGTTGAATTGTTTTTTTTTTTACTTTTGAATAGTTAATAGCAATCATACATCAAAAATAGCGGTACCTATATCAGTTGAGTACATAAT
This sequence comes from Subacronicta megacephala, assembly GCA_958496365.1. NCBI lineage: Eukaryota > Metazoa > Arthropoda > Insecta > Lepidoptera > Noctuidae > Subacronicta > Subacronicta megacephala. The sequence goes on from OY292526.1 coordinate 3,625,538, forward strand.
GTGTATGAGGCCTTTATTTTTAAATACATACTTTTTACTATGAAACCTATAAATTCAACTCACTTTTTCGCTCAATAAATAACAATTTACCCCTCTTATACGTAACGTCAGTTATGATTCGTAATCAATTACTTCGGTTTGAGGCAAAAATATGATTGGATATAGCGAACCACACGTCACCGAGGGATCTGAAATTGACAGATCTAGGTTTTTCTCTCGCATTTGTAAAATAAAATATAAATTGTTATTGAGTGACGTTTTTGTAGGGAGGACTACATATCAAGAAATCTTTTTTGAATATGTACCTTGAAAATTGTGAAGATTTTTATGTTATTTCATCTACTACTTGTTGATGTTATTAAATTGACGAATAAGACATTTTAATTTACGTATATATCCTGAATACCGTTTTGTTTCCTTACGGTAATATTGATTTTCTATCAATAAGAGATTAGGTTCTAGGTATTTTTTTTAATAAAAAAAATCTTTTTTTCTGCAGAATCAGAGCTTGGCCCGTGTTCAGAAAATATCGATCTGTATAGTGACGTTGAATTTTAAAAACAATGGTTGATAATAAAAGTCTATTAAGCTTTCGGTTGCTGCTTTAAAACCTTACACAATTTTCTTGGAAACATAATTTAATAAGAATATAGGTATTCTGTACACATTATCTATACGTTTCTTATCGAATCTGGGAATTCCATACATTTTACGGCCATGTATAACGTGATAATGGAACAGAAATTACCTGTGTAACTGTACAACCATTGTATGAGTGGTATCAATACTTATTGATAAAGAGTATATTAACATTGATATCGAGTACATATACTAATATCGCCTACTGACTTGACTTGAAATTATGAGTGTATTCCAAATTCATTAACACTCGGTTCAACGGTGAAAGAAGACATCGTAAGGAAACCATATACTTCAACCGCGTGTTACGCTTGCTCGGTGGTGGTTTATAGACGTAAGAGAGGAAAAAGAAATAAAATAAATATTTGTAAAGTTTTCTTAAACAGAAATTAATATGTATTGCGTTCCTTTGATAGATATGGGTATTAGAATTAGATTCGGTGTATAAGTACCGAACAACAGAAAGCTCATTTGTCAAACTGGTTTAATGGATTAACTCTTTAGACTGTGGTAACATTGACAACTTTCACGCAGACTTAAGATAACAATGGTAAATATATTTTATTTATTCTTCTTAGGACAGGGTTGGCAAACTTGTGATCAAGTGGTTGCTGGTTCGAAACCCACCCATTGCACTAACAACGTGAACCGTCTCGTGATACAAGCATTTAGCTTAGCACGAAGGATTAACAACAATACTAGCAATGTCTGACCCACATTGATAATAAGGTTTAAAAAACAAGTCCTGTCAAACAATTTCGAGTTTAGAAATAAACAGTTTAACATAATTATCACAATGTAATTATTAGAATTCACTTCACAATTAATTACGAATTTGATAGCAATTATTTCTACAATGAAGTAGCTATTATTTTTTAATGGAATCATATCATTTTCACAATTAGAGCCAGCGGAAATGTTATAATTCGACTAATGATTACACATTTTTAATTGTAGACCTTTAACGTTTCAAAAGTCCTTTAATTGTGAGTCGAATACCCTTGGAATTATAATTTCAAGTAATCTTCATTATATACCTGCCTTAGTAATTACTGTTATCGAATTTTTATAAAAGTTATATATATACTTATGTAGTGTTTGGTCTGGAGTTCTAATGGTACGAATTTTTGACTTCGTAATCATGTCATATTATTTCAAATTATCGCTCACTTGAAAGGTGCAGAAGAACACCATTATGTGGAATAATAGACTAAAGAGAGAGTATTTTTTTTTTAAGTTATTTTATAAAGTATATGTAGTAGTTAAGTTTAAATTACACAATTAGTATATATTTATTGTTTTTTTTTAATGAATACCTTCGATTTAAAAGATGTTATAATAATTAAAATATATTTTTAACTGTCTCTTGAGTCTAGTGGTAGGTACTAAGCGAGACTGCTACGCTGGTGGTCCTGGGTTCGATTTCCTAGTCAAACTAGTATTCGGTTATTCTATGAAATTCTCAGTAGCAGCTCGGCGGCGTTCAGATTTGTTTTCGGATAATGACAATAGATTCGCCGCGAATGACATATATGGGATCAAAACATACTGGTGAACTGTGTTTTTTTTTGTTAAGTATGTGTGAGTGCCAAGCACAATAATAAATAACTTATATTATGTATGAATCCAATTATGAAGTCTTACAATTGGTAAATAATTTACAGCAACGTGCAAACGCTATCGTAATACCGTGAAAATACATGAAGAATTTCTTCAAATCTTTTCTGTAGCTATTCCCTCAATAAAGACGTGCGATTTTTCGAAAGAAAATGAGCGAGTGTTAGACGGTCGATACACTGCCGGCACGCGATGTTCTAGTAACTGTAAATCCCAAGAAACACTATACTGCCATGTTTTTACATTGATTTATTTTTATTTTATATTGAACCTGTAACGGGAAGTAAGATAGTATAGGTTACTAGCACAAAATGTCTGGTTCTTAAGTGGAGTAGTCTTCGATTGAATTTTGTTTAATCCGCCTTTGTTGTTACATACATAACATAGCATCACGCCTGTATTTCCCGAAGAGTTAGGCAGAGGTGTACTTAATGCTCACCCACACTTCGCCGGTATGTTGAGGTCCCATGTAATAGGGGGCGAGCCTATTATCATTCACCAGGCACGTATTCATACTCCGAGCTGCTGCTGAGAATTTCATAGAAAAACTCAATAACACTTTGCTCGACCTGGGAATCGAACCCAAGACCTTACCGTAGAAGTCGCGCTTAAAACCACTTGACTAATCAGGCACTTAAAAAGAGTAAAGAAGAGAAAACATTATAGCTATGGGACATTTTATGTTTTTATCAATAAGACTGTATCTTAAGTTTTCATGACAGGCTGTGGTATTGCATTCTCTGAACACCTTCGTCCTGCACCCTGAGCAGTCAGCCACGACGACTTGACCTTAATTTTACGCAATGTTTACTGTTATAAAGTTTAAAACAATCTCTATATGAGATTGTGGTTATATGTTGGTTTATTTTTTCCACAAAGGATGAAGAATTTCTATAAAGGTGGTACAATCGACCAATTAAAGCCATTATCCGCTTCGCAACATCAATATTCTTATATTTTCTCAGAAAAGCTCGTGAGTGTTTACATATTTTGAGATATTATTGGGGAAAGCTATTGTATAAAATATGTTTACTGTGAGGTATTAGATTTGTTTGGAAGATAAGTAAGATCTTTTGTGTGTACCGGCTACATTATTTATATGAATAGATAAAAACGTGATTGAATTGCTGAAACCGAGGTAAAGCAGTTCAAGGATTAACTTAAAGAAGAAAAAAACTACATTCAGACATCAATAGCCGGTTGAAGGTACAATTGGCGCAGTTCGGACGATTGGTTTCTGAGCCATGAGTTGAGGATTCGATACCTGCATGGACATTCATATTTTTAAGGCCTTTAAGACATTATTTTGGCATTTTTATTTGTGAGATTTTGTGTTTCTAAACGCAATAAAACGTTATCAACGGCAAAGTTAAAAACAAATATGTGTACACATTTTCATAACTATAATTAATCAATTAATACGCGTAAGATTAGCAAGATACGCCGATCATGTCCAGAAGTTGATTTTCAAATAGACTCATCTAAAAACCATGCTCAAAGCTTCAATTAAGTGCACGTTTGACTTAGCGGCTAAAGGTGGTTACTACATCACTATCGCGGCGCCGTGTGTGCGACTTAACGTATGATAGAATATAATCGACATCATACAGATACGATTTTGGACCCACTCTAGCTGGAAAGCACGGTTGCGTGTGACTTTACGTTCTAGTTGAGGAGTTGCGTGTCGTGCCCAGTTATCACGCCTAGAGTTACCATCCCCATAACTCTGCCCGTAATTTTTACGATAAAACCATGGGTTATACTATTATTATCATCGGTATTTGATGTGTGTTCTGATCGCTAGTAAGAATGTGGTTATTTGAACGTAATCATCAGTAAATAACAATGTGAATACGCACGGCTTAACGTCAAGCTATAATTTTCCAGTGTAAGCTGAGCGTGTATTGTTTTTGGTCTTGATACAGAGGAAGGTCAGCTTAATCAAGTCTTAGTTCACAAATTTACAGCCGTTAAAAACCACCACGATTCCGAAAAAACTTCTTTTACGTCTTGCGCATAAAATGGTACACGTTTTATATTTCTTGTCAAGAATACTCATTATCAGTATAGTAGATAATCTTTCGTCTGTCGTTCATCATCATCAGCCTGTATTCGTCTACTACTGGACGTAGGCCTCTTTAAGTGAACGCCTCAGAGCCCGATCTTCAGCTCTTATCATCCAGTTGCTACCAGCCACTTTCCTTAAATCGTCACTCCACCTGGCCAGCGGGATCCTACCTACTACGTTTGCTACGTACTCGAGAACTCGTTTGCAACGGTTTCCAACGGTTTCTCGGTTCTCCGAGAGACGTGACCGGGCCATTGCCACTTCAGTGTGCTAATCCGTTGCATAGTCTTATAGCATTAGCATACCCTATTTGTTCAACTACCCTGTCCGAGCCAGTCCTAAGTAAACAACTGGATATGTTTGATACCTGTTTGTGTAGTGCTAAAAATGTTATCCTTGAGTTTAGACCATGCTTAATTTCCTTTGTAAATAGGCAGATAAAACTTATCAAATATAATATACCATCACGCCTATTCCCTGAAGGGTCCGACAGACGTGTATTGCTGTAAACTCACAGTTTGATGGTATGTTTAGGCCCCAACACGACGAGCTTGCTATCACTATCCGAGCACTAATAGAATAGAAAATTTATTTATTCAAGTGACCATGACTTATTATGTTAGTAAAACTTAAAACTATGTTAGCAGCAATCTATTATTTTGCCATTCCGTGGGAGATGGCGCAGCAACGCCCCACATAAGGGCAGTCCAACCTGTTAGCGATCACGCTTAGGATACTGTTGGAGCTGGCCCGCACCCTACCGACCAGAGATGCACACCTCTTTCGCATCATTGTGTAAAAACAATCTACGTGAGCGTCGGCAAACATCCCCGATGCGCTACAGAAACGGGGCAGCCCCACCAGCAATCTAAACGCATTATTACATAATCCATACTCCAAGTTGCTTCTGGAAATAATTAATAAATGTTTTTTATTTATCTTCTGTTTTTTATAAAAATATTTAAAAATGTAAACAATATGGGTAAACTTCAAATAAATGGAATAATAATAAAAAAATAATAACATCGCTCGACCTAGTATCTCTTACTTTCACCAAAGAGGCAGAATATGACTCTGTTTTCTTAATGTACCCTTCCGTCACTGTTTTAAGTGTTATATCTCGGTTAATAATATCCTCATCCAATATAATTTCGGAATTTTATCTTTCAGTTTGTCTTTATTTTATTTTCTTAATTTTCATTTTTCTATAATTTCTGTATAAATTTTTTTGTCATTGGCAGAATTGTCGATAGCGGCATATTTGCCATAAAAAAATGTTACTTCCAACTAATAATATAAAGAAGAAAGATTTGTTTGTTTGTAATCTATAAACTCTAAAACGAATTTAACTGATTGTAATAAATCTTTCGGCGTGTGAAGTCTACTACTAACCTCTCTTATTTATGAGAGGAAGTCCGTGCCTAACTATGAGACAGTATAATGAGTTTGCGATTTAATACATTTTTCACCATTAGAAAAACCGTTTTTCCGCGAGAATCCCATTCGGGCGAAGCCGCGAGCAAATCTCTAGTCTTTCAGAAAACAAAAATGAATAGCGAAGGGCGGATCGTGTACTGGCAACATTTTCATTATTAACCATTTTCCCAGATCAATAACCACTCTCGAGAACTCCCTTTACACATTATCGGCCTTCTTTCTCTCTGCGAATCAATGACATTATCATTTCCCATTTAAAAAATGGAGCTGAAATGGGAAGTTGAAGGGAAATTACTCAATTCGCCAAGATCTTTTACAGTTCATTAATCCCCCAGATTGGGCCGTTGCGCGTCCGAACTCCGGCCCTTCGGCAGGGGAGGGACTCGGCGCTATTTTTAAGTCTGCCAAAACTTTGGCAAAGTTCCTCCTAGATTTTGTTGAAACTACTTGGCTTACTTTCTAAGGACTTGGAGCGCTGGTAGTGAATAATCGAGCCTTATCCGAGATTATATATTTTTAGGTTTATATTTTAGTTTTTCGCATTAAACACTGAGAGTACTTCTTGAAACCCTTTCAGTGATTTTTTGGAAACAAAGTTATATTAAGTTATGTCACTACCATTTCTGCGGTAATATGCTTTTGTGGCGCCTAAGGAATTTACTTGCATTTGTCAACATTACTGAAATAAGTTTGGTTGTCGTGATTATTTTTTTTCTCCTTAATACAGCCCTGTGTCGTTTAGGTACAGTTAACTTTCGAGAACCAATCGAAAATGTAATTATTACGAAGCAATAATTTAAATCGCAATTTCATTTCACGTGTGGCCGCTCGCAAAATTTGTTGCCAAGATTACGTGATGAATATTTTTGATTAACTTGATATAATCTAAAATGCATTGATGATAGGAACGAGATGTAAAATATGCAAAAATTTGAAGAGGGAATAAAGTTTTATGGGGCGTAAATTTCCCTCCTACATACTTTTTAAATTCTGATCCTTACTTATTAATCTACAAACTTTTTTATGAAGTTTCTTTAAAATGTTATTCTTGAAACGATGCTATGACTTCTTTTTTTATGGTTATGTTTATTTTCTTATCTTTAACACAAGACCCAGAAAGATAAAATAAATAAAAATATTTCTAAGTTTACTGGATTTGAAGTTCAATACGGCTGCGTTATTTAGATGCGTCATGTAGTAAGCATTATGTTCGCACACACACACACACACACAGTTTACGCTGGCCTCTTACTGTATGGAAAGCCTATTCAATGTACGATCAGCTTAAACTGGATTTGTATAGGTTGACCTGTAGCCGTTTGTACGTCACAAGATTATTATAATTGAAATAAAGTCAGAAAATTTAAGTCCTGTATAATGACCTAATACATTACCTACTAAAAAATATTATATAAAATAAATATTTGTATGACAACCCTATAACCCCAATAAAATTTACGAAGAAAGTAAGAATTTTGAATTATTGATACGTATGTGACATTGAGGATACGTAAAACCTATCGGAAGATGAGTTTGTTCTCGCGGGACCTATCTCAGCTTTGTTTTAAAAGGAAAAATATTCTCCTGCTTTTGCAATATTACCTAGAGTATCTACTATAATATTTGTAATAAGAATAATATTTTGAAAGACATATGTGATTATTAATATATTCATAATATATGTGATTTAGTTTTTTATTCTAAATTGACATTTCAGAATAATGTTGCTGTTATAAAAACTTAACATTATTACTATATTGCAAAAATCACTGTATAAATTGAAATGATATTTTTTCGAATACGAATGAAGAATAATATTTCGTTCGATTCGTATTTTAAAAATTGTTGCTCATAAACTTCTGGCATGCGCATTGAAGGAATAACAACCAGTATAAATCTTGATTAAACCCCGCGTCTCAAAATGTTGAAATTTTTCTCAGAATTTAGACTAAATCGAACATGGAACTCAAATTGAAAACAGTCGACTTTGCCTCGTTATAGAGCCGGCTACACCATTTATCTTCATTCGGTCTTTCAATGGAATTGCCGGCGACGTTGCCCGCAACTCAAACGGTGGAACTACTCATTATTTTGAACGGTACAACATAACGATTTGGGAAGCGCTGTGCCCCTGTGCCGTTGCGATGCCAGAACTTCTTGCCTTTGAGATCCTTTCATATTTGGGAGCACAGCAGTGCCTCCGCCAAGTCGAGCAAAAAGAGGCATGGCTGTACTATACTTTTCTCGAAGTCATATACCTACTGAGCTACCTAGCTATTGCTTGAGGTTTCACTCGTGCTCCAAAAGACTTTCGAAGGCAAAAGGTGGCCTGTGTCTTTCTCTCCAAGGTCCAATTTAGCTGGCCTCCATGAGCTGTGGTCTGCGGGCGAGGACTTTAAGAGTGGAATGGCCCCGCTGTAGGAGGCATGCGTGTTTGCTATATGCGCTCCTCAGAGTAAGGCCTCGCCCTATACAAGGCAGACCAACGGTTGCTGGACCACAGCCTGTAAATATGTACTATATGGCAAGGAAAAGCAAGTGAAGTTTTTAGTCGGTACGAGTCCGACATAACCTGCGCCGTCCCAGGTAGTAGACGACCCATGAGGGTTTTCCGTACTATTTATTTTATTCTGGTGTACACTAACACCACAAGTACCTACAAACTTAAAAATACTATGAAAAAAATATTAAATTTAATTCTATACCAAAATTAGTTCAGCAGCTTAGGTGTGAAAATGTAACATACGGAGACACAAAGTTACTTTTGCATTTTTACTTAATGTAACTATGGATTTAAACTGTATCGAACTTGTACCTCGTTTTCGACTGTATATCTAAATCGTATTTGTTGTGTGCTAGGTATTAGGTAGGCATGATATCAGTTCGTTATAGTTCAATGCACATAACACTCCCGAATAGATATCACTTGACAAATATGTTTTAATTACCATAACTTTAGCATTCACCGATATGCGTTATGTGTAAGCGGATCAATTAATTTATTATGGTCGCATTTCACCGTTTTGGAATAGCCGCTACTTATCAAATAAACACAAAATTGGAACAGTATTTGTATGAAATATAGGTACTGTTGAGTTTAATTCATCGGAAACTTATTCGGAATTCGGGAAGTGTGGCCTCAGATGCAGTAGGGTCCTGGCGGCTCTGTGGAGCGGTGGGCGTTTGAGAACAATATATTTCTTATCGTGTCCGTAATATTTTGCTTGACGGTTAGGCCATATTTTTATGGTGCTAAGGTAAAAGAAATTGTCGGGTTTTCACGGGTTTTTCACTATGGCCCGGGATAAGCTTATGAACGAAACCCAGGAACTCTAGCAAAGCAGTCGCGCTTAGGACAACTAGATATTCTGTTAAAAACACTTGTGCAATGATGCAGTTCATTTTGTAAAAAAGCACGACGAATGGAGCAGTACACTTTGTAAAAAAATACTATATTATAGTATAAGGCAGTTCATTTTATTCTCCATTTAACATTTTGTTATTCAAAATATTTTACATAAATATATCATCACTTTGCTCGACTTGGGGATCGAACCCAGGACTTCTATCGTAGCAGTTGCGCTAAGGACCACTTAACTAATGAGGCAAAAATACTTTTCTGTTATTAAAAAATACAAAAAAAAACTAATTAGTCCTTCCAGTCTCACCATTTTTTTCAGGCAATTCAAAGAGGCTTCATGATGCATAAGACTATATTGCTAGATGGAATTATTTCTTCAAATTGTCAAAAAACAAAATCTTAAAATATGTATTGCTATAAAAGATTAGGGCGAAAGTACATCGGCAAAGTAAATAGCCGGGCGTCGGTTTGGCAAGCTGTGTGTCGCCTTCGCCGCCAAATACCGTCGCATATAACGGCAAAGTGTTTCGAAATCGGCAAGGTGCACTTATAAGTTGGCAGGAGATCCCCAAATTTGAAACTCTTTATAGCAATATGCGTTTGACGTTCAACACTCATTAGTTGCTATATAGTTTGTACTGACGGCCTCATTCGTCAAGTGGTTCGAAACGAGACTGCTACAATAGAGGTCGCCGTTTCGATTTCCAGATCGAGTAAAGTTTTATTGCGTGTGCTATGAAATTCTCAATAGCAGCTCGATGTTAGGATTTATGCCCCGTTAATGGCAAAAGACTCGCCCCTTATTATGAGAGACTAAACATACCGGCAAAGTGTGGATGTATATTAGTACACCTCTGCCTAACCCTAAATCTTTATTTACTTCTTCAAAGAGGATTTGTTTGTTTGTAATTGATAAACTCTGAAACTACTGAACCAATTTTAATGATTCCTTCACCATTGGAAAGCTACCTTATTCCCAATTAACATAGGCTTTTCATTATCCAGCGGGATAACCGGGATCCTAAGGTAAATTGATACACATTCTCTACTGTGATATTATTCCGAAGAGTATTCCAATTAACACTGTTGTTAGGCATCGCATCAACAGCTGTGATAATTAGTCGGATACCACAGTGTGGACACATCCGGGTAGTCATCAGATAAGGTCCCGTAGGATGCGACAACAATTACGATAATGCAGCGGAGACAATAGTATGACATTACATTGCTGTGAAAAATGTAGGACTACCGGCTTTTGTTCCCTTTGTTGAGTTGGACTAGAGATAAGAGATCGGATGCATTGATAACAGAGTATACGAGGTATTCAGACGAGAGTTTTTAATATGAGTAACGTTTGGAGGTATTTTTATTCTATGCAGCTGTGATATGAGTTAATATTCATGTTGCGTAGCCTCTTTTGTGTCCCACTGCTGGGCGAAGGCCCCCCAAACTTGAGCTTTTTCATACTGCGATTGTAGAGAGACACCAACCGAAATCATCTTGCAAACGTCTCGCAATATTGTTACGTTGCGAAACTGATTTTGATGATGACGCAACTGAATTTTAAAATTTTTATGTGTTGTATTTAACCTACACTACTACAATAAAATACAAAACAAAACTTTATACATTATTTTACGGCTGTCAACCCAGCAGGGACACTGAAAATTACTATCTTCGTATGATTAAAGACACTATCGCTTGACAAAATAGTACTAGAGCCTAAAAACTGATGGTTATTATAATTACATTAGGCGTCGACCTCATACTGGGCGGGATGATTGATGAACCAACGGTAAATCATAGTCTAGCTGACCCGATTTTTGTAATTAATTGAAAAAACTATTCTAAGATCATATTAGTCTAACGCCAACCACAGTTAGCTGAGAAAATTTAGACACTTGGGAAATCCGTCTTCTATATTATTTTTAATGTAATTAGGGAGTCTAGAGCTAATCTCTTGGATAAAATTTTCGCATACAGTATGAAATATACCGTTAATAACTTTTGACTCGATATTGTGGTTGCAAAAATCGTAAATGGGATTTAGTCTGGGATCCGCTTTGGGACCTAAATTTAAGGAAACTTTTAAAGTTTGTCTATAATCTTGCATTTAATGTAATTATACTATATAATTACTTATGTTATTTTATTATTATAGCCATATAAAATATATCTAATTGCATTCATGAAACTTTGCATCTTAATAAACGTGTGACTTTAAGAGCCTTTCTTCTTCGTTTTTGACAACTGCTAGTGCGCCAACCACCACTTCAACCTATACTTTATCTTCAGGTCATAACCAAATCTGTGAACTGCCAACAAAACATTTATTTTACCAAGTTTCGTCACCAAATCTCTACAAACACATTTAGACGGCGTGACAGCAGTTACAAATAGCACTATTTCACAATTCTGTACAAAGGCTTTTCTCAAATCCACCACAATCGCTAACGCTGTTACCTCATGCCTTAGAGGTTACCTTTTGTCCCCATCCTTTGTCGGCTACAGATGATTGCGCGTGACTCCGCTACAAATGTGCGGAGCTTATACCCCGTTTGTTGGGCTAAAGCCGTTCCCCCGGCTTTTGATTGACACGGATATTTGATCGTGATCACGAGTAAGAGGACCCAAATTAGCAGTTAGGTCTTGCCTGATTCTGTTATTTGCTTGTAAGTCTGTTTCAGTGAGCTTAGATAGTTCTCCGATAGTAGGCTCTAAATTTTAGTGGTTATTAGCTAAGCTATCCAATTTAAACTTTGAGACGATTATATCTGTAACGTGACTTTCTTTCTTTGAGTAGGTAACTAGTTGTATCTCATAGTTATCAGCGCTTATTTTGCTTTTCTGAATGTTGTGGCAATTGTTGCGAATGGGACTTTCCGTTTATTCTATCTTACTATATGCCTACGCTTTATTGGCAGAATCTCAAGAAAGATCATCGATTTAGTCTCGACGTGGACATTATTATATTTTTTATCAGAAAAAAATTGCTAGTTATTCTAATGTAAGCATTACTTTTTTTAGTAAAACGTAGATTACAAGTACCGTTCCTCGTTCATACCTCTTTTTCTCCGGATACATTTAACTCCAGGTCCTCCACACATTAAACTCGGTCTAGAAAACCAGACTTCGAGGGAACTCGCGTTATACACATATCGAAAATACATTTTTTATTAACTTTACATATAATTCATTCTTTTCATATCACCGAATAGACTTAAGTTGTTCATGATCTTTCTTTATAAATGGAAGTTCGCACAGAACATAATTTTTTTGTCGCATTTTCTCATCTCGCTACTAGATTTACGTTTCGGTTAAGTTATATTGCACCAATCTTCGTTTCGCAGTTCTAAAACTAAGAAACAGAGACTGTAACATAATATTATCTGTTTAAAGCATTCCTTTAGTACAAACATTGATCACAAAGTAAAAAGCACCCTCGATATTACTACCTAAAGCTCTTGATCCACCTTCAAAACAAATCCTCAAATCCTCTTATTTTCCTCAACCGTTCCACATAATGTTGTACATCAAACCGATTAGTCAGTCGACTAACAAGAAAGAATACACCACGGGATCGCAATCGGAACACCGTATCTGTGTAGTTATCGCCAATTAAGTGGGGAAAGTGGTTTTACATCGCGAATAGCGCCTTAACGGACAGATTAGATGAAAGTACTCAGGTTGAGTAGGTATTTGTATTTAGAAGGCGCTTCGTTTTTTTTTCGGACGTCGGCAAGGGAAGTTAAATAGTTCACTCTTTGTTTTATACAGATGTCCATGGATACGAGACATCTGCTTAAATATGTTTTAGTATAGTCGTGATTAATTTTATATAGTTGCTTTACATATTTTTTTTAATGACCGTTGAATAAATGACATTAAACATTGTTCCATCAATATTTACTTCACCGTTTCCAACTGTTTTTACACAAAACTATGACATTAACACTTCAAACCTTAAACAGATAAAAACCTAAAATGGGTCCCGTTTTCATAGACATTGTCTACACAAAGTAGAGATGATATTAAATGAAACTACAATCTACTAGCGTAAAGAAGCACCATAAAATAAGAAATGGTATTTATAAATAACACACACACTTGAAAAATAACATGCTTATGTTATATTGATATTAACACTCTTATGCAGTAAAGTACTTATTTACTTATATGTTGTTAATGGATGTCAGTGAAATAGCTACCGTTTGAAGCTTGTATTTAGGTATGTACTATGTATTGTAAATGAAGTACATATAGACAGTATGGATTGGTATATATCTGTATTTCAATGTATATTATAAAAAAATCCTGTAATACCAAAGCTGTACCAATGACTTTCATTTCCCTGTTGTGTTCGACTCAAGAACTAGATTTTCCTGTTGCATGGTAATTATATTTTTTGCAATAATCATAATCATATATTTATTGCATTCATGTAGTACAAAGGTGTTACAAAAATGTAGATGTTTCATACATGACCCTGCTAGGGCACAACAATATGTACTTATTTATTATCATTAGTTTATAACATTAATTAATAATTTACTTTATCTAATTATAAACATTATTATTTTCATTATTTATTTAAAGTGTATTTTGTAACAATCTAATAATGGCGTTGTTGTTATCTATTTATAACATTATTTAATTATATTATAACATTTTATATATTATAATTATAATACTTGCTAATTAAAATCATTATATTGGTATCATAACTAGTAGTAGGTTATTAGTGTTGTGTCTGGTATAGGTGTGTTCAATTTTGTATGTTTTTCAAATGGTAAATTGCATTTTTTCAGCTATTTATTTATCATCAAAATATTTGTTTAGGGTGTAGTATGACTTGGTTATAAGATATTTTTTAGGCTTTTTTTTAAATTTATTGTCGCTAATATAAACGCTGTTATCGACACTGCAGGACGAAGCAAGCAAGCAGTTGAATAAATCAATGTGCTCTTTGTATTCTCTCATTCGTATGGTCAAAGCTTTGTGCTATTTATTCGGGCCTTTCATTGGCCTAACGCTGTTACTGTTCCAATGGGTTTGACGAGAATGACGTCACTGCCCAACGTCGAACGCATGGAATATTTGAAAACTGGAATGTTTTTGCGTTTAGATTTTTTTTGTAGAATTCTGATACATATCAAACAGTAGACGAAAATCGGTGGATAGAAGTAGAGTATGATAAAAGAAATAGAGCGTTCTATACCTAAAATGCGTTCTATGAACACTCGTTTTCCAAATCATCATTACCCTCAGATCAAATAAAAAGTTAAGATGGAACTTTGCGAACATAGCTCGATACCTATCGAGCTATTGAAAGCTCGACTGACAAGATAAGACGTAGTTAACTAATAAATGTGTGCGTGTGATTGTGTGTTGGACACGGCAAAGCAACGGCACGGCATTCGTTCGCAAAGTTCGATCTTAACTTTTTATTTGATCTGAGTCATTACCCATTACATTGTCCCACTGCTAGGCACGGATCTCTTCTTGCAACAAGCCAAGAAAATGCAGGTTTACTCACCATGTTTTTCATCGCCTCGTTTAAGCGTGCGATATTTAATTATTACCTAATACGCACATGACTTCGAATAGTCAGAAGTGCGTACTGTGTATTCGAGTATTTCGAGTCGAAAACTTTGTCTTGGCAGTCCAATGGTCATATCACTAAGCAGTTACTAAATTTATTTTCTCTTATCGTATTGTAAACTATTACTGCTAAAGTTTATTTAATTTATCCAATAACACCAATTCCAACTCCCCCTTAAACCTACGTTATAATTTTATACCACCATATATATTCTTATGCTCCTTAAATATTACACTAACCAGTCTACTGCGTTGCGAAATGATTTAGTCGTCGCACTCGTCGTTCCGGGACTATAGCTGGAAATGAGATAGTGTGACAACAAAATTTTGTCGCGGGTCGTATGTCAGCCAGGATAGACTTACTTTCCGCCGTCGATGAGGGGTAGGATAATCTCGGCCAACCCCACAGCCCCAATAAATCGGATTCAATAACCTTTTTCTACGTCCAGCCGTAAAATCCGGTATTTCATAGTTTTTCGGACCGTATCTATAAAGATTTGAGGCGGTTGATCTGATTCCTAGGGGTGATAGAATTTTTATGTCGCTATCCTAGAAGAGTAGTGAAGTCCGAAGATCTTTTAATATGGCTCTATGATATGCAATAAATATATTTTGGATACCAATTGTTGCATTGTTTTGAGATGTCCAAAATCGATATTCTTTTACTATATTTGGTATTTCGGCTACATTTGTCTCAACTGTGGAGGCGATCTGGTTACGATCGCCTCCACAGTGGAGACAAGTGTTCGTGGGTTCGATTCCTACTCGAGGCAATATGGGGTCCAAAAATAAAGTATAATTTAGAATATGAGTATTAACAACGCTTTTAGTTGTAATGATCTATTTTTATTCAAAATCTTCCTTTACTATAGAGAATTCAAACGCGATGGTATGACATGAAAGCGGTTATCTTCTTAAAGCATAATAGAAATCAGTTGAGAAATCTCGAAGATGTCAGGTGATACTGGAAATCAGAATCGAGAAACACCTTTTTATAGTCATTTACTTAATAACGTACACGTAACACATAAAGTGTATTTTAAACAAAGATGAAACAGAATTAACAATCAATGGAATTGAAAGTCGTTGAATGATAACGATACAATTACCCCAGCAAGTGCACGCTTCAAAAATTTCTCATATCTTGTTGATGAATCGGTTGAAACTCTGAATGGAATCGAATGATCGAACGAACGATACACACCGATCCTTTCAATCATAGTCTCCTTTTTGAAGGCTTTAGTGTTAAAAGTCCCTTTCACCGACTGAACTTGTTTACGTAAAATGTAGTTACATTTTGAAGATACTTACTAATTCCACCGCAATTATACAGACTGACTAGTAAGATACTAACGTTACTCGAGGATGTGATATTTCGCGATCAAATATGAAGAAAAAAAACTTCCGTCCGTACCTGTTTTCTTCGTAAACTTTATCTTTTATCTGAGAACTTTGTTATAACGCTTCTTAATCTCTATTTATCTTCCTATTAGGTAAACATGATCCATTAGTACTAAACACGGAGCATACACGATGCATAAGCAGAGTCGTCATACATCTACCGTTTTCTATCTATTGAGCACCCACTAATCCATTATCCCGCCCTAGCCTCACGATTCGACGATCTATGATCAAATGCTTGAATTTTGATTACTCATGTCCTTAAATTAAATCAAAGAAAAGATTAAAATCAAAGTACTCGTCGGGACCGTCCCAGCAAATCTGTCGGTAGGTTTGCATATTACAAGTAATGTTAAAATCATATCACTAGTAAGCAAATTACCGATGCATTTGTTATTGACCGATCGTTATGGATTAATAATCTGCGATAAATGTAGTTAAAAATAAAACCTCTTTCTAGTATCGGAGATAACAGCAAACATATTTTTAACAGATTTGGAAAAAAAAAAAATTTTTTTTAAAAGATTACTAGTAATCTTGTTAACCCCTCGTGCTAAGCTAAATGCTTGTGTTACGAGTGGGTTCACGTCGGTAGTGCAATGGGTGAGTTTCGAACCGGCAACCACATAATCGCAAGTCCGACGCCCTAGCCATTAGGCTACCGCCGCTTTATATGCTGCTTTTAAAAGATTATAAGTTGTTTTTGAGTCTTTCCAAATTACTTTAGTTCCAATTACGCCGAGATGATCAGATAAGCTTGACTCACTGTATCACTACGCTCAGATCATAAAATCTGAGACTATTGCTTCATATAAGCTTATGCTCTTTTATATGTGAACTATCATTAGGTCTTAAGATGACAGCACGCTAGTAATACTACCGATATTACAAATATCCAAAAATGAAATAATTTTTACCTTTTGATTTAATTTTCAACTAACCTAGTTTAGGTATGTTAAAATATACGGTAAAATGTATCACACGATTTAATCTAACACGGAAAAAAAATTGCAAGCGACAGATCCGTTCTAGTTTTTAAGCTTTAAAAGCGTACTGTAAAATTGTCAACAACGCTCACACACAATCAGTTTTGCACACACATAATCAGCTGTTCACACACATAAGTTCGGTGAGGCTTTTGTGTGCAAAGGCTAATTGATTTCGCCATGTACGGCCTTGTCGGTGAAGAGTTTGTGTGATGCCAGATTAAGCATTAAGAAGTTCAAAACTATATTAAGTTTTAGCATGTACACTCTCCGACATGTTAAGCTATACTGTTTGTTGTTTGGACCGACCGTATAAGCAGTACTAAGGTAGTTGAGTTAACCTTTTGAAAAGTATAAAAAGGTTTAATACATATACTGGGGGGTCAGTCGCCTCGAGGGAAGCCAATACTTGCCAAGCTGGTCTAAATTGGCAATCATTCAGATGTATCCCCCGAAAGGACGATAATTTGTATTGAAGAATAATACATATACTGAAAAAAAAATCAATAAAAAATATTTAAATCAACTAATAAAGGTCTGAGATATAAGGCGTTTAAAGTTTTTGGTGGGACATAGAGAGGGGATGCTTTGTCCCTTTCCCGCAAAACAAGTGGTAGTATAGAATTTGTATGGCGCACACACGGTTTGACGTCACAATGTGCTATAGTACTTTCTCTGTCTAGCATGAAATCAAAATGCTCGTAACTGCCTTATTTTTGAACCGATCTTAATTCTGTTTTTGTTCCGGCTTTAATTGGACTGCGGTCTTTAATATTTAATCAGCCCAAATCAAATCACTTAACAGACAAGTTGATCGAGTGCAAAATAAACAAAGCCCATCTGAACCGATATTATGGTCCGATACTGCCATTGAATAATTAACACAGAATTAGAGCTGCCCCACCCAGCCTGTTTGCCTGAATAATGTCTTTTAAAAAACGATTTCTTAATGGTGTCTCGATTTACATATCTTTACTCGGTATCGCGTTGATAATTAATTTCGCTTTTTAAAGCAAAATTTTAAAGGTTGAATTAGAGGGTGTTGTTTCGGGGATTTTGTTTGCTTTTGTAAGTACTTTGTGAAATGAACACAATGGATTTTAGACCTTTGTTTTTCTGAGCTTTGGTGAAGTACGGTGTGTTGAAGGATTGGTTTAAAGGATGGTTGGTTTTAAATCTGATATGATTTAAGATTTATATTGAAACTGCAGCCGAAACGCCTGATTACCGGTATATCTTCATGCGGTATTGGATGAAAAGAGCTGAAGATCCCTCTCGTTCTACGAGGAGACCCGTGCCCATCAGTGGGACAATATTGATGAAATATTGGTATTACTTAGAAATTGTGTTGAGAAGATCCGATGAGGGTCGCTTCGTGTTTTTTCTATCAATCTTCAAATCCAGTGAAGTTTGGCAGCGATTGGATAAAAAAAAAGCAGAAACCGCGGGCAAAATTGCGAGCACAGCTATTGTTAGATAAAAGTTAGGTACTACTCGCGGTTCTACGCTACTCGCGGTTTTCTTGAGTAATTGCTCAAAGTGACTTCCGTCATACCTCCCGCAGCCAACTCTAAAATGAATGAAGGAAACCTTTAAAAAAAGTTCCACATCGTGTTCACTCATTTTCGTAATGGAATTTGCACGTATTTTTTAAATTATGGTGGCGGTCGTTAATACATAGGTACGTAGAATACGTTCAGATGCTGTGGAATACCTGAAGCGTGGCATGTTTTCTTGTTATAAAAAAATCATATAGGTATATTTTTGTATTTTTAGGCATTTTCTAGCAAAGATTATTAACTTATTTTAGTGAAGGGACAATACGACTGCGGGCAGGATTCGAACCAGCGTCTTCTGGTTAAGTACGCCAGACGCTATGACCGCTAAGCCACTGCGAGTCCCACCCGCCATAGGTACATAAAAAAATACAAAACCGCATTACAATATATAAACACGTAGACATGTTTTTAGACGGATCCCTTATAAAGAGCCCTACTTAACACTAACCTGCTTATGTAACAAAATGATCCCGTATTGCCCCTAGTATTAGCCCGAAAATAAATCATTCATTCATTCATTCGCAATCCGTGGCCTAATTCTGTTTGTAGGCAGAACCGACGCACGGAACCTGGTAGTTTGTGTAATTAAGAGTTAGTAACGCAGCAACAAGCGTTAGTGTCGTTACCACTGCGTGCTCCAAGCTTGGCGCTCTGTAATCTTTGAGTGCTCGGCCGTCGATGCATAGCTTTTTATGGATATTCTTGTTTCGATGGCGAATGTTTTGGAATCGAGTCTTTTCGGTAGGTGTCGTCATTAGGTATAGCAGAACCTAGCTGGTAGCTAACAGTAGCTACAAGAATTAAATAACTGCGTCGTTAGTTTAGTGGTCACAATAACGGCTACAGTACTCAAGATTTTTTTTCTCTCATTTCTAAGTAGCCTAGTTCTCAGCATAAATATATTATTGTAATTCTAATAATAAAGCAATGGAATAAAATTGCGCCCTTTTTTGTATAACTATGTACTCAAAACTATGCTATTTAAGCAACCAACCAACGGTACGCTGTACCTACGTACTTATTAAAAGCGCACCTACTAAATAGAGGGAAAAGAGATAATTTCGCAGCTCATATTAATATTCGAAAGCTACGTTGAAAATTTCACAGCGCATGCAAAACTGAGTTGCTTCCGATCCGCTATCGCAACGTAAATAAGAACAAGATGCCGCCTCTAACCCCGCTCCCGACTCCACCAACCACCTCGTTAGACGCATTTTACCGAACAAAGAGCGCTTCGTTCACACTGGTTGCATCACCACACTCCCCAGAAGATGTGCCGGCAGAATTGCAAAGTAATAAAGCCGCTTTGCCTTTTTAATAAGGTTTTAACAACATCTTCGGAGAGCGCCTCCAAATGAGATTACATCACAAACCTCCCTACGTGTGAAACGCTGCTGTTGTTTCTCTCTTTCTATATCAGCTGAATCAGCAAATCGATTTGCGAAAAAGAAACCTTTGTCTTTTCCGATTCGCTGTCATCAAACCCACGAATGTCTTACCTAAACAAATTGCAGAGGAGGGCAATACATTGAGATGAGCGAATAACGCGCACCCGCAATCAGCTACAGGGAAACGAGGCCGTGCTTGAAAAGAAACAAATTAGATCCGTCTCAAGAACGGGCGCTTTGAAATGGGCGCTCTGGTAAAAAAGACCCGCGCCGCTAATGAAGGGTTAGCCGACGTAAGGGATTGAACGCGTTCCTGCGCTCCTGTTTGCTCGATGGCTTCAAGTGTTACGGGGACGTGTGGGATACTTAGACCCTTGCTACGAATGAGGGTTAAGTAGAATAGAATGCCGATTGACAAAACATTTTTTATGTAGAAGTGTTGAAGAGCTCTCCAATATAGAACTTTATTTGGATTCGAATTTCGTAACACACATAATTTTGGTTACGTTTAAAATGTATTATTGCGAACCTTAATTGAGTTAAGTTGCCTCTTATTACATTGATAAAAGTATTCGATACAACCCCAAATTCTTAGAAATACACAAACCCTTAAGGTATATTATTATACTTTATTAGCTCCAATTTTGTAATAATATTTTATTTTTGTTGCCCAATTTGTTTATTTCAAATCTTCAGCCATATTTCAATACATTCCAAGGCGAGCGACTCCTCAATTTTCCAGCTATTTCATAAAACCTCTATCATATCATTCCTTTTGCGTATCGAGTGAATAATTTGGCACATTTCTTTTAACCCGGGCGTTGCCAACGCGTTAATCTTGCTTGTCTGATCTCTCTGACATATGCCTTTCTGCCTGCAATATGAAGATTGGTCCTGAGATAATGTATGTTTGTGACTGCCTTAGGCTCGTCAATTACGTTATCCATTAGCAAGTTATCTCCATGTATTGTAATTTCATTTACTTTGTGACTCGACGATGTACTATTTACCTGGAAGAATAATTCTTGTTCCCGAAAAATACTTAACCATTCATGTAAATAGGTGTCAATTGGGTTTTGGTTTCCAATGTAAAACTTAAGTTTTCTTAGAATTAATTTATGTTGCATTAAAATTTAATTGTATCGGCATCCTAGAGTTTGTAATACTTTCCAGAAAATACCTATATATAGCGGTACAGTAGCTTGAATTATGTATTTCATTATTTACAACCAATTTGCTCCCATTATTCCCTACTCCGCTAGAGTAAACATGGTAGCAACAGGGAAATAAAAATAACGATTTCTGCTTAGAATAATTTTATGTAGAAACGAGTTCCCAATACGTATAAAGCAGTGTGAAGTATTTATCCGACAGCCGACGGTAGCGAGTAACAGATTTCACGATTCAATACATCGACTTCTCGAGTATTCAGGGATCGATACCAGTTTATAGCGATGATAGCTTACCAGTGGTGTAAACGAGAACTGCTCGCAAGTGGGCTGCAAAGGGAATTTCAAATATATTTGTGTAAATTGTAAGAATAAAACCATCCGTGATTTTAATGCATCTGCATTGCATCTTTCATGCGCTGTAAATCTTTTCAGAATGACGAATCTACGTTACACGAATTATCTCTGAAATGGCATGCACAATAATGACTAAGAGATTTCGAAGTCAGCTACAGGCTTCAGAACATCAAAATCTTGACAGCCTAGAATCGTCACTCTCTATCAAAACAAATATGATTAATTGGAACGTTTAATCGATAATAATTTATATCGATACATTTCGATACTCGTACCTAAACCAATGAATTAGCGTAATCCGTTGGAAGCGTCTTCTACAAATTGATTTGCTAATGACGTAGGCACTCGACAGGTATAGTTTCCATCATAGCTCGTTTTTGATTAACGCTGCTTTGTTTAGTTCGATTTTAATTGGATTTTATGTGATAATAGTTGTTTTGAGAGCTCGGTGACAATGATTGGAGATTTAATAGATTTATTGATTGGATCTTTCTTGTTCAGACTTTTTGCTTCATGTTTTCCTATAGTCAGCCATCTTGACGTAATAGTTCTTCGTGCAATAAACAAGCTAACCAGTAAGCATGTTGTTACAAGGTAGTCAACCGAAGATACGTCTGATGAACATTTTTGTATCGTGAATCGTGAAAACACCAAGTACCTCCAAGTACCCACCTATACGATATGAATAAGCATGATCATCATCATCAGCCTATATTCGTTCACTGCTCGACATAGGTTCTCTTACGACATAAGTTAGAAAAGTCAGAGTTGCGTGACTAGGAGGATTGAATAGAAACCTTTGACTTGACAGTCCAATCACTGCACTGCCATTAAGTGACCATTTAAATTATCAAGAACAGACTATTTAATTATTGTGAACAGAAGCGCCAACATAAAAGAATCAAACTGCTAGCCGTATAAAAAACAAACTAATGACAATTGCAAAAAGTCAATTAGGTTTTTTCGCGTCCCCTAGGCTATGTAACGGTCCTATTAAAACATAAAGCTAATTAAAAGTTCTTAGAAGCGAAGTGAGCTATCAATAACACGTTCGAACGAAACTTGTAATTACGATGTAATACTTGTAATTAATCTTTAATGCCTTAGTAACGATTTAGGGCGATCTTGAGGCCAAACCGTCTTATTCATAAAAATATAAAAAGTCCAATAAATTCCCTATAACTATAATATGTTTTGTCCGTGATAAAACAATACTAAACACAATAGCTCTAAGAGTCTTCGTAGACTTATATATAAATAAATACTAACATACATATTGTCACGCCTTTCTCACATGGGGGTAGGCAGAGACTAGATTTCCACTTGCTACGATCCTGGCACACTACTTTCGCTTCATCTACATTCATTAATCTCTTCATGCAGGACCGTCGGTTAAGGATGCAAGTACTTAAATACTTAAGTAGTAAAAAGTTGTGTTGCTCTTATTTCTAGGTCGAGCAATGTGTTCTTGGGTTTCTCAGTAGCGGCTCGGAGTTTCCATTTTTTGGTTAATGGCAATATTCTCACCTCCTATTACATGAAACCTAAACATCCCGGCGAATTGTGGGTGTACATTAGTACATAACATAATATAACATACCATCACGCCTGTATTCCCCGAAGGGTTAGGCAGAGGTGTACTTAATGTACACCCACAGTTCGCCAGTATGTTTAGGTCCCATGTAATAGGGGGCGAGCCTGTTGCCATTCACCGGGCACAAATCCAGACTCCGAGCTGCTACTGAGAATTTCATAGAAAAACCCAAATAACACTTTGCTCGACCTGGGGATCGAACCCAAGACCTCAAGCGTAGCAGTCGCGATTGGGACCACTAGACTAACGAGGCAGTCCTTTACATTAGTACACCTTTGCGCAATCCTTCGAGGAATACAGGCGCGATGGTACGTTATGGAATTTCTAAAGTTATTGACCTCTGTGACCTCTCTACCTATGGCGTACTGCATTAGACACTACAGTCGATGTTATATACTTCCCTCCATTTGTCCGTGACTGCCGTCCATCAAAGTAATTAATGGTAATCCATCAACACACACTGAAGCGTGTCTATTGACAACCAGAGTCCTTAGACAATGAAATTGAGAAATAATAACACACAAAACTTAAATAAAGAACGTTGGCAGTTGATCAGTTTTCAACCTTATGGGCTTAATAATAATGTAAAATGATCCATTTGACAATATTGTCAATTTTACCTTCTAATGGACTCAATACCTTTCTAGACAATTAATGGTCTACGCTTTTAATAGTTCACTGTGGTCAATATCGAGGTTGATACCTCGCTCAAAAACGGAGGCGACACTTGTCTTTGTCTTGTCACAGCATTAATTGTTAATAAGTAAATTAAATGTAAAGAAAGGGCGATTTGGGGTCTTCAGTATCGTAACATAAAATTTAATACCATCACGCCTGTATTCCCCGAAGGTTCCGCCAAAGGTATCATTAGGATACCTTTGGCGGGTACACCAGCCAGTTGTCCTGTGTAAAGTACTTTATATTTACTTCTCCTTTCTTAATCAATCGACCTCAATAAAAGAGAAAATACCTCACAAAGTAGAGTTAGGAATAAACGTTATGTTTTGATGAACTTAAACGATGTTGCCTCGCTCACAATCTAAGATCGTTGTAGAAATATTGAATTATCGTTGATAGTCGCGACGTGGGTCGCAATACGGTAGGTAAATGTCTGCAAAAAAAATAATGTAATGGAGACAATTGAATAATTCGTAGCAAAAGCTTAAAGATTTTGGAATAATAATAGAATAATTGTTACGCAAATAAAAGGACCATGGACAAAAAAAAATCATCCTGATACCTCAAGTATACCTCTATTACGGTTAGACGGTTTATATACTTTTGTTTTTATTTGGGTCTAGCTACAAATCAAAATATTAGGAAAAATATTTACTACAATCTTACGTGGAATTACAAAACCAATGAGTAATTGTACTTTTATTAACTCTAAAATATGCTTCAACCCTTCACAAATCTGTTAGAAACTAGCTATAGGTTAACATTTATTCCACTCATAAACTATAAATAAAAGAACATTTGTGTCAGCAACCCTTTCGGTATATTTATCTCCAAAAATTCAAAATCACGTACACAATATTGTTATTCTGAAAAGGATTTTATAAAATTGTCACGAATGTACGTGAGTGCTGATCCCATTCAACAATGTAGGTTATAGTCGCGTGCTTGCTACTTACCACAGCACATCCGCGGGCGACGGACCAAAGCTGAGTGCAGGAAGGTTCTAAAGTGAGTCGGGCCAATCCCACATGATGTTCTCTCTCGTGGTCTCGAAATAGATATTAAAACTCCTTGCTGAGATTCACCCGAATGACGATTTCGGTGATTTTTAAATGTTGAACTTTCGATCTTCTATTTTTAAACTATTGATGTCCAATTCTTTTTGTAAAAAAAAACAAAATAAGTGCGGAAATAGAGTACTGCACTGTCTCATTTTTGTTTTTTAATTTTTGTTTTATGTCATATCATGGAATTAAACATATGAATGAGGCAGTGCCTCGCTGGCATGTCTACGTGACAGCATGAATGGGTCGGGCACGGCCGGGGAAGTACTACCCTCCCACAGAATATGGTCGTGAAGTAGCATTATGCCTACTATTGCTTTTCGTAGGGTGAGTGTGGAGCGCCCTTCCTTGTCCTTTTCTTCTTCACCTGCAACTCCTTTGGTATTGCAGATGTCCATGGGCGGGAATGACTACGTACCATCAGGTGGCTCGCCTACTCATTCCTACAGAGTTAACCGAAAAAAAAAACCTAACCTAAAAAAAAATACTTTCAGATTCAAATATAGAACTAGGTATTACCTACTTGTTTTATCTGGGCAAACTATCCTTTATTAGTAATACGATCCGGATTATTTGAACCATTTTATCCGATCGAATCAAACGTGAAATGTTCTTTTCATGATCTTTGGATCTTTCCGTTTCAGCGCACATTAGCCCAAGGCTTGCCCAGACCGTGGCACCCTTGCCCGGCATTGTCCGCTGACGTATCAAGACCTTTTTGTTATCATGTTTACACAAACGGGGATGTTTATCGTATATTTCATACATTAGAAGGGGCAAGTCGGTTTATGTGTAAGTATCAAGATTGGTTAGAGCTCATGACCTATTAAAATTGGATTGTTAGAGTAGATTTTATCTCTTAATTATAGTAGAGTATTTTTCTATTCCAGTTTTTTTCATTTGTAATCTATTTTCAGACTTTAATGAAAAACATAACTTACTTAACTCAATTTCCTAGATTTTATGAATATTCAGTGATCTGGATTACTTACTATATTTAGAAGCCATTTGCGACTGCTAAGAGTGAGGTTCTAGGGTCGATTTCCAAGTCAGAGCATAGCATTACTGAGTTCAGATTCGCTCCTTATTACTTAGGATCTAAAAACATACCAGCAAACATTGGGTTATATTGTAGTAAGTACTCCTCTGCCTAATCCCTAAGGATATACAGGCGTGATGGCATGCGTTTAGTCAAACCGGATTTGATTATTAACTAAATCCGTGTCTCTGTAAAGTATTCACAAGTATCAGTCTTATTTAAAGATTTTTTTTTCTCCCAAACTATAGCAGTAATGTTTATATTTAATTAAACTGTGAAACACGCCTCTAATTATACTGTTTAGATGGATTGAAACGAACGGAAAAGCCACTCATTAATCAGCATTGCGCTAAAACAAAACATCGATAAAACCAAATCCTAACTAATCCTATGTATGTGCGCTGCGGTCGTTAACTGTTTAAATGTTTGGAGTGAACACCGGAATGTTTTTCGCTGACATCTATATAAATTATATATAAAATTCTTCTGTAAGTTAGTGCCTCAAAAGTCTAGTGATCTCAAGCGCGATGGCTACGTTAGAGGTCATCGAGCAAAGTGTTATTGGGTTTGTCTATGAAATTCGCAGTAGCAGCTCGAAGTCTGGAATTGTGCCCGGTTAATGGCAATCTCTCGACCTCTAATTACATGGCAACTAAACATACCTAACTAAACATACATAATAGGCTCGCCCCCTATTACATGGGACCCAAACATACCGGCGAACTGTGTGTGTACATTAAGTGCACCTCTGCCTAACCCTTCGGGGAATACGGGCGTGATGGTATGTTAACTAAACATATCAGCGAAATGCTTTTGCCGCGGTCAGTCTATGAATAGGGGTGACCATTCATAATACATTTCTCAAGTTTCGACGAGCGCGTTGAACCGCCAGTTGAATGACAATAATATTATTAGTAGAAGTCAGAAACTCAAGTCAGTCAATCAATCTATCCTTAGGGTATTACCTACTGTTGTCTAGAAATTACGTTTTGAAAGAATGGAAGTAGCTTTGTGTGAAATATAAATATTCAATTGCATTAGAAGCCGACCTTCATCATTGGTGAAAGGCTAGGAGAATAATCATGTGCAAAACGTACCAACAACTTCAAAGCAAAACATCAGTTTGTACAACGGCATTAACCAAAGCCCTAAAAGGCATTCATCAGCTAAACTTTCATTCTTTGCCCCCAGAAAGTATTGTTTACTACCCCAAAGCCTCTTACAACCCACAAAAGAACACCGAAATGGACTATTTCAACCGTATTTACGCACACAAACGACTTATATAATTCACTCGTTCTCCGGACTCGGAAAAAATGACCCAATAACTAAGTAACTCCTCGGGTGAAATAGAAACAAAAACACGATGGATGGACAAATTTGCGCTTACTGACTTATTTGTCTCTGAAGCGAGCGCAATTAACGAAATTCCTTGTGAACAAACAACCACAGATTTCTTTTCGATATTTTTGCTTGGAACATCTAACGCGTTACTCTAATATTCATTAGGAACGTGACAAGCAAGATATATACCGTAATTATTCATCGAGCCGTCGCGAAATTGTCAGCTTTCCCGCCTTTTAATGGGGAAAGAAAATAAAAAAGTTTTAAAAACATAATAAGGAAAATATGTCCCACCCTATAAGATATTCATAAGCGTCTAAAAAAGTAAAGTTGAGCCAAGTTTCACCAAAATTGTGATAACCGCGGTTGCATGTACGGAGAAACGAAGAGGTACCCGCAATTTTGAATAAAAATAAGTAAGGGTATTTTCTAAGTTTTCGTCTTAACTTACTCGTTAGCTTGTAAGACTTCGGCTCAACTAAAACTTGGATATTGCTTAGATCATCGTTAACACTCGGTTTCAAGTTTTAGAAACTAATTAATTAGTTCCGAAGGATATTTTAAAATTAATATACTT
Source organism: Subacronicta megacephala (assembly GCA_958496365.1). Taxonomy (NCBI): domain Eukaryota; kingdom Metazoa; phylum Arthropoda; class Insecta; order Lepidoptera; family Noctuidae; genus Subacronicta; species Subacronicta megacephala. The sequence goes on from OY292526.1 coordinate 3,653,417, forward strand.
TCGCTCGGGTGTATCGGGTTGGAACTCGTTCTACCGTTACGAAAGACCGTGATTTACTAGGGTTGTCAAAATTAAAATCCGCTCAGTTGTAACGTGGATTTTTGCTCGGCTGCGTTGTACCTAATGGTTAAGTTGTTTACGGATTTTCTTTTTCTCTGTGCTTTAGTACTTTCGTGAGTTCTCTGCTATCGTAAATTTTGTCTGATAAAAATTAGTTATGACCATATTTTGAGTAGTCTTGACTTCAAGTCTGCTTATTAGCTATAATTTTATACTACAGGCAGTAGAAGCTATAAGATTTAATAGAAAACACTCAAATGCGTAAACATTATTATGATCGTTTTGTTGTGATTCCTTTTGGTAATGCACGAAGCAGAATTTATATTTCTTTTTGTTTCAATGATTGTTGTGTGCTTGTAACATACTAAGAGGATTTAGTGCTATTTATTATTCTATCATAATTTAATATATATACAACACGTAATTACCGTTAAATCTTTGATTTAAAAGGAACAGTTTTATATTTTAATATTAGAATATCTTGTAATTAATATAAGATATAAAAACTAAATTAGCCAAGTATTGATTTTATTTTAATATTTAGAGATTTACTATATTTAAAATTACGTATATTCATATTTCATCGTGATATTTCAAACAAATCCTTGTTGTAAATAGGATACCTAAAGTACCAAAGACTTGGCCCAACTTTCTTCTTTTCATTTTCTTTTTCAATGTCTTGCATGCATATTTTAACACCACCAAATCTATGTTCGTTCTACACAGTTACTTCCTTACGTTTTCATAATTCATTTTACTACCAAAGTTGAGGTGCACTTTAGTACTTTTTACAACATTTCCCGTCATTTAGCACCCTCATCTCTATTTGTCCCAGTTTTTAACCAAGAGGCGTAACTCCGTTAATAAATTAATGCAAGACGCTACGATTCTAAGTCGGCGTCTCCGAGAGCACTTTGAGAGTAAAGTTAGATTAAACGTTATATATCGACGCATAGTAAACGGGTGTTTTGGAACGGTTGCAGGCTTAAGCTGCATTGTATTGCAAATTAGTTGGTTACGAGAGATTTGAGTAAAAACGCTGTAGATTGCAGAAGAGCTTCGATGCAGTCTGCTCTAAGAAACTTGCCGTTTATTGTGAATAGTACAAAGTTATATTATTGCAAAAGGTAAAATAAATATTTGACACATTCTAAAAAAACCTGTTTCAGTCTATTAAAAATTTAAAGTACATAAATGTAGTACCTATAGGATGACCAATTAGGCATGTTGAAAATAAGACTCATGGTGCAAGAGTCCTGGAACGGAAACTGCAGGCTCAGAGGAAGACCGCAAATAAAACGGAAAGATGATATAAAAAAAAATGTACAAAAGAAATAAACAAGCCTTTACATAGTCCACCATATTGTATTAGAATAACGTCACTTAGTAAAAACACAGCATTGTCGTGCAAACTTAATGTGTACCTATGCAAAATTACAACTCAATCAAATGAGGATAACTCTTTAAAATTCAGTAGCAAGATTTAAACCGAACAAACATACACACAAATACACACATTGTAAGTTACATTAAAGCTTTTGACAAGGTGGCGGAGGAAAATAGAGATATAAAAGGAGATCTTCAAGAAATTCCTTGACAACAAATGCTCATGCAGAATAATAAGAATCTATCAGGGGTATAGTTGGATTACTTGTTAATGCAGCGACGCCCGTACCGGTCTCTTAGACTGAAACAATAGAAGTGGGCCTTGGAGGGTTAAAAAGGCAGCTGATGATCCGTCGTTTGCAAAAAAAACGACCTTTAAGAGCAAAAAGTATCAAACACACTGATGCCAACAAGCGCGCTTTGGAAGTCACCGCGCAATAAATCGCGGCGTATCGCGCGATTACGCGACGTCGCGCGTCTAGTGACGTATGGCGATATTATGCGCCGCGATATGTATGCACGTCCGCAATTGACGCGTTATTTGGTCGCTTTAATCGGCTTTGATTTGATCTATGCGCGTTAAAATTTTGAATGCTGTCGTGACGTCAACAGTAGTGACATAATCCTATGATAGACAGGGAGTCAAACTTTTCTTATTACCCACTCGTATAGATATATTTTGACTCTGTCTAAGGATTTTAGCTAAAGCTTTTCATTTGAGATAAGCAAAAATGATCTTTGAAAAGAACGCATTTAAATAGCCCTGATGAATAGTATTCAGAAAATTTATTTAATACTTTTATGGATGTTTTAATATCAATGTAACACGATCAAAACCGTAAAACGTTTTATTTAAATAGGTTTAGTACTCGTGTAAAACAATAACATTGTTATTTCTTAAATCTGTATTGAAATAAAACCTTTATGGTGTAACCGAATGCTTATCGCCAGTGTGAAAGGGCAATGGTATTTACATACACAGCCACACTTTAAAAAAGAGTAAATAAAACCTCGTTCCATATTTCGTACACAGTCCGGCAGCTCACTTCCTGATCGCACTCAAAGATAAGTTCCTAAACAAAGGAAGCTAGTCATATTATTAATTACCTTACTTAGTTCAAAGCATATCTTATTGGAGAACGCAGTTGCATAACATGAATAAATAAGCTTATGAATTTTACATACGATTCTTTTGTACGTCTGTACTAAGTTAATTGTAAGTCCAGCAGAACGGAAAGGGTTAAGTAAATATGCTAAACAGGTGATTTTACGACTGTTCCGAGTTTAACTTTGGAACTCCCGAGGCGGTTAAGGCTGTTTTCGGATGTAGGTAGGGATGGTACGGTACTCTTCGTATGATTTGTGAGGGTGAGTGTTTTTTATTAGTTGCAAAATTAATGCATATCATCAACATCAACCCATTATATTGTCCAACTGTTGGGGCTCCTCACAGAACTATAGGGCTGACAATACCGTTAGCCTACGGCGAGTTGGCAGACTTTACATATCGTCAAGAAGCTCTGTCTTATTAATAATTAATACGCACATGATTTCATAAAGTCAGAGGTGCATGCCTTGATTCAGACTCCATACCTTTTGAGGGCTATCACTGCACGCATATATATAGTCCTAGAGATTTTGGAGGTCATATTTGACTGTATGTGTTTGTGTAATAATTTCGGGAAATATCAATTGGGATTGAGAATACCGTGTTCATCACGAGTGAAATGGCAGCATATTGAAAAACATTAGGAAGTGTCAACTTTTGCACTTCCTAATGTTTTTCAATATGCTGCTATTAAAAAAAACATCGACTGTAAATAAAGAAAACAATCTCGAATGTTCTAGATACCCCCCAAAAGTACTGCAACATCCTAGAACAAGTTATTGTGACATTACAACAAACAGTCCAGTTTCGGCCCAGTTTCTATTACGTACTTAAACATGGAACTAAAACAAACTCTCTGTTATTTGTAACCCGAGAGGCTCATCAAGGCTAGTCAAGACTAGTAAACAAACTTCTAGTTCTAGCCTAAATAACTAACGAAACTCACACGGAAAACGATTCAACCACTACCAACACCTTCAACAGAATATGGACCTTGTTTGAAAGTTATAAGACTGCTATTAGAAGTGTACGTTTTGGAATACAAAAGGTGTATTGTTAGCACCTCATAAATAAGTATAAATGGTTTTCTCCACACAACAGATTTGTATAGCATTCACGTTTATTTGGAATTTATTGGTGAAGAGATTGTATTGAGTAGTTATAATTGAGGAAGTCTTCTACATTAACGTAAATTTCTTGTGGGGTACATTCTTGACAGATACTTTATAAGCACAGTGATATGACCAATGAATTGCCAAGTCAAAGATCTCGAGTCCGAATCCAAGGCACGTACCTCTGACTTTCCGAAGTCATGTGCGTTTTAATGATTAAAACGCGCTTAAACAGTGAAGGTAAACATCGTAAGGAAACCTGCATATCTGAGAAATTTTCTTGACGTTGTATAACTTGTCAGCCGACATGCAGTAGGCTAGCGGGTAGACTAAAGCCCAATTTCTCCCCACTAGAGAAGACCCGTGCCAAGAAGTGGTACAATGTAATGGGTTGATACAGCGAGTGAAAGATGATTGGTCAGTGAGTTGATAATTGTGGTAAAAAGTGAGTTGAAAGGACCAGGACAAGATTAACGCTAAGCAAGGATAAATATCGTCAATGGAAGGAGGCTTATGCCTTGGCAAGGATCATAAAAACTGATGATGATAATAATTCACCAAAAAAGCAAGGCATACTTTTCCACTTGAATAATTTTTCAACGGACATACCTCAAATTGGCCATTTAAAAACCGCCCCCGAGTGTATTAAAATAACGCGATGACGTATAAAAACAGCATTTATTTAATTAAAACAACGAAATTATCGTTGTTGAAATCGCTTATTCATCACTGAATGACTGATCGTATCGGAGCCGGGTGGGCAGTTTTGATGTTTTGACAGAAATACAAAACAATTTATTAGATGCTACGTCAGCAAATTAAGGGGAATTTGTTTTGGCAAATAAGTACAAAGTAGAAATATGTTGTGATTGAAATTATTTTGTGCCTGTGCTTTTAGCAGTAGACTATGACGAAGTGAGTTTGCATTAGGTTATCTTGGTAACTTTACACTTTACAAATTAAAATGATCATTCCCCACCTACTAGGCTAGTCCGTTCCTGATCAACTAGGTTTCCATAGCTAAAACTATGATTTTTATGGGTTTACCTACCTACGATATAGCCGTTCAAAGTTTTTAGTGGGGATGGAAGTGGGATGCAATGTCCCTTTTCCACAAAACGTGTTACTATAAAATTTGTACGGCACATAGGTTTGTGACGTCACAAACCGCTATAGAACGCTCTCTGTCTAGCATAAAAATAAAATGCTTACTATTATGATTGTAATTTTATTTTGTAATTTTTTGTAATAAAAATTTTACTCTATGGTAAATATTTTTATTTGGCAATAATTGGTTGCCACAATATGGTAACCCAATAAGGTCTTAATCTGTTTTTTAATTAACACCTCAAACTCAAAACGTAACGTTTGTCAAATGGAATTACCGAATACAGGTCCCGCATTAAGACTTTCTTATTATTCACGAATTTGGTTGCACTACATTCAATCGCCAGCGAGGAAGGAACCCGTACACTGAATTCCTTAGTTTCAATTAGGCCGCCAACGTTCTCCTTTGTTCCAAGCGAACCCGCCGAATAACGTATGTGTTTGGAATCGCATCGACGAAGCCCGGGGCTGTAAGGCCCACCACTATTTATGTGCTATGCGAACAGAATCGCCGAAAGGATAGTGTGGGCTCAGAATAGTGCCGATATACGGAATTATGAGCGGATGGAGGAAGTTTGTCTGACGAAATTAACTTTCTTATCCTATTTATATGTGGTTTTTATTAACGTTGATATTATTTTTGTTAGTCGTGACTGGCTTTTATTTATATCACGTCGTTCTTCCGTTATATTCCGATTCATGCCAAAGTATTTTAGTATCATTATTCCTGCTCGCTGAGGCATTGATATTTATGAAAACTTTGTTACCGAGCACTTCATAAATACTAAACACAAACAAACGCTGGAGTAAGTGTCCTGTTGGCTACGCAAACAACACAATCGCAAACATTTGCCCTCACGTCACGACCATAAGATACACAGACTGAGGTCGATTGAATCGCTCTTTGTGAACGGTCCTTAACGACCCGCCTCCTTTTACCCCAGCCTCCCCAAAGCCGCACTAACACAGCTTGAATTCAAATGGCAAATATCAATTATAGGGGGAAGCCCGAGCCAAGAGCCCAGCACTTTTTAATATTATGTTTTGTGTATTTATCTTATAGTTTTACGGAGATTCCCAATAGGCGTGGTACGTGTTTGGAATGCGTGGGAATTGTAATGTACGTAGTTCCTTGTTACTTACGAATTCACTCGCACTTTCCGTATAATCTGCGAAAGTGGTCCGGAAATTTATTTTTGGCAAGCAAGTGCTCCATTAGATTATTTCTAAAATATAAGAAATTCTCATTTTGAAGAAGCATTTCGCCTTGTCTGAATATCTGCTACTCCATTTAAAACATTATACAATTAATTGCCAAGTAATTTAACGGAAACTTACTCCGAGGTGATGAAATCCGGTCTAAACCTCGTGAACTACAACTAAAAATAGAAAAAAAATTCATGACACAAATGAAGAATATTGTATACCACTACACTCCCATGAGACTGTACTAAAACAAAAGGACAAGGGTAGTAAAAATGGCCGAAGATCCTTTACGAACTCACATTACGGACATGGACTCCTACACCCAATTAAAACTTATGTAATTCAAAGTTTTAATTAAATTGACTCTCAATAAACTGAAACTATTTATCAGTTGACATGTTGTACATTTTAAAAGTCCCTTGTGATATGTTTATGCTTAAATATTGATGTTGTTTACGATGGAAATCAAAATTTGTTCTTTTGTGGCGGAACAATATTATGGCCTTTAATAGACTGATAAGTACATACCTACAAAATATGGAATCTATATTTCCTTATTTGGCATCAAATTAAAACTGATATAGTCATGTGTAAAAAGTAGTGTAGAAAGTACTATTGAATCTATAAAGAATCCAAAACAAACAATCTACAGATAAATCAACACTTGTCGTTCATAAAACAGTAGACAAACAAAAACAAATCCAAATCGAAAAACTTTTGTCACGCATTTCTTGTTCACACGTCAAGATTCTAATCTTTAGCTCCGGAAAATACTTTCTGCGAGACATAAATTCTAACATGTTTCGATTTTTCTCGTCATGTCTTCCTAAGCGTGAATTGGTATGGAGCTTCTGCATTCCACGATTACTTCGATTCTTGACGGGCCCTGTTTAAACAGAGATCTTCGAAGGACAGGAACTGAACAAACAGTGCTACGGCACGCCTTAGGAATTATGATTAACTAGTTTCGAGTCACCAGTTCGCTTAGCCATAGCTTGGAGACGTATTTTGGTTATATGCAATCCTTTGTCAAGGGAGAGACTGAATCAACTGAATAAGAACTTCAATGATCAGTGCTACAAGTTAAAATTTTAATGCAATTTATTAGCTGTTATTATTTTATCTTTTTCAATAATAAATTTAATGCAATACCCTCGCCTTCACACATTTTCTGTTTTAGTTGCTATATGTATAGAAAAATCATTATAAAGTTCTTAGTTTAAAATCTGAATTAAAAAATTTCAAAATGCCTTGCCAGACGCTTCCGGGCTGTCACAATGATTTGAAACTGGAAATTTTATCTAGAGTATATTCCGAAAAGTTTTATTCTGTTTCATAAAACTTTAGTTTTGGCGCTTCTCCCATTTACTCGAGTGAAATTTTATGTTTTGAAAACTGATATCTTCAGGCATTCTACTAAAGCATGTTTAGAATTTGCTGAGTTAGTGCTGGTAAAAGTATGTTCTTTGGAAATTTACAAAACAGAACTTGGAAAATCTACTAAAATTATGAGCAAGTTTTTCATTATTAAATCATAAAATACGTTTAATTACCAAACACTCAATTACACTAGGCGTAAACAGTGATATGGAAAATTTTATGCGAATCAGAACAATGCACAGGTACCCGTGAGTGTGGCGAGGCGTGTCTGCGTTTCTGAACAAAGCCACGAATTTTGAAATGTGGTTTGATGCTTTGCTCAGGCATTGTGTTCCATTCTGACTTCACCTGAGATTGTTGCACCGGGCTCAGAAATATACGTGCATGAAACCGAGACCACTCTGAATATATGAGCTTGGTTGTACAAAGGCTGGGATTAGGACTTTTGTTTGTTGGGACAGTTAAGTTGGCAGAATTTGATTCTCAGCGAATTGGATTTTTTTATTGTAATTCGTAAAAAGCTATTTTCCTTCATGTGGGTATGTTATTTTGCTTCCGTTTTTCTCACGTAGTCTTTCTTTTTTATTAGAATGACTCAAAAATGTTCACAATTTTGTTTACTTATTAACTTGATACTTTTGCGAATGCTTCCATCTTTTGCGAATGCTTACATCTTTTATCATTATTACTCTCTGAATCTTTAATGAATCTTTAACATCCATTTCAGAACCAAATTCCTTTGTAAATGTTTAATCATCCATCATTATCTAAACATGTCTAACAAAATCCAACACAACTCTGCGTCCGGACCTCTGTTGGACCGTAATACATTAGCCGGTACATCTACCGTTTTCATTACCGGTCCCCATACAAACTTTTCATAAACTCCCTTCTAAAAGCTTTCTCAATCGTGAATAATTAAACCTATTATTACGAAGTCCAAAATTGGATTAATAAAATCCTACCAGGGTTCTAGTTAGTTGGTTCTTTAATTCATTCCCTTGGTTCGGGCCGTCTCTTACTGATTAGCGTAAAATCGAGAGTTGTATAATTTTGATTGTAATTCTCTATCGGATTTTTAGGTTGAGTCACTCTGGCTATCTCTTAATTTCACATTTCTGCAATTTATTTCATTAACAAAGAAAAGTAGGTGTCAAATGCAGTGGATGAACTATTCTGGGATCATAAAATATCTTTGAAATTCTCCGTAGAAGCTCGGCGTTTGGTTTTTGATCGGTTTAATAGCAATACTCGCCTTCTATTACATGTACCTAAAAAGCATACCTGCGATCTGTGGTAGTCGTTCTACAATACTGCACCTCTGTCTAACAGTTAATATACAGATTCAATAGTATTATGATGACGAACCTAAAATTTAATAAGTTTTCAGCTCTTGAAACTTAAAACTTACTATCTGTTATTTATAAAAGATTCAATTAAATTGATTAAATTGCAGCCTGCAAAATCTTCGATAAAATGCAACAAAATATCGCTATAATGCACCTACGCTCCTTTGAATGTGCATCCATTGTTAGCATTTTGCAGGTGTGGGTTTTAGATTGCTAATTTGTAGCTACAACGGCTAGCTCATACTGTTTCATTTTCCACAGAGATTGGACATGAAATTATACAACATTTTGGCAATCTCAAATATTGTCATGTTTTATTCCAAAATGTATGTTAGGTAAGCATACATCTATACTGAAATCGATTGTTATATCGTATTCATCATCATCTTCTACCATCACCCTTGCATTCCCAAAAAGGTAAAGTATTGGCGTTCGGACATACACTTACGGTTCGCCGGTAGGAGGCAACTGAGTTCAAATTCTGCGGAATTTATAAAATAGCTGCTCCTTGATCTGGAAATCGATCCCAGGTCGAGCACAAGGTACTTACCTCTTGCTAAGTAGCCGGCTTTACGGAAAAGTAAATTTGCATATTGAATATTTTCTTGCTGCTGCGGTTACGTTGTACTGCAGGTAAATTATTAATCTTGTAAAACATTAGTATACAGTATCTTGGTAATACATTAGTCTTAGAATCATTCTAAAAAAAACATGCTTCAACAATATCATTATTGTAAGAGCATACAACAAATGGAATTAGAAAAAAAACTTTTGTCATTCGTTGTTCATTTGTCTGTTTATTTCTAAAGATAATGTATGTTTATGTAAGTTGGAACGAATTTCCTTTATAGTTCCTTGAATGGAACCGTTTTGCAGTGAAATTTAAGGATTACACAATCATGGTCTTCTTGAAAAAAACATTTAAAGTTAATTAATTAGTACAACATAGACAACGTTAACGGTAGAATGTCAGATTAAATAAAACCATTAATATTATAACTACAATTCCTGAATAACTTCATTCGCTACAACTTATTATAAGGTCTCCAAGTTATACTCTAATTAAATCTCAAACTTACTGTGACGAGCCGCTCACTAAGCCGGAATCGCAATTCCTTTTAAAACTCCATAACTTATATTTTAATTTAATTATGGGGACATTTATAATTTCACCCTAAGGTTGTGTTTCGTCGTAAATTGGCAAAGTTTTGTATTTATTACAGCGATTTGTTTAACATCATCCGTTGACAATATCCGAAGGTTGCTGGTACCTTTAACGTTGTTGTAAAAGGGGTTATCTTATTTGGAACGGTTTGATTTGCTTGTTAGTTTTTCTCGATAAAAGAAGTGACTAGATTGCATTGAACATGCCAAAAGCTCAAGCGAATATAACATAAGTAAATTCAATAACAAAACAAAGTTGAATAAACCAACATTCTCAAAATAACTTTGCAATGGAGCTTCAATCCAGCTTTTCTGTCAATCAACCGCTCGTAGGAGACTGACATACGAAGATCAGATTAATCGTATGTTCCTCATGTAATGTGAGTATTCGCAACCGGCACAAGATTGATGAGTGGAACACGCCTCTAACCCAACACCCGAAGAAGACTGATCGATTATGTATAAAATATATCGTGTGCTATAATAGAACGATGCTACCGTTGCATGAACTTTCCTATGAACTGTGATTTATTTAACTGCGACAGTATGGCGCTTTTATGTACACCAAAGAAGATATAAATTATTTCATAAATTTGACAATATCAGCGTGAAGGTAGCTGGCAGAAACTGGTTGAAAAAGCGGAGGACAGGGTGAAATGGCGCACACTAGGGGAGGCTTACGTCCAGCAGTGGACTAGTATAGGCTGAACTATACAACTTGTTAACAAAATAAACTAAATGTCTTTGTAAATTCCATAACATTTTAAATAATGCGAAATGTTCACAAAGATATGTATTTTCTAATGAAAGAAAATTTCTAGCGAAAGAGAAATTCGACTTCACAGGCAGTGGTCTCGGTAGTTTAGTTGGTAAAGCGTCTGGTGTACTTAACCAGAAAGACGCAGGTTCAAACCCTGCAAGAGATCGAATTTTGGTTTCTAAAAGAAATGCATATTTTGTGTAATTATCAATGTTAATATATTGGTTATTTACAAGACATTAGTACTATAGTATAACTATATCAGGAAATTTCACTGAAACTACGTACCCAAAAAGTCTTATTTCTCTATATTTCTCTGAAGTATGTCATCTATATATATTAGATCTTTCACATGTCCACACTTGACACACAAGCATTAAGAAGTCGGACGCCGGACGACATTAAACGCACCCAGCACAGTCCTTCCACCACGGATGAGCACTTGTGAAATATCCGTCTGTCCGTGATTACTCCATGTGTTTCTTATTAGTAAGACTATCTGATAGTAAGACGAATTAGAGGCAACCTTTCGAGTTTTATTTGCGGATGGGTATACATTTTTTTAATGGGCGAAGAATGTTATGTGAAAAAGGCTTAGTTCTATCACCCGTGTCAATTGATGAACTCATAAATAATTTAGTTCATCATAAAAACCAATACAATAACTTACACGTTCGCGCAAAATTTACAGTGATCATTTTGATTGTTATATCACCTAACAGCAAGATACGCATACTTTGCATACTAGCATACTTTCCAATCGCATTGATCGTAGTATTTCCTCAAATGTGCTTGAAACTTATCCAGGAGTGATTCCAGCTCGGATTTATAGGCGCGACTGGCGAGGAGTTTTAAATCCTTTCGCTTCGGTTTGTACGCTCAATGGTTTTTGTTTCACGTCATTTGAATAGTAAATACGCAAGTTTGGTAATAGGTATGTTTGTCTTTTCCAAACATTCGTGTCGCTGTATTTACATTCGGTGGACTATCTTTACTGATTGTAAACGACTCTTGTTCACTGTTCATTGTATCATGTGTTTATTAGTATTTTTAAAGCTTACTAGTAATGTGGGTCGCACATTACTAGTATTCTTGTTAGCCCCTCGTACTAAGCTAAATGCTTGTATTACGAGTGGGTTCACGTCGTTGATATTTACGAGGCAATATTAACTTCCGTTGTCAATAACAGGATTATTTATAAAAATAGGAACTGTTACTGGAAGCAGCGGTTGCCTAATGGCTAGAGCGTCGGACTTGCGATCATGTGGTTGCCGGATCGAAACCCACCCATTACACTACCTGTAATGGGTGGGTAACCCACCCATTACACTACCTGTAATGGGTGGGTTTCGATCCGGCAGTTAATATTGCCTCGTAAATATCAAATAAAGAGAAAATAACATTTTGTTTCACAATATAGGCTCTATTATATATTCAATTACGAGATGTGTATTATGGTTCAGATCAATAAACAATTAAAATAGACTGTTGTTATAAATTGTATTAGTATTTATTCATTTATTGAGTAATGCGCTACTAATTCTAAATCATCTAATTGTTGCATTCACTCTTTAAAACAAAAAACATCATGCTTTATAATCAACAATCTTCATTATGACAGGCAACTATTCAACTACGTAATACCTACTTAAAGTAAGCGAGTAGATGCAGCGGAAGCGTCATCCTAAGGTACGGAACACACGAATGCTACTCGAACCAGAGACTTACGGATCACTACAATAATGTTATTAATACTTGGTTGCATTATAATTATATCTTTCGTCAATCCTGTTGTTGTTTGTATAATTTCAACATCATCAACAGCTGGAAGCTTTAGTTAAAGGATTTTTATTGTTACAAAATTACGAACACTAAGGCGAATTAATATATAAGTCACTGTTCTGTTGCGTAGGATATGCACGTAAGCTACCCATATTAATTCTATTTGTATGCCTACGTGTGTTTACCTTGCCAACGCAGCACATACGGGGCACGGATATTGCCAGACGCCCTCAACCAGGCTTCACGCCGCTGTATGCAACATATATAGCATGCGCCTTGTTGTATTGCGTAAGTGACTCTTCCCGGAAGGCCGCGTGTGTATTGGTGACGTCATCAACACACGTGCGGCCCACGTCGCCGTAGTTCGCACGCGCTGGAATGATCTACCATCTACATTTTCATACAAAACAAAGCAAAAGTACACGTGCCTAGCGTGCCCGTGCGCACAATGGAATCATCATAGCTTTCTACATAGTTGTTTATGATTTTGGTTTATGAAAATTAAATAACTGAACATTGTAATTAAACATACACGAATATGAGCAGAACCGTGGTTCAAGTAGTTATTAGTGTGTTCTTGTCTTTACATTGATCCTGCAGCAGCTACAACGCTGAATAAAGTTTTTATAACAACTTTTAATACTGTTTCTTATAGCGCTTATGTTGCTGAGTTATGATAGCCTGGTTGCCAATGTTTTTCTGCTAGTATGAAAAGTTTTACTGCGTTTATTTGAAGATACGATAACGTTTCTGCACTAGTAAGTTCTAGTAGGTTCTTCTGCTTTGAACATTTAAAATGTGTACTGATTAATTCTTAAATGGATATTGTTACCTACGTAATATAAAATGATAGAATTTTAAAAGGATAAAATACGTATGACAGGCTTTGTAAGATAGAAAGTTTGATTTTGGAACTGAAATCTTAGATAATGATTTCCTGAAAAAGCGTGAAATATTTTCTTGAAATAAAATTTACCAATGTGTATTTCAGTTTACATTATAATCTAAAACCCGATAATACGCGCCAACTTGAAAAAGTTATTCCATAGCTTCAAATTCTGCGGTCGATAAAAAAGAGATTAACTCATATTTACTACCGAAAATTGGCTTTTACGTGGAACAATATTTGCATCGTGAGCCTAATACCGTTCTTCGTCGAGATGGTGCAAACGATCCCGTCGATTAATTTAGGCACCAGATCCCCTGATTTTATGACCAAATTCTAAGGTGATAAAATTTTCGTCTCATGAAATTGTCGGCGTTTTACACCTTCAATTACTTAAAGATTTTCATGAGCGATGACGTTGATGTCACGTTTAAATTGGTTAATATCTTTTTTATTAGTATTTAAAACAAAATACGGAATGAAACTTTATTTTAAAAAGTATTTTGTCAGAAGAATAATTTGCAACTGCTTTAGTTTTACTTATCGCTAGTTGCACTGCCTACAAACAAAGAGTAGCAAGGATCTAATCTTTTGGTAACAATACTTAATATCATTGCGTATACTGCTCTAAGTTCTTATTAAAACCAACCATTACTATTACATCAAGCATCATGTGAACAGAGAGTGTTCTCTTTATTTTCATTTACTTCAGTAATGACATCACATTCACAATACGTTATAGGATAGTAGAACAAATAAAAAACATTGCACTCCACATTCGCGGCTGTAGCTACTTCCATAGTTTACAACGACCTCCTTTCGCAGAAACAATTCTTGCAATAAAAGCGTTCCCTTAATATCTCGCGGTTCGTATTTTAAAATTGTATATTCATGACGTTGGAAATAATCAAACCGCTTTTGTTTAAGCTGCATTATTTGCGGCGGAACTAGCTCTGCTTCACTTTTTGCGTTAGGACTACTGTCTGTCATGGAAAAATGAATGGATTTTAAATATCCTGTGTTAAAATTCTAAAATATTCCTTCTTCCCTAATAGTACCCTTCCTTCTCTTTTCTCCTTCCATTCCCTTCTCTTTAAATAGGTTTGGCAACGCATCTGCAACTCCTTTGTATTGCAGATGTCCATGGGCGACGATGACTACTTACCATTACGTAGCTCGCCCGCTAGTTTGCCGAGTAATCTCATAAAAAAAGATTGCTTAGCCGTCGGATTCGGTTTTCATATGATCACTTACAATCAATCGGTTTGCTAGAACAACAACACAGAAATGTTTTAAACGACATTCATGCAATCTTTATAAAATTTAATAAAATAGCCAATTACCCGGTGAAAATCTTATTTTAAATAATACGTTTTCAAAATAAAACTACCGAATAGATAATTTATAGGTGTATTGTTAGTGGTCGTAATATTTTGGCGCGACTCCACAGCTGTTACTGTTCTACTATAGCGTAATGAGCCACCTGCGAAGAGCGCCGTTGAAATTTAATTTCATAAAGTTCAAGTTATAGTGGGTTGGATTTGTTGGTGATTGTATTTTTATTCTTATATTTACAGACTGTCATATTAGCCTAGTGGTCTCCAGCGCGACTGCTACGATAGATAGAGGTCCTAGATGCGATTCCCAGGTTGACCAAAATATTAGTGAGTATTTATATAAAATTATCACTAGCAACTCAGTAGTTGGGTTTGTGCCCGGTTAATGGCAATACACTCACCCTCTTTAAAATAAGACGACAAATTCTAACCAGGACCTTCCATGTTTGTTAAGTACCTATCATAAATCAGTAAGTTTTGTACTCCTAAAAGAAGTGCTACAGGAAAAGATGGCTAAGATGCAAATAAAAATAGGGTTAATAAATTAATATAACAGAAGCAACACTGCGTAGGTACGGTTGGTTGAATTAAAACAAGACAACTAATGAAATGAAGTGCACAAGTCGCATTCGGGAACGAGAATCCCAAGCACTTATTACCCGAAATACTTGCAAGCGCCGTTAGAGATAATCAACTATTCCGAACGAAGTAAATCGCAAAACTCCCGCAGAATTTAATCCTAAGAAATATAGCGTACATGTCTGCGGAACCAACTAATTGGGTAAACTGTTCACATTTGTGTTACAAGTACATTTTTCAATTTTGATTTTCGGTCTTTTTGTGGTCTTGCGTTGACTTCATAAAACTTTAAACTGTTTAGTCGATTATGTTTATTTGTATAAATTTTTCATCTAAAATGCTTTATTTCTGCCTCGAAAGTCACTTTTTTACGAAGATGAAGAAATTTTAGACATTCCATGTTTATCAATAAAATATAAATCGTGAAATACTCATAAGTGAACTGTAATGTTCTTAAGGAAATAAAGTTCTTTAAACCTAACCTAAACCTAAATAAATTTCCTATTAATGTAATGTCTTCTATCTTGTTTTTCCTGTCACGAAATAAACTAAACACATTAAAGTTCCAAGAGCCTTATAAGACGTTTTAATTTTTTATGTACCTATGTGTTTTAAATTTATAACTCAGCAAGATATTAAGTAGGTAGATTAATTTTGCCGAAATTTTATCTATCTCTACTTATACCAAAATTTATTAAAATCGTGAATTCAGTGGTTTAAGCGTGAGAACATAACAAATAAACAGAGCAACTTTCATTTATTTATGTAAGTACGGATATTTAAATAAAGCAACTCCACTTCATAACAAATAATTGTTACACTATAAAAAGTAAACTCCATTATAGTCTAACTTAAATTCAATTATAGTTTTGTTTTGTATCAGTTTTTGTTCGACCCATTGTACTAATTAGTTTTGAGCCCTCGTATAAAAGTTTGATAGTTTAATTTACCCTCCATTGGCTTCAGGGTGTGTATTTGAAAGCGAATCACGTGGTTGATGTAGCTAATAAGAAAGGGGTTGTAGTGATAAGACTTATATGGGCAGAATATATTTGTTATGTTGGCTTTCTATTCTACCTATAGTCTCATTATACCTTTGCATTCACTATCTCTATCTGTTTTTATGCCTCTCTCTCTCTTGCAATAGGTAATAATTCGTATTCTTCTGTTTTCTTGAGTTCTTTAATATTAAAGAAGAAGAAGAGATTGAACTTCTTATTGTTAATAAGAAGTTCAATCGTCAAGTGTCCTAGAAAACTTCAGATTTCTAGATAATTCTTTCAGGTCTCTGGATTGTAAAATTCCTCATGTCCTTTAGCACTACTCTCACTTCACTCCACCGTGTTGAGCTGACGAAATATTGGTCAACATCAATTAAAATTTACCGTTTCAAAATCATTAGGGTTGGATAACTTTGGAATAACATTTACTACCGCTACGAAATCTCTATCTATTTCTTGTCACGCCAAACATACCTCGTTACGAACAAACTTAGATCGTATACAGTTATCAGCACAAACAAACTAATACTAAATTAAGGGGGAGCACGTATGTTAGTAAATCAGAAGGAACCGGGCACGTAGCTAGATTCGCATAGTTTTTGATTAATACCCCTTAAGTAATGTTACACGCAGCATTGGCTCTGAATTTTACCGTCATTTGTTCTAATTTGCATTCAGCTTTCACACTTTAGTGTGCACTGAGTGGGATTTGGATCTCTTGAACTCCTATTTGGTTCTGATAGTATTACAATTCATACTGGTTTCTAAAACTTACGCGAATATTAGACATTCAGACATTTTATTTCAATTACTATTACAATTCATTTAATTTTACAGTCGTTAAACCTTATCGTTATAATAAGCTACTCAATATCTCAGATCAAATAAAAAGTTAAGATGGAACTTTGCGAACAAAGAAGTGAGGCCGGCTAAAACTACGCCTTGCCGTTTACAAACACATACATACATACCATCACGCCTGTATTCCCCGAAGGGTTAGGCAGAGGTGTACTTAAAGTACATCCACAGTTCGCCGGTATGTTTAGGTCCCATGTAATAGGGGGCGAGCCTATTGCCATTCACCGGGCACAAATCCAGACTCCGAGCTGCTACTGAGAATTTCATAAAAAAAGGCCAATAACACTTTGCTCGACCTAGGGATCGAACCCAAGACCTCTAGCGTAGCAGTCGCGATTGGGACCGCTAGAATAACGAGGCAGTTCACAAACACAAGTCGTTAATAATGCGTATTAATGCGTTAATAGCTAAGCTACATAACATTCTAACTAAAATTGATCTTACATGACCTAATGTTATAAGTCCTCTTATACTCTCCATTATTTCCATCCATTATACTACGTTCATCTATTAGTAGGTTCCATGAATCGCCGTTTTAGTCTGCTGTTGCTCTAAATTTATTGTAATTAGGAACATAATAGCGATATCTACAAAGTGTCTGCCTATATTCGTACATGAACCAGGTATTCTCGGCATTGTAACGTGTGGTACTTCGTTTGAAATACCGCTGACGTCATTTCATATAATTTATATCTTTCGTGTCAAGTTTATTACTGTTTTACAGTACATGAAACTGCGTGAACTCTTCAATATGATTTTGTTTTATCAGGGGTTTTATTCTTTAGTAGCAAAATATTTACTACTAAAACCCCTGATTATTGTTGATATTATATGGGTGCTGAGATCCTTTTTGGTTACTTTAACCTCGTTTACTTTTAGGGGGAGACGGGCACAAAAATATACATTATATTTCTTGGATTCCCTAGTCTATCAACCATGAAGAAACCTACCCAGCTTCTTTCTTACTTTTCGGTTTTTTACACAAAACTGTTATTAGACACCCCCTAAGAATGTTTATATTCTTTTCGGTATGTGGTTTTTTAAAGATTAGTAGCAATGTGGGTCACACATTACTAGTATTCTTGTTAACCCCTCTTACTAAGCTAAATGCTTGTATTACGAGTGAGTTCACGTCGGTAGTGCAATGGGCGAGTTTCGAACCAGCAACGGCTGTTAAATGGAAGAAGAAGATCTAATTAGATTAGATGATTATTTCCAATTACTAATTACTTCTAATTTCTTACTTGCAAGAAACTTTACTTATCTTTTTCTTTAACGGTTAAAATTCACATGCGTTCCCCGGGATAGAAAACGCCCAAACGACTCATTCTCAGTCAGAACTCTGCAGCAACGCCCATTAATTGTCGAAGTTGTACCTACCCGACGGGCGGCCCGTATCTGGCGTATGTTAACTTTGTCCAAATTATCCTGCTGTAAGAAGTTCCCTTATATTGTATTGAATGTAAATCTCGCATTATAATAGCATTGTTTAAGGCTTATTAATTAAATAAAAGTCTATGGAAAAAAAAAATACCAAGAACATATTCCTTGATTTATATCATTGTCGGAAATTCTTTGGTTAGCGAATTCCGATAGAAATGTATAAAATAAAAAATCGACACAGGTACAGTCATGAGCAAAAATATGTACACATTCACTGAAATTCAAAGGCAATTTCCTTCTAAGGAATCTTATGCGAACGTAGAAATATTGTACAAATTAGTAAAGTATGTGTTTAAAGGTTGAATTTTACTGAATGTGTACATATTGGTCTTCGTGACTCGTGACCTCACGTTTATGCTGACGTACGTGAGGTTAGTTTATTTTGGACGTGCATATTTAATTGTGTCTACCAGGCGGTCATGACTGTAATATTCAAACACTGTAACAATGTATACCCATGCATGTCCATATGCATACCTATGCATGGCCATATGCATTGTTATCATACTCATGCATGCCTGTTCTAAAGTTACACTGCGATAAGGATCATAGGAACAGAGTTTCAAAGGCTTTTAGCGCACATCATTAGAATATGGCTTATTACAAACCATTTGTTAGTTCCACTTCTCTGCAAGCCAATAAGCTTCTAAATGTCTGTCTAACTACCCCCCTTTAAAACTACACACAGTAAGTGGACACGGGCATTACGCTAAATGGCTGCCAAAGTTTGGTTAGAATACATGAAAATGGATACTGCAAACGCAAAGGGAATATTACATGGAACGAGTAGCTGTTTGACAACTCTGCGGTGATATGGTTTCCTGGTACTTGAGTGCTAATTACGTTTATGTGGTGATTAATTAATTTTGCCAAGTGTACCTACCTACATCTTTATATTTTAGCCTATTAGAGAAGTGTGATCGTGATAATATAATATTCTGTGACTATACCAGTTATTTTTTATTAAAAAGATAAAAAAAAAATATTATTATTATGAGCCTGTAGTGTTCCACTGCAGGGCAAAGGCCTTCCCACTCTTCTTCCACTTCTCTCTGTCTGTTGCCGTAGAGGACCAATAAAAAAAATGTGAAAGAAAAATACAATCTCGAGTAGGATTCGATTCTGCGTCTCTCCGGTTAAGTCCACCGGAAGCTTTAGCCACTAGAACACCGAAACCTCTGCCAATGATAGATATCACAGTAAAAAAAGACGTAGAATGTAGAATAGAATTTCGAAAATTTCTCTTCCACTTTCTACGTCTTAATGTGACGTCAGCCACATCTATTAAAGATATGTCTATGTTTTACACCTGACAAGAAAGAAGTTATTTGCCTAATATCTGTGTATTCTATGATCATCATATGGGTCAAGGAACTTCCTCTGCTGAACAAAGGACTTTCCTATAGATATTTAATCATTTGAAAGAAAACAATCAGGCATGTATCATAGGGCGGTTAGACAGAGGCAATATGAAAATTACCAGGCACAAATCCAGACTCCGAGAATTTCTTAGAAAAGCCCTTTATCACTTTGCTCGACCTGGGAATCGAACCTAAGACCTCAGGTGTAGCAGTCACGCTTAGGAACACTAGAATAATGAGTCTTTCAGACATCTTTTAAAACAGACAACTCTTGTTATCACACTTTAAATACAATATTGAAATCAGACCCAAGTTTACCATTAAAAAATAATGTGAATAAAATAAGTTAGTTATGTATTGAATAAAACTTTGTCTTTAATTAATGACTGAAACGTGTGCTGTGTACGACAGAAAGATACGTTAAACATGTGTGTGTGCAAATAATACGTCTCCAAACAATATGGCAGCGTAAACATTATACTGTAAATATGTCTGTCTGCCTATGTACATAACTCTTGTATAATATTGCACATAGTAATTTCTTTTGAAAGAAAAAAAAAAGTTAATTTTATATGGTAGCGTGCTTTCGCCTGAAGGAGATTTACAACAGCGCCATCTAGCAAAAGCAGATATTTCGCCATCGCCCTAATTACTAAACAACGGAAAATCGTGTTATTCCGTTATTTATATTGAATTGACAAATCTTCCTTACTATACCAACAGTATAACGTGTTGTTTATGCAAATTTCAACTCTATTTCAATTAAAAACAAGGTGAAACATTTGAAAATAGCACACGCGTGCTCCCTCGTACATGCACCGCTTCACGCAAACTCGGTTAACTTAAATTGGTTTACATTTAAAAGTCGATAAACACTGCTTCAAGGAACTAGATAACGGAGAGTGAATAATGGAGGAAAAACTAGCGTAATTTGTTGAAAGTTAAATACCTATCACGATACCATCACATAAATTAAAAGCTTTGTAACAGGCGTTGGATGAATTGGGCTTACCATGAAGAGATAGTTTTGTTTGACTAATCTTTACTAATACATATAGAGGTAAATTTTGTGATTGTGGTTGTAGGGGGGTAATCTCTGGTTCCACTGAAAAGATTTTGAAAATTATTTTTATAAAAAGCCTCGTTATTTGTGAGTGTCAAAGGTGTTCTCCCAACGAAGTGGGCACAGGTAAGCTAGTACATTACATTATTCAAATTTGTAGGTAATACTTATACTAATCTATATTATTAACATACTATTACGCCTGTACTCCCCGTAGCGTTTATAATAATTTCTAATGTACCCTCAGTTTTCCGGTATGTTTTAGGTCCCATGTAATCAAATCAAATCAATCAAATCAAATGTTTTTATTTCAAATAAGCTTTTACAAGCGTTTATGAAACGTTATTGACTCTAGTTGCACGGTTCCAAAAGGTTGATCCTATGGAGAAGAATCCGGCAAGAAACTCCATGGACACTCTTTTAAAATAAAAGATGTTACATTATTCACTTTACACTCTGGCGATAACAGGATGTGAGTACATCGGAGGTTTATGTCATAATTAGCCTGAAGTCAGGATTAAAATTAGATAAGGTTCTCAGAATCTGAGAACTCAATGTCAATCTAAAACAGATAACATATGTGAAATAATACACATCATCAAAATATATTAACTATAAACTACTTAGACATAAGTGGCTACAATGTACTCACATTTACAGTTCCTGTATACATAAAGTTCTAGTAAACAATACAAAAGAAAATTGTGAGTGACTAGGTAACCTCAGGGTGCCAGGGAGACCACCAGTGCATCAGTATTTCAGTATTTAATAGTGGGCGAGTCTATTGCCATTCACCTGGCTCAAATCCAGACTGCGAACTGGACTGCCTTATTAGTCCAGTGGTCCTGGCGGAACTCCTGGAGTTGATATATCCTGGGTCGGGCGAAGAGCTATAGATTTTTTCTATTAAATTTTCAGTTGTAGCTCGGAAGCTAGATTATTGACCCGTTAACATGAAACCTAAACATGCCAGCGAAGGATGGGTGTACATTAGTACACTTCTGCCTAACACTTCGGGAAATACAGGCACCTTTTATATCAATATCTAACAGTATAGTATCAAAAATTACAAAGGTAAACTTCACAGTAGGAACACAAACACTAAATCACAACATGGAACATATGTCAGACTCAAGCGAACCTCACTTAGTCAACAAAATCACTCTCATTTAACTTCCACGAGACGTTTGCGTAAGAATAGGACACGGTGATACCGCTCATCATAATGACAAAGATCTCGTCTCAGCACACTTAATTAATTATTGTGTTTACTGATTAACATTCGCCATTCACAACTTGGTTAGTTAGCGAATTTACATCCAGATGGAGTGGTTGAATTGTTAAGGATTAAATTTGGTCTTGGACGAGACTCTAATTGCGTTTATTGCTTTGGTTATGCAAGAAATAATAACTTTTTGAACGAATAAAAATGTTTTAATGCGATAAGTTGGATACCTTCAGAATCATTGGTCAAACATAAAAATAAAAATATATTTGGGAGTATCATTATCTAAGTAAAAAGTATCGTTAAAATTGATACATAAACAAGAAAGAAAAACGCGAAAAAATATACGCGAATATAGATACATAAAAGATAATATCTATACATATACGGACTAACTTTTCATTACGAAGTCTTGCTGAAACTTTAACTAGGAATATTTTTTTGCCTTTAGGGTTATCAAGAGGAACGTTGATAGAATTGTTATTTTAATCTTTCAATAGTTCCTTCTAAATATTGCATCACTATATGCTGCGAAAAAACTTCCTATATCATTCCTTATTTCTGATCACCTTGGTTAAAAATTTTCGTTTTAGAATCTATGAAAGAATCATAATTTACAATATTTGTATTTTGATGATCTTTCCCATTGGATTCCTAATTTAAACTAGTGAAAATTATTCTATACACAAAATTTACGGTAAAATTTTCCATAAATGTACCATAACAATAATACTAACGTCACCCTAGAGTTCAGTTATCAGTGGGTAGATGTGAAACAAAAGTCAATACGTTTCCTTTAAACAATGTGGAACAAGCTGCTTCTACAACCATATCAAAGGATGACGTACATTTTACATTCAACTATTACAATAATGTTATGGACGTATCCGTTGAAGGACTTTATGATGCTGTGTTTTGAATTATACTTATTACTATGTAACCTGTCAGTTATGTCGTTCTACTCATGCTTAGTACTGAGGTAGGGGCTTATTATGACGTCACTTAGGCAATAATTTTTTTGTCGTCAATCTTGTATTCATTTCAGTGATATCAATGTTTATTATTTTGTCTTGTGTTATAATAAACTTTCTTCTGTTTAACGTTATATTAGACTTTGGACCATATTCTAAAAGAAGTAACCCTCTATCATACTAATATACTTTGCTCGACCTGGGAATCGAACCTAAGACCTCAGGTGTAGCAGTCACGCTTAGGAACACTAGAATAATGAGTCTTTCAGACATCTTTTAAAACAGACAACTCTTGTTATCACACTTTAAATACAATATTGAAATCAGACCCAAGTTTACCATTAAAAAATAATGTGAATAAAATAAGTTAGTTATGTATTGAATAAAACTTTGTCTTTAATTAATGACTGAAACGTGTGCTGTGTACGACAGAAAGATACGTTAAACATGTGTGTGTGCAAATAATACGTCTCCAAACAATATGGCAGCGTAAACATTATACTGTAAATATGTCTGTCTGCCTATGTACATAACTCTTGTATAATATTGCACATAGTAATTTCTTTTGAAAGAAAAAAAAAAGTTAATTTTATATGGTAGCGTGCTTTCGCCTGAAGGAGATTTACAACAGCGCCATCTAGCAAAAGCAGATATTTCGCCATCGCCCTAATTACTAAACAACGGAAAATCGTGTTATTCCGTTATTTATATTGAATTGACAAATCTTCCTTACTATACCAACAGTATAACGTGTTGTTTATGCAAATTTCAACTCTATTTCAATTAAAAACAAGGTGAAACATTTGAAAATAGCACACGCGTGCTCCCTCGTACATGCACCGCTTCACGCAAACTCGGTTAACTTAAATTGGTTTACATTTAAAAGTCGATAAACACTGCTTCAAGGAACTAGATAACGGAGAGTGAATAATGGAGGAAAAACTAGCGTAATTTGTTGAAAGTTAAATACCTATCACGATACCATCACATAAATTAAAAGCTTTGTAACAGGCGTTGGATGAATTGGGCTTACCATGAAGAGATAGTTTTGTTTGACTAATCTTTACTAATACATATAGAGGTAAATTTTGTGATTGTGGTTGTAGGGGGGTAATCTCTGGTTCCACTGAAAAGATTTTGAAAATTATTTTTATAAAAAGCCTCGTTATTTGTGAGTGTCAAAGGTGTTCTCCCAACGAAGTGGGCACAGGTAAGCTAGTACATTACATTATTCAAATTTGTAGGTAATACTTATACTAATCTATATTATTAACATACTATTACGCCTGTACTCCCCGTAGCGTTTATAATAATTTCTAATGTACCCTCAGTTTTCCGGTATGTTTTAGGTCCCATGTAATCAAATCAAATCAATCAAATCAAATGTTTTTATTTCAAATAAGCTTTTACAAGCGTTTATGAAACGTTATTGACTCTAGTTGCACGGTTCCAAAAGGTTGATCCTATGGAGAAGAATCCGGCAAGAAACTCCATGGACACTCTTTTAAAATAAAAGATGTTACATTATTCACTTTACACTCTGGCGATAACAGGATGTGAGTACATCGGAGGTTTATGTCATAATTAGCCTGAAGTCAGGATTAAAATTAGATAAGGTTCTCAGAATCTGAGAACTCAATGTCAATCTAAAACAGATAACATATGTGAAATAATACACATCATCAAAATATATTAACTATAAACTACTTAGACATAAGTGGCTACAATGTACTCACATTTACAGTTCCTGTATACATAAAGTTCTAGTAAACAATACAAAAGAAAATTGTGAGTGACTAGGTAACCTCAGGGTGCCAGGGAGACCACCAGTGCATCAGTATTTCAGTATTTAATAGTGGGCGAGTCTATTGCCATTCACCTGGCTCAAATCCAGACTGCGAACTGGACTGCCTTATTAGTCCAGTGGTCCTGGCGGAACTCCTGGAGTTGATATATCCTGGGTCGGGCGAAGAGCTATAGATTTTTTCTATTAAATTTTCAGTTGTAGCTCGGAAGCTAGATTATTGACCCGTTAACATGAAACCTAAACATGCCAGCGAAGGATGGGTGTACATTAGTACACTTCTGCCTAACACTTCGGGAAATACAGGCACCTTTTATATCAATATCTAACAGTATAGTATCAAAAATTACAAAGGTAAACTTCACAGTAGGAACACAAACACTAAATCACAACATGGAACATATGTCAGACTCAAGCGAACCTCACTTAGTCAACAAAATCACTCTCATTTAACTTCCACGAGACGTTTGCGTAAGAATAGGACACGGTGATACCGCTCATCATAATGACAAAGATCTCGTCTCAGCAGACTTAATTAATTATTGTGTTTACTGATTAACATTCGCCATTCACAACTTGGTTAGTTAGCGAATTTACATCCAGATGGAGTGGTTGAATTGTTAAGGATTAAATTTGGTCTTGGACGAGACTCTAATTGCGTTTATTGCTTTGGTTATGCAAGAAATAATAACTTTTTGAACGAATAAAAATGTTTTAATGCGATAAGTTGGATACCTTCAGAATCATTGGTCAAACATAAAAATAAAAATATATTTGGGAGTATCATTATCTAAGTAAAAAGTATCGTTAAAATTGATACATAAACAAGAAAGAAAAACGCGAAAAAATATACGCGAATATAGATACATAAAAGATAATATCTATACATATACGGACTAACTTTTCATTACGAAGTCTTGCTGAAACTTTAACTAGGAATATTTTTTTGCCTTTAGGGTTATCAAGAGGAACGTTGATAGAATTGTTATTTTAATCTTTCAATAGTTCCTTCTAAATATTGCATCACTATATGCTGCGAAAAAACTTCCTATATCATTCCTTATTTCTGATCACCTTGGTTAAAAATTTTCGTTTTAGAATCTATGAAAGAATCATAATTTACAATATTTGTATTTTGATGATCTTTCCCATTGGATTCCTAATTTAAACTAGTGAAAATTATTCTATACACAAAATTTACGGTAAAATTTTCCATAAATGTACCATAACAATAATACTAACGTCACCCTAGAGTTCAGTTATCAGTGGGTAGATGTGAAACAAAAGTCAATACGTTTCCTTTAAACAATGTGGAACAAGCTGCTTCTACAACCATATCAAAGGATGACGTACATTTTACATTCAACTATTACAATAATGTTATGGACGTATCCGTTGAAGGACTTTATGATGCTGTGTTTTGAATTATACTTATTACTATGTAACCTGTCAGTTATGTCGTTCTACTCATGCTTAGTACTGAGGTAGGGGCTTATTATGACGTCACTTAGGCAATAATTTTTTTGTCGTCAATCTTGTATTCATTTCAGTGATATCAATGTTTATTATTTTGTCTTGTGTTATAATAAACTTTCTTCTGTTTAACGTTATATTAGACTTTGGACCATATTCTAAAAGAAGTAACCCTCTATCATACTAATATAACAACACTTTTCACCGATTAATTAACAAATTATAGACTCAATACCAAACTTAATCAGAGAGAGCTTTACCGATACCACTCCAGGATAGCAAGAGAAGGATATTTAATTAAATATACCAAAAAATCCGCTTATGATTTTAAACTAAGCAAATGAATGACAAATGGTGACGTGACTAGGCAAATGGTGACTTTTGAAGATTCCATCTATAAATAAAATGAGTATTATGAACAGAAGCCGAAACATGACTGCCTCGTTGGTCTAATGGTCCCAATCGTGACTGCTACGCTAGAGGTCTTGGGTTCGATCCCCAGGTCGAGCAAAGTGTTATTGGGTTTTTCTATGAAATTCTCAGTAGCAGCTCGGAGTCTGGATTTGTGCCCGGTGAATGGCAATAGGCTCGCCCCCCTATTACATGGGACCTAAACATACCGTCGAACTGTGGGTGTACATTAAGTACACCTCTGCCCAACCCTTCGGGGAATACAGGCGTGATGGTATGTATGTATGAACAGAAGCGACTTGCGCTTGCTCTCATAAAACTTTAGACACAATAATTTGTTATGCCCGTCGTAACTCTACTGTACCTTTTTTGTTTGTATTTTTTTTTTATTTTAGCGATATATCATTTGACTTGTCTTCTTTCATAATATAAACTTACATTTGACCTTCACACAAACGTACACGTATTGTAACCTCATCATTATGCAGTCTGCGAGCGTGATGCCGCACATATTTCTCTTTCTCAGCTTATTTTCATGAATCCTTTCTTTTTTATTACCATTTGTAACATATATATTTATTGCTTTCTTTTGGAAGTACGCTCAAGTACTACTGAGTGCTGAGATATTTTTATTTAATGAAACAATTGCTTCGCCGGCACTAGACTTGTTTTTTGCTGTTTAATATTTTCTTCAGTATTTTATAATAGATTTCATCATGCATCATTGTTTGTATTTATGCTTTTATCAGCATTATATTATTTGTTCATGTCAATAGTCTCTTCAGCATGTCCATATGCTTTAATATTTATCGTAGGTTTAGACTTTTTAGTGATATTTATTTCGGGTTTAACTCTTACTGTTAATGTCACTTGATACTGTATTTCATTAGCTTTTTTAAGAGCATGATATTGATCTTTTAAGGTTAAGGTTTCTGTTAAGGAGAAGTCTTTGACTGTAAGAATTTTTATGAATAATTGAAATTAATACGCGATTCATATAATAAATTCTGAATCCATTGTTATATGCGCTGCATTGCTCCGCTCCCTTGAACGGATATTGAATTTTCATACCGTTCGTTTGGCTACAAGTCAGTTTTTATTTATAGCACATTTATACCAAGCACGTTTGTTGGCAGGAAATTAATGCATCGGCCGAATCAAATTGTTTTAACTCGCTTCAGGCTATGGATTTGTTTATCTATACGTTCAACATTTGAATAGTTGCATAGGTACAATGCTTTGTTTTCGGCTCCTTCAAGTAACCTCACATAGTATCACGCCTGTATTCCTCTAAGGGTTAAGCGGAGGTGTAATAATGTACACATTGTACACCCACATCTTATCACTAAATGTCAAAATATGCCAGTCGATGTTGAACCTAATCACCAACAGCGTAAGGTTTATCATTTGGAGAAATTTGACAGTGTTGTATTACCTGATGTGCTGGAACTGTACTATAATGTTATAGGGGGTGAGCTTATTGTCATTAACCGGTCAGAAATGAAAACTTCTACTACAGATAATTTCATAGTCATCATATTTGACCTCTTACGTATTTATTATTTTCTAAATTACACCAGAAACTAATAAGAAGATTGCATTTCATTCCAGATTTAATCTAGATGTAAGTAATAACATTTTACACCGAAGTATAAAACTTTAGTGTTTTCCGATAAGCATTGGTACTCAACATTGGGATAGGCTGTGTGGCCAGTGAATTTTTAATGTGATTATGAATAATTCTGAACAATGATGGTTGTATCTTTTTTAATTAGGTGGATTATAATAATGGGGAATAAAGACGTGGTAAGGTTAAGGTTTATTAACGTAAGGTTTATTTAGTAAAAGTTTAAAGATGAAAAAGTTTGATTGCATTGATCACTCGATTGGCGCAGTGGTAATGGGTGCTATGTTAGCGATCGCAGATTCAATTTCCACTCTGAACAAATACTTCTATGGTCCACATTGCTTCGAGTTTGGGTAGTTTATCGCGTGAAATTTGATTTTGTTAATACACCCACGATACACGACTACACGATAACAACTTCCGCGAAAAATATTTCAACTGTTATTCATTTTATGTTATTCACATTTTTATTAAAATTTCTTAGAAATTTCGTTTTTATTTGATACATATAGTATTTTATATTAAGTTGCTGCCAATTTTTCAACAAATAAAGATATATTTTTAGGTTAATCAAATTTAAATTCTGTTTTAAATTATTATTTACATTTTCGATGGCAAGGACGTACTCGTATTTATTAAGTTATTAATCTGTATTGTTTAACATTCAATATTAGACATTATTTGATAATAATAAACAGTCGTTGAATGCTTAAATATAATGCAAATATTTATAAGAATATTTAATTAATACAAATTTTATTCTTAATTTTATTATATTTTAGCATTAATCGGTGTATAGAAAAACCTAAATTGGTTTATGTTTACACTGTGCCTTTTTAATATAATGTAAATTAATTTGTGTTGATAATAAATAAATAAATAAAAAACAATAATTAAATAACTAAGAGGTGAATTTTCTAGTGAAAGAAAAATAGAATAACGTATTATTTAATAGACGAGGAATGTGGATCAGATATTCGATATTATAGGCAGTGGTCTCGGTAGCTTCGTAGCTAAAGCATAATACAAAAATATTCAAATATGACTTAGTAATCCCAGAGATTAGCGCATTCGAACAAGCTAACTCTTCTGTTATATTATATTAGTATATTTCATAAATTGGTTTGCGAAGTCTGACGACAGTCACTTCCCGTCTGGGTATTTAAACATAGGAAATTATTAGGATGAATATGAAGCGTCTCAAAAGCTTGAATGAAATGAATAAATATTGATATTTATTTTTGTTAGATCGACTGTTTTCAATGATAGAATAATTTCAGCCTGTTCGGATTATTTGGCTAATGAATATTTAGCGCCGTTCATAATGGTAGAACCTGGAACTTCTATTTGAGAACTTGAGCAAACTTATTAGAAATACAACGCCTACGATCGCTTTAGCAATGCATAATTTATCATAATTGCTTTTCAATCAAGTGATGAAATTGTCAGTGAAATAATTGGCAGACTAAGAGCTTATATATTAACGCCTTAATTTGGATCAATTGGAAAACTGCCTCATTGGTATTGCTTGCTAATTTGAGCGTGAGATCCTGTTTTCGATTCCCAGATAGTTTTAATGGGTTTTACCATCCCATCACGCCTGTATTCCCCGAAGGGTTAGGCAGAGGTGCACTTAATGTACACCCACAGTTCGCCGGTATGTTTGGGTCCCATGTAATAGGGGGCGAGCCTATTGCCATTCACCGGGCACAAATCCAGACTCCGAGCTGCTACTGAGAATTTCATAGAAAAACTCAATAACACTTTGCTCGACCTGGGGATCGAACCCAAGACCTCTAGCGTAGCAGTCGCGATTGGGACCACTAGACCAACGAGGCAGTCTGTTTTTTAATTTTTAATTTTTTAAAAATTAAAGTTTTAATGGGTTTTGTCTGTGGAATTCTTGGTAACAGCTGTAATTTCGTATTTGTGTCGGATTACTTAGCTCGATTTAGGAAACGAACTAAAAACCAGTTAAAAGATGTATTCAAATAAACAAAAAACAAACAAAATTGTTTTAAAAAAAAAGTGTG
Source organism: Subacronicta megacephala (assembly GCA_958496365.1). NCBI lineage: Eukaryota > Metazoa > Arthropoda > Insecta > Lepidoptera > Noctuidae > Subacronicta > Subacronicta megacephala. The sequence continues at coordinate 3,683,903 of OY292526.1, forward strand.
AAATTTTAAAATCCCATTTAACTAAACTATTTTTTTTGTGAAATTGTACCATTATGCCTGTTATTCCCGAAAGGTAATAACCAAACGAGCAGGCGGGACGCCTGATGGTAAGTAGTCATCGCTGCTCATGGTCATCTGCAATACTAAATACTAAAGTTAAGCAGAGGTGTACTAGTGTACACCTACAGTTCAATGGTAAACTAAACCTTTATATATTTTACAAAATGCTTGGGTTGCGAGACATGGGCACTTTGTTTCCAGCAACGAAACACATTGCACAGTGTTTTACAAAACAGTTGATGTAGAAAAAAAGTTCTGAAAGCAAAAAAAAATATTGCTAAAAGTTTGGTATCGTGCAGCTTTAGCAATGGCACTGTATATTCCTTTTTTAATTTTTTCGCGTAATTATTTGGCTGGCTATTCCACTTTTTGTGTTCGTAAATCTAAATAAATGGAAACTCGGGTTTTGTTCGTACATTTTCAGCTCTCGACAAAAGTTCGCTAACAATTATTCGGTGACTAGATAAATACTATATTACAAATTTTCGAAGTTACATTTTGGAGGTTCTACAAGTTAATATTTTAGATTGAAAAGGAACTCATTATTCTTAGTTTAAGATCCAATGTTTTAATGTCGGCAACTTATTAGTCTTTGAACAATCCTTAACTTATTGATAAAAGTAATTAAATTCAACATTAACTTTGGAATGTTCTGTTGAATTAATTAGCTCCTCTGTATTATTTTTGAGTATATCAAGGTTTCTGATACACAGTTACGGTTTTAGTTATGCTTCCAAAATTAAGGCCTTTGTAATTAATTATTCCAAATTGAACTTTAAGTTAAACTAGGTACCGAACTGTAACACAGTGCAGTCGGTCGAACGCACAGCCTAAATGGCAATACTCGTAAATCAATCGCTTATTCACCAGCGAGATCATGCTGCGTCATCGAATCACCGTACTCTGTCGGATTCGCGGTCGAAGCGATAACTGGCGAGCGCTCGTAAAATGAAACACGTTTAATATTTTGGAAATAAAGCGGAATTAATGTAAAATTTTAGGTAAACATGATGACGTTAACGGCTGGTTGTGAAATAGGGAATGAATTTTGGATAAAGCATTTTGATGACACCTAAAATTTTAACACTGTGGCATTTTCTCATTAATTTATTTAATAAATTCCGGATAATTACAAATACCTACCACTTAAAATGCGTTCATTTGTTTTAAACCAACCATAAAATTTTCAGAAGTCGTTTTAAAAGTGATGTCTATCTAACAAGAAAAAAATATAATTATATCTGCGTATTAGATCTCCGGCTACGAATGCTACGATGTAGCTGCTACGAGTCGTAGCTCGTAGCGTTTCCATCGTAGCGAAATTAAAAGATAATTTCATACTAAACGGGAGAATGTATTAGATCTTTCACAGCACAAAACGTATTAGATGTCAATTTTAATTTTGATGTTTATTTTACAATAATTACCGACGGTCACTTTTGAAATTATTTTTATCCTCTAGCTACTAATGAAGTCCGTAAATAAATTACAAAAAAGTAAGACCATACAGTCCATTAAAAAATATATATATTCAAATCGATTAAGAAATACAGTAAAGACGAAAAATAAATTTCAAAGTTGTGAAGTACCTACACGTAACATAGTCTTATAAAAAGAAAATAATACAAATATTCTTTTTAGTAGGCTTTTTGAAAATTAAAAAATAATTATAAAGCAACTCATCATTTTGCAATACGACTTTATCTAGCTTATAAATTCCCATACGCAGTTATTGCTAACACATAGAAAATCATGACCTATTGAAACAGGAATACTATCGAACGCCTATTAAATCGAGGTAGACTGGAATACTCGTAATTAGGGCCATCGGAGCCCACATCAATGTTGCATGCACTTATGTTATACGTCATTAATTAGTGACTACGCGTATTAGTTTAAGGTCGATGCTTTGATTGATGACTGCATTGCGCAATTTTGGTGAAGCTATCATACGTTTTTTATAGGCTTAAGGTAAAGACTATCTCAGCCCACTATGCAACGTGGGAGTGTTGGTTGCACACTTTTTCCGCGTACACATGGCATATTGACTCATATCTAATAAGATATGAGTCAATATGCCATGTGTCAATATGCCATGTGTCATTAATGTGCCGCGTAGTCACTAATTAATGACGTATCTTCAGGTACTGTAGTGTACGGTGGCCAGCACAAAGTTACCACAAAATTACAAATTATCTCAGTTTATTTTGAACTTAATCATCAATACATTAAGGTTTAAAATTATTTGGAGAAATTTGTCAGTTTTGTATAACCTGGTGTGCTGGCGAATGAACAAGAAGCACACTTCTCTTACGCGTACGATAGCGCGTAACGCATAGCAATATAATATTCCCACGCCGAACTGGGTTGACAGATCTAACGTTACGTGGGACGACTCGCGTTGCATATGATAAGTATGTTTCTGATTCAACCGTTATCATACAAATTTTGAAGTGGCGGTAACCCAATGGCAAGGCGTCGGACTTGCGATCATGTGGTTGCCGGTTCGAAACCCACCATTGCACACGTAACACAAGCAATTAGCTTAGTACGAGGGGTTAACAAGAATACTAGTAATGTGCGACCCACATTGCTAGAAAACTTAAAAAAAAATATAATTCAAGAGTCTAGATGTCATAATGCGTTGCATACATGTCCTCACCTTTACGCGGCAAACGCAGCCTTTATACGCCAACAATACTATATCATGTGCGTTGTCTTCTTTGAGATCATAAGACTTAAATCTCATCTCCCTCCACCCCTCTCACTAATAATTTAATAATCATCATCAGCGTATATCAATCCAATGCTAAACACAGCCCTTGACTAGTTTGCGCCATTTTATCCTATCCTCCTCTTTTCGCATCCAGCTTCTGCCAGCAACCTAATTTATTAATAATAATCTCTGACTAATAATTTATTAATGGGTAGTAAGGGTCTTAATTTTGATCTAGGTCTGCGCTATTATCTATGTCTTTGTCTAAACGCTGGATCAAACGAGTTCAAGAATGGAGACCGCGTCTAAGCAAGCGTAGTGAAGGGCGCCCGCCGGCCAAATGGAGTGACGATTTGCGAAAGGCAGCTAGGAGTGACTTGATGAGGAAATTCTGAGATCAGGTTCTATGTCGTTCACTAGGAGAGTACGTCCAACAATAGACGAATATGAAGATAATGACGACTATCTATATTAATCATTGGAACAGTATTTTCCTGAAAGCATATCTTAAACTTTGTATTTCCTGCAAATTTTGAAATTTACGTTATATCTCAGTATATGAGACATTCACGGACCAAAATACTGAACATGGGGGCATATTTGTCGCCGTGATAATGCTGACAGTGCGACGGATTAGCCGCCCTGGTGACAGGGGACCATTTATTTTAGAACCTACTTCTGTTTGCTTACAATTACTGCGTGTTTTGTTGCTGGATCGATTTAGCTTTTTATTGTGTAGCTGTGTTTGTTTGAGTGAATACAGAACAGGCGAGATAAAATAGCCAATAGTATAATTCACAATGTTATCACCACATATATCCAAGTCAGCTTCGAATGCTCCAGAGTTGAAAGTTCTAGAAGTTACACGGTCAAATTTAGTTTTTACCAGCATTTCATAATCTTTCAAACACCCTTCAACTATTTGAGATTACCGATAAACACAGAAAAGCCATTTAAAGTTAAAAATAGCAATATGACGTAACAGTTCGCAAGTAAGATCGTTAGCCAGTTAATTAAGATTGAGAGTTGATTAAACGTTTCCAAGTGGTCTTATGATAGATGATTATTATTATAGGAGAGACTGACTTTCGTTTCGTACATGTAAGTATAATTATGTATAATTCTCCCGACCCTTTAATTAAGATATCAGATTTTATAACGAAGAGTCCGAGGGGCTCGTGGGTAAGTTATAACTGCGGTAATCAACAGACCTGGTCAAGCTCAAGGTTAAGCTACGCTTGCCGAGGTCAGTATGCGGATGGGTGATCTTAAAAAATCGAGACCCTTTCGTGCCTCGGAGAGCACGCAAAGCCGTCGGTCCAAAGTAGTAGAAGTCGGCAGTTAGAAGCCCAAAAGCCTGATAACCAATCTATCTTTCGAATTGGGTTGCGGAGGTCTGATGACAGTTGATTCGTGTAAAATACAGATTTTCAGCCCCATTTGATTAGACTGGAATCCGACTCCAATAGAATTGGAAAAAAGGCCATCAGAAGTCATGATGTAACGTGGTCAGTGTCTCGTTTTTTTTTTTAATTGAAACTGAATCATAACATACGGTTAGGCCAAAGAGATTTAATAGTAGGGTTAGGCTGAGGTGTAATGTAAGTACACCCACATTTCGTCGGTATATTTAGGTCCCATGTAATAGAGAGCGAGCCTATTGTCATGAACCGGACACAAATCCTGACTCGTAGCTGCTACTGGTAATTTAATAGAAAAACCCAATAACACTGCTCGACCTGGGGATTGAATCCAGGACCTCTAGTGTAGCAGTCGCGCTTAGGACCACTAGACTAACAAGGCAGTCTGAAGGATGCTTTTATAACAAAGAGTTGACATCAAAAGTCGTGATGTAACGTGATCAGTGTCTCGTTAATAGCAATTGAAACTCATAGTTTGTTAAAAGACACGCACTTCTGTGCTTGATATTGTTAGAAAAATAAATTTTCATCTGACTCCTAGGATTGAAACTTCAGTCTTTGACATCTGTCAAGTTAAAGTTGAATTCAGTTTTTATCATAATTATTATTGACAGCCTTACTTTTGGCTGGGCTGTGGAATTATTGGATATATAACACGACATCAAACTATTAGTTATTTAACTTGCGTCACAGAAAGAGCCCTAGGGATGTCACAGAATAAATTCACTAGAAATTGTATTCAAATTCAAATATATTATAAAAGTTTTAAAAGCATTTATATGAGTTAAAGTGCTAGTTGCAAGGTTTTCAAAAGCTAAGTCGATTCTAGGGAGAAGAATTCAGAAAGAGACTCCGAAAGAACATGTTTTGTTATTTAGATAGCTTTTTTTTTAAAGCTTCTAGAAATGTGGGTCGCACATTACTAGTATTCTTGTTAACCCCTCGTACTAAGCTAATTGATTGTTTTACGACTGGATTCACGTCGGTAGTGCAAAGGGTGAGCTTCGAAGCGGCAACCACATGATCGCAAGTCCGACATTAGACCCCAGTCATTAGGCTACCGCCGTTTCTTTTTAATGACGAGTTTGCCATTAGCATCATAGCTTCTGAACTCGGTCAAGCGGCGAACGACCCTCATAACGCTTTCTCATAACATCCTGATCAATTTGCCCGCAACTCTAACGCGTACTTAGATTTTAACGGTTGCCCGTTCATTGTTCTGCAGTTGATAATTCACTTAAATGAATACCGTATCTTGAAACTCGAAAAGACTTAAATTCCAAGCTAATTTATTTATTTAAATCTGGAAACACTGTGGTTGTTACTTATGAAACTGTACGTAAGTACTATTTATTGGTTAAAAGCTTCTAATGTGATGACAAAAATGATATATGGAAAATATATCATTCTTGTAATATTATCTTCTTCTTCTTCTTCGAAGTGCCTCTCCAATTACTGGAGGTTGGCCGTCCGTTCGGAAAACTTCAGTCTGTAATCTTATAAGATTTAATATTATAAAGAATACAAATTATGATGTAAAAATTAAGAAAGTGAGTTAGAACGAAGGGTACACACCAGTCACAGGAGATAAAGAGGAGGCCTTCATCCAGTTTTGGGTTTACCAGTTGTTTAGATAGATAAGACTAACAAATTGTGGGTTATATTTGTTAACAATTTAGTAGACCTAATTTCATGACTGATACTCCCAAGATGTATCAATCTCACTTATACATAGTTTACTGACACTTGCCTGTAAGTAAATGGATTATTCTCTAACAGTTGTAACAGAATTTTGTGGGTCAGAATAAATTGACATAACCAATAGCCTGTATCTAGCTCCATTAACAACAGCCATGTTTTACGTACGTTTATTTTCAAATAGCGTTACTTAAAACCGCAGGCCGCTACAATAGAATTACTGTTACCAATATCGGTTGCAAACTTAAACACTTGTCCGAATTGAATTTCCATGTGGCATGTAGACGAATAAGTTATAATAACTGGGAGTTTCATCACCAAACCAATTTCCAGAGACTATGCAAATATCTCTATTCGTAACATCAACTGTCGCACCTGGTCCAGTCTTATTGAACCTTATAAGTTGTGCAAACTGCTATACGCTGCGTCCCACTCTATATCATAGAATATTTAGTTCTAATACATCTATCCCGCTCTTACATACTTCGCTATATATCTCCCCCACTCTATTTCGAAGCTGAGAATTTGTCTCGGTTATTGGAATTCGTGAGTTATGTCCTACTTATATGTATATCCGTCTTTGAAATATATACGGAGTCAATCTTCAAGTCTGTAATTTTTGGCCCTAGTTTTGGGTGCCGGAATTTTGATATTGAAATAACTTAGAGGAGAATATTGTTTTAAAGAATTTTGACGTATTATATTCCAAACCAGACCCTACTTTCATATTAATGATTTTGTCTATTGCGTATAACGCTTTTATTATCGTACAAGGAACAGTACTTTGGGCCTACATAATTTAGGACTGAAATGGATCACATTATTATCAAAGCTTTCTGCCTTTAGTAGTACACACGTCAACCTAGAATTCCTCGTCATTATACGAAATATGTAATCTCTTTTCTCTTTGTTTATCAACGTAAATATTACTTGAATGAAACAAACAACGTTAATGAAACATCGTTAAAAAACGAAAATACAAAAAACGAGAATATTGTCTATGGTTAATATGACCCCATTAAAGAGAGAATCTAAAGACATTATAATTTATGTGATATCCAACCTCTTTGGAACATGAATCGTACTACAGATGTTTGGGCCATTCGCCTACAGAATAACCGTCATATTTTGGTCCAATGTTCAAACAAAGCTGGATTTAATACACGTGACCGCGAATGAATTAGGATTTGACATTTATTTGCAGATACACCCTCTGTTTATATTTTGCTTTTGTTAGCTTTAGCATTGTTTTGTTTTCGGACGAAAACGTTTTATAATGTGGTATTGGATTTAAGGACTGCTTTCCGGGTTAAATTATTCTTGCGTTTTTGTTTCTGGTTTTGCAGTAGTGCTTTGTATTTTTCCGGGTCTGTAATTTTCTGAAAGATGTTGAGTAAAACGCCGACAAAGAGTAGACCAATATGTATTCATTAGAGATTTCATGAGAATCTCGTAAGCACGTATTGCGATCACCGCAATATAGGAATTTGTACATTATTTTAAAAGCTTTAGGTATGACATATGGTTAATCTGAAGTAGAAGTGGTACGGTAAGGTACTGGTAATGATAAAACTCGAGGATCGCCAATTCGATTTACTTAAATTGATACTATTTGAATAGAAACATTCCTTTATCGAACAGTAAGATTGCTTCAGTCTTCGATTTTATGCGCCATGCTTCATTTATCTTTATTGGCATTAGGATTTCGATTCGCTGTCTACATTGCTACAAATAGAAACAGATGTGAATAGGACTAGATTTCAAGGGAGTGAACTTCGTTGATTTTGTTCGGCTAATATTGAAGGGTGCGCATTCCAATTCGCCTACATTTGTTGTTAGTCAGCATGAGAATTATTTCCAGTCATGCTGACTCCCAACATTGTTCCCGTCTGCTTACAGGTGGAATGTTAATCGAAGGCAGCATATGACTCCAGAACCAAGCAACAAAAAATGTGTTTGATTGAGAAAAGTTTAAGTGACAATTTTGAAAGGCGGACGTGCCAGTGTAGTGTACTCTCCAAGTCCAGTTGAGAAGATCCAAGTGTATAACAATGGAATATGGTTGAACTCTCCTTGTACAACCAAACTGTGCTTCCCACGATGCTCTCGTGCAGTGAAACCAACTAAACCCTAAAACGTCTAACTCTGACTCAATATTCTCCAAAAATCTAGTGTTGTGTAAATATAGTATTTAAAAAAAATTAAATCCTCGTCGTTGTCTACGTGTTTTAAAAACTCTCTAGTAATAAATTTTTAAAATTTTTCAATCATCGAAGCGGTTGTCGTATTTTTGTGATAAATTAAATGATATCAATTAATGTAGGTAATTTTAATATTAGGCGGCAAAACTGGTTGTGATGTGTATATGTAAGGCGTAAGTAAGGTTTTCAGCGCGTTGTGTGCGCTGTTTTGGGTGGGTGTGCGCGGGCGCCGCGCGGGTATGTTGGGGGCGGGGCGACGTAGTGACGTTTGTCTTGGCGCAGGCGCGGCCCGGCGCCGGTAAGATGCGAGAGCGGCGTTGTGCGCTCCACCGCACCGTCGCTCTACTGTTCGCCTACCTCCTCTTCCTCAACTGTCAAGTCGATGCTGCTGGTGAGTTGAATTCCTTTTTTAAAATATCCTGGACTCTCATTTCTTTAAGCATGATAAAGCATTTGTTAAGATTGACTATAAAAAAGGACTTAGGAAAAAATATAATAATACAGTTTCCCAGGTATTCAATTATTACGGTATTACTTTATTTTCAGTTTAAATTCAATTCGTGCCAGAAATGATTTTTTGTAGAACCGAATTTTCTAGAAAGTACCTCTACGTTGTATTCTTAGCAAACGCCTTCATAACAGCTATTATAAGAAAAACGGGAAAACTTTGGTAAAATTAAAATAAGAATCGTTAGGAACACTTAGTCAGTATCCTTGTTACGCAATACGACCTTATTTATGTATATCTTGAACTTCAAACTACGTTCAAGGAGCCTAAAATGTCAGATTAATAATCATAATATGATTCCTGGACATGGCCATACCATACTAGCGCCTAGAATATAGAATACCCTACAAAAAATAATTCATAGCACACTTTGCTGGCACTTAAGTTGAAAATAGCCTATGAACAGGAATATCGATAGTAATCACATTTTTTATCGACACTTATTCCTTTAACGATTCGCCATCACGATAATGTCCTTAGAATATTAAAGATTTTACCCTTACAAACAAATGAGGGTCCAGGCATTCCTAATAATTTAAGGTAGCTATTTAAATATGAATTGTAAAAATGAACTGACGAAATAACGGTATACAGAATCTATTATAACATTCACAGAGGTCATAATACGGTAATTATGGTGTTACTGAACATTTCATGGGAATAATGACGATTGTCGCGTGACTGATCCATTTATATTCAGATTTTTCCATACTAGTGTAATTAAAAAATGAAGCAGTCAATTTAGGATGGCCAACAATTAGATTCGAGGTTATTACACACAATTACGGTTACAGACAATTATGGTTCATTAAAAAAATATCGACATTCTGGTCTTTCCTCTTTTTACTGTTCCCAAATTAGAACTTATATCGTAAAAATATCCAGTGTTATGTATATACATAACACTAGATATTTTTGCGATATCTTTAACTCAGTTTACAGCCTAATAATATTATTAGGCTTTAAACTGAGTTAAAAAAAGCAATTTCCATACTACAAACAAAAAATAGGTAGGGGTAGGTAACACGCTGATAGGTAGGGACTTCTTATTATTATCTAAATAAATAATTAGATGGTTTCATTCGAAGAACAATGAACCCTAAAATTTGCCTTGTGCAAACAGCATTTGTTCAATAATAATTATATTTGAGTTCACAAAGGAGGTATATTAACATACTCAACCCTCACTTGGTATTGGCAAACAGAAGCATCAAGGGTTAAATAGTAACGTATGTATAGCTCATATTCAGTCATTACTATATAAGAAGGAGCTCACATTAATATTAAAATTTAGACTAAAAATCGCATCTGGTCGGGTCTTTCCCTCCCGCACAATTATGTCGCACTGCTTTATGAAAATGAGACGTAAAAACGGTTTTATGGTTGCAAATAAAACGGGTGCAGTATAAACTGTTGTTCGCAACACGTTTCGTTGGGTTCCGCACTTAGTATGCGCGTTGAGTACGTCACCCGTGACGCGTCGCAAAGTCGCGAAAATATGGACAGTGTGTGCATACAATAAGTAGTGAAAAAGTTCCTGTGTATGAAATATAATGTCATTTGATTTTATTAGAATAAATGCGTGGGACGAGGCCAAAAATATAACTTGATATTTATTTACATAAATTTATTTTTTATGTCATGATTTTATGATAGTACTGTTTATCAAAGAGACTAGTGCAGTATTTCAAGACTTTGTTACCCTACTTAGGGTTTAAATAAGCATATGGCTTAAAATGGTAAGTATTTACCGCAGAATGAATTCTAGCACCCAAATCTATCGCGCCAACCAAGTGAAAGCTCTTCAGCACGTTTCCAACATAAGTTTTCATTTTTTAAATTGTGTAACATAAAAATCAAACGCTTACCACACATTGGCATTTCACATAATCATAATTAGGGTTGAGCGGACCTAATTTCAAACCGCCAAAAATATTAAGATATTAGACACACTTATTGTTGTTTTACTTCTTAAATTGTTATAATGCCAACATTACTGACACTCGGCGGGCATCATTTGCATAAGCGGCGTCGGCTGGGCCCGCGATAAAATGGCTACCGTCGAACTTATGGTGTAATTAATGAACCTAAATGATACAACACGGATAGCAGAGCGAATTACGCTTTTTGCCAACCCTACGTCTAATGGAGTATTGTTTGCTATATCGACTTGGTAAATACTGTTTGGAGACTTATTTAAGTGATATTTACATATAGTACCCCAATGGCTAGTAATAATAATTATTATTTCTGCATAAAACGTTTTATTCAGCCCTATTGCTGGAAATAGACCTCTTATCAGTAAAATGAGAACGATAATGACACAGTTGATGTCCAGGTTGGGAAACCCGACAGAGCTTATGATCATAGAGTAATGTTGTGCCACATATACAAAAACCATGCTTTTTAGCTCAAAATGGCATGTTATTGTGTCACGTCATTGGATTATTCTGATATAAATGAAATAGTTGATTGGGGTCCAAAAACAGTTAGAAAAATCTACATAATAATAATATGAGAATATATATCTGTAAATCTGTACACAGTAAATATTTTAATATACTCGTTTTATATTAAAACGCAACATTACTACTTTAACTATTTCGAAAAGTATCTCTAAGAGGGCCGAATAACATCACCAAATAGCGTCGGTCGTTACCGCGCGCTTTAGATCTTAAAGATGCTCTTAAAATTTACAAAAGGTGAGGGACTGAAATGACGTCAGATGGCACCCTGTCGTTATATCCCGCCTCAATGCCACAACCTTACCTTAAAATAGGATGGCGCTAAACAAAAAAGAAAACAACACTTCCTCCGCCGCACCTCCCAACAACATTAATTCTCGATTAAGAATTTTATTACTACAGTAAAAGAAAAATGTTTTACATTTGCACATATTGAAATAAGTAAAAAAGATTGCGTATTATGTCTTTACGACACTCCCAAAAATATATTACAGACGTGACTATTCGCGTCTATCTCGATTACGAATGTCGAATCGATTTGTGGAGGAAAAAATCGGAAATATGCGACGACGCCAGCCACCGGTTTTGATTTGCATTTTAATATGCACAAGGGAACGGGGAACGAAGCTGTCATATTGTGCAAAAGTGATCATGTAAAATAGACGTGTGTTCGGGATCGATTGGGAAACAAACGATATCTATAAGAGGTATCGAGGTCACACTACCTCGCCGAGAAAAATGCGAGAACTCCTTTCACTACCTTTATTCGAGTTTTTTATGTCAACCTAAGGGAGCAAGATAACCTTCAACAATACAAAGAGCGATATGGAATTTCTTTGGAAATTCATTTTGGATGCGAATTCCTTATCTTATCTCATTTTGGCCGACATCGTATGTACGGAAATTTCCTTAAGTGAATTCTAGAGATATTTGTGAATACTCGTAAAAAGGCCTTTTTAGCTTTAATTCCCAATCATCGTATTCCTATTCCTCAAAAGCATCTCGGAATTTCGTACAAATTTTAATGCTTTTGAAGCTAGAATTATCAAACCGAAAAGCTCCCAAAGTTGTCCCAAACAGTCAAGTTTTCAACATTTACGGCAGCTTCGCACCGGAATTTCTATTTTCATTAAGCGCAAGGTTCATCCATTTGGTTGGGACAAATCAGACGTAGGTATGAACGACACCACGTGTCCTCCAGTACCGGAGGACATAATCTAAATGCTAATACATCGGCGTAACGGGTTCGACGATATGGCGGGGTTTTGACGCACCGCTTTGCACAGGTTTGGGCGTGAAAATATTGGCGGTGCAGTTTTTAGGGAAGAGGTAGAAAAAGCCATTGTTGTAGTGAAGTGGATATGGAGGAGTGAAACGGGAATGTATGGAATTCCGTAGTGCTGTTTTGGGAACATATTTTCTATACAAGTAAAATTCCACACGAGGAAGGGTTTAATGACATATGACATTAATGTATGCATTTACGTTTCTGGGCTTATATAACGTTCCTCTGAAAGAAATGCTTGACCCACTACATTAAGATACAATATTGTAATACAGTTTTTACTAAGTACTGACAATGGTAATTATACTCTATACTCCATATTCAATAATTTTACTCCACATCGATGTGTAACTAAATGCAAATATTTAAACATACATTCCGAAACGATGTCTTCCTTCCCAGATAACATCACGTAATAGGCAGAAGATATTTACCACTTTGATTTAGAATCCCCATTAATTAAGGTCTCATGTTCTCTCTAACAATAAATTTTGGCTATCTTACGTTGAATATAAGTGGTTATTCATCCCGCAAAACAGTAACACGGGCTTCCAAACTAGGGGCACCAAACTGTGGAACAAGGGTTCAACAGAATAATTCTGGATATTCAGACGTTTCTAGAATAATTAAAGGTTATATGCTTCGTAGGCCCGTGTAAGTAAAATAGATACATTTTAGTTAACAGGAATTATAAATAATTGGTACAATCCAAAAAGTTTACTTTCCAAAGAAAATATTTATGGTGGTAAAAAAAGAAGAAATCTCAGATAATAAAAATATTTAAAATTAAATCTATCGAAAACCGAACGATATTTAAGATATTCAAAATCTGAAATTCAAGTTAATAATGTTTGAAAAATTATGAATTTTATAGAATAAAACATGTCTAGCATTTTATAGAATTTTAAAATTCGTGTTTGCAAAGTTGATAGTGAAACTTCTTGGTAGAATAATTAAATTTAAAATCTGGTAACCCTTGTTCGATTAGAAATGCCTGCGGCGTCTTATGAATATGAATGAGCGATAACTACGGCTCTTGTAGATAACAATTATTATTTCCAAAAGGAATTGATGGAATCTATAAAATAGAATTCGAAAATAATCAATTATTTGCTAAAGAGAATTTGTTGGGACTACAATGAGTTGTCAACTCTATCACACAACACTATCTGTGACCTTAAAGAAGGAAATATATTATCAGCATAATCAAAATTATAAAAAGAGAAGAATATGCTGCAGCATAAATAAGATAACGTACAAGATAAAGTACTTTTACTAAGGATAAAACTAAAATGTATTGTTTTGTTATTTGGTATTTTGTCTTTTGTTTGGTCTCTCAAAATTATTTCCTCTTTCTTTCTGTGTCAAGAAAGATGATGAAAATGTGAGGACAGATTTAAACGATTACTAAAATGTTCATTCAGGAACTTCGAACTATTAATATTCCTTCATTAGATTTATAACGGTCTCTATGAATAATTGAATTTGACAATTGCCTAGCTTCTCTATATCCCGGGCTTTCGTGAGGCCGACCAATAATATTGTTTTCACCGCGTGCACCGTTGAATTGAATTTCCATTGAAATGGAACTCTTTCCACGGTATTGATTTTAGATTCTGGCTGAATGAAGTTTCATATACCAAATATTTACGTTAACTGGTTTAACATATTCTTCTAAACACGTCTTACAAATCGGTAACAACAAATTGATCTATAACAATTTATCAGAAGGGTGCAGAAAGACAACTTTATTTATTAATACTGGGTTAATTGGGTTTATCATTGAAGAATTTCATTTCGTCTCCAAAAACATTGCGCTCACTATAGCGCATACATATCTAAAACAAAAGAGGCCCCAAAACCGCGGAGGATTTTATCGTGAAATTCCCATCTCTACTCCTGTCGGCACATAGTTAGATATTAATCCCGGCCCAATAATCGCTTCTGATAAGAGATTTTCTTTCGATCCCAAGTAATAAGAAGTTTCCGCATCGATGATCCTTTCTATTTAAGTTTAATAACGTTTTGCAGTCGATCGTATCGCCATTGTTTGGCCCGTGTGACCGCAGTCTGCAGCGCCAACTATTGTTTAGAATTTGATAGTGGTTTTGGTAACAGGCTGCTACTGATAAATATAATGGAATTATTATAAAGTGTAACTTTGGTTTGTTTTGTTATTGCTGCTCATAATTTTGGGATTGTCTCAAGTAACTTAATATTGCATTGCTATCTACATATAAGTATTGGATTATATTCATTTGAATGTGTACCATCAAGGAAATTTAAACTTTTATTTAAATATCATAATGTAGATGTCACAGTTGCACTCTTTACCAGGACCAAAACAATGCTTTAAATTCTGTACGTCACCACTGTCCATTTCATTGTTCTCTCAACCTAACTTCCCTATTCATGTTTTCTTTATTATTTTGCCCCTTTTTTATATTCACAGTATTGTCCAGTTCTTGTTTCTACTTTCTGGCTATTGTAGCTTTATTTCTTTCTTCTTCACTTTTTAAGGCTTCGAAATTCTATTATACTCGTAGCAGATTCTTTTACAAACAAACATTATATAATTAAACTTTTCCCTAGCCGTTCTCACCGTTGGTAATGGTACCCAATGTCTTTAGTTCAGCTCTAAAACGACCGTCTAAGTCTATTGTCTCTGGTTTATCCGAAGAATTTCACTTCCGTGCCATTAATTTTCCATTTTGTCCCTAAATCGACTATTGAGAGGCTCATCCAACGAATTTTGAGCGACAAAATTCTCGATAACTTACTATTATGTTGGCTTCAATAAACGTTTACCTACACATATTTCGTCTTCACTTGCTTTCTCTTATAATACTATGATTCACGCTTCAGTAGGCTCTTTTAGGTTTTTTATATTACTTTGTGAGATTGGAACTTTTTCATAGGCACCTAGTTTAGAAATATTTGTTGTGAGTAACTCTTAAGCGGTTTTATAAAATACAGACATTCGAAGATTATAACAGATTTATTTGCACTATGCAAAACACTGAAGTAAATTTAAAAATAATCTCCATCTAACCAGAGATAAATTTATGAAAGTACACAAAGACTATCTCAGCTTGCGTTCATAATTTCCAACTAACGTTACAAAAATTGGCGAGTGACGTAGTACGGTGGGTCTTTTACCGAGGGTGTAAGCAAACAAGCTCGGAGATAAGCTGCATTCAAGGCGAAATTGTGAAAGCGTGGAGTAGCGACAACAAAGAACCTTATTAACCTGCCACTAACTAATGGACAACGATAGGGTTACAGAATGACCCGACTCGAAAGGTCCCTTTTGTAATGTTAATACAGCATATACCTGTATATTGTTATTTAAGTCCATTCTTAAAGCGTGTTGCATCCGCCTACAAATTAAAAATATTCTTATTCAATATTGAAAGTTTTATGGGGCAGCTATAAAAAGGTTGTAAGTTGAAAAGGGGAACATTAAAGAGATCGAATTCGCGCCCCCTTTTAAAGATGGAATCTCGAGAGCTGTTGGTAAACCTGTTCTCTTTGAGTCGACTTTTTTCATCCCCTTATAGTTGGTTCGGGAGAATGTTAACTAGTGTGAACGGCGGGCAGCGAGAGATGAAAAGAGATGTACACACGATACATGCATAGTTAAGATGCCGCCTTTGCTTGCCAAAGTTAATGGAACTTTGAAAGGAGTGTGTATGAAAGCGACTGTCTTATCTTGGCCGTTTAAGACTTTAGTCTGGATGTTTATCGTAGCAACACTGTTGCGTACATTGAGCGTCTGCTTTCAAAGATAAGTGTGTCGGCTTTGTTTAGGATTTAATTACATATTATTTATTTAGGAGACTGGAATAGAAAGGCTTTGATAAAAAAGGTCAAATTCAAAGACGTTTACATTTAATTATTGAATTGCATAGTCTTTGTCGTTCAGAAAGAATAGAAAAAGCAAATAAGGAACTAAATTTATTTTTCTAAGTTAACTGTAGACGACCTAAAAGACAGATCCCAGTATCTATCTATCGATGATCTAATTAGGGCGCTTTGTTTTTTTATTGTTAAAAAGGTAATTTCTGATAAAACATTGACAATATTGCAACTCTAAAAATAGAACGAAGCTTAAACAAAAACCCCACTATCTACTTAATCACGGTAAATATCAACATTTCCATTAGCCATGGGCATTTTAAATTACTACACTATAAAACAACACGCATCGATACCAACTGCATGCAATGAGCCATCTTTTTTAAATAAACTCCACTGTGCGACATTGCTTGCCATGTGGATTGGTAGAGTAATTATTTCCATTTTAAATATTAAATAGGTTTATAGAATAGAGTTTGTATTTTAAATACAAAACCAATTATTGTTTAAAAAATAATCCGGCACAAACCAAAACTCCGAGCAGCTACTGAAAATTTGATAAAAATACCTAATAACACTGCTCGAACTGGGAATCGAACCCAGGACCTCTAGCGTAGCGATCACTCTTCTGAACCACTAGACTAATGAAAAAATTTTGTTTAAAAGAACGGGCTTGGTTTTACTAATTTATGAAATCGTGAGTCATCCTAATTTAGACTTTATTTTGGTGTCATTTTAGAGCAAAGTTCAATCCTCAGCTTATAACCCTCGTCAAATTGCCAGAAGTATATAGGAAAAACCCATCACATATTAAGTGCACTAGTTCATCGCAAGTCCATTAAAAAGATGTCACGTTAACGAGTATAAAGATGGGAAATATTACGTGTCAAATGACGTCACTTGTTACCCTGTTAGGTATAGAGATAATTATATATATTTTGATAGAATCTCATGTAGGTTATAATATTTTTAATAAACAACTTTTGGAAGCTCTCAATGAGAGTTAAGAATATTTGCTTATTTTTTTTATTTCAATCATGATCGTATTTGTTTTAAATGTAATAATATACATATTTGTATTAAAAATGTTATTATATCCATATTATAATAATTAGTTGATTCTTTTATTTGGTCTCATCGTTCTTATAATATTAACTGGAAGTGAAACCTTATCTTCATAATATATCATATTCTTATCTGGTTTTTTTTTTTTTAAAAGGAACTCATTGTAAATTAATAAAAACATTTGAAGACAAACTAAAACAGATTGCGTGACTGAAATACTAATATACTATACGTAGAATTTGCACAAAAAATGTTAGTGTTAATTTCAAAAATCGAATCAGTTTGACAGCACTGCATGACCTCTTATTTTTTTTAAAGGCACGTTGATCAAAAAAGGTTTTCAATCCCTGACCTACACTTTGCAGCAACCGCGTGTTTACGGTTGACGGTGAACCTATTAGTCGTCCCCATGCCTCCGTGCTCAACAACCGTATAATTATTTATGTCGCGACGTCTGTGCGTAACCGTCTGCAGGCGGTGATTAACGCTCTCCAAATGACCCGAAGTCTGTAAATAGGTACAAAACTATCTGTGGTTTTATTATAAGAACTGTCTTTTTTCTAAGCTGGTAGTACTCTGTGTTTAGTTCATCTGAATTGGTACACACGGCTACACATCAAGCTATAAAAGACCAGTTTAGACTGACCTCTCATTGTAAAGGTTTTCCGTTGCATTCCAGGCCATCCTGCGTTTGATTTGTATAACTTGATTTGTAGTCGTGCGACGGCATTGTTAAATATTCTGACGCTATGCAATAATGTACTAAAATTACAGGGTAATTTAACCAGTGGATTAATTAGTAAGTAATTGAATAAATGAGACTTAATAATTAGTCTTAAGCCTGACAGAAGTCATCGGCTGAGAAGCGAACTTGCTTTTCAACTGATGTCTAGGAATTACGTCTCCTCAAAGATGTAAATTCAGAAAGTGAAGGCAAAATTCGACCTGGCAGGTGGGCGGTGGCTTAGTTGGTCATAGCGTCTAGTGTATTTAACCAGAAGACGCAGGTCCGAATCCTGCCCGCAGTCGAATCTTCCCTCCACTAAAATTAGTTTATAACCTTAGCATGAAAAATGCATAAAAAATACAAAAAGATGACTTTGTATAATTTTAATATTATTTTATTCTTTTATGTGCCTGAAATAAACAAATTTATCATTATTATTATTATATCAATTCTGGAACGGTTCGAATTTAAATGTTTGTCATAAAAAACTTCCTTTTTTGTGATGTTCAAAACATTAAATATAGGTATATCTAATAAATTCACTTTTATTACTGCGTGCGTTAATTTTGCAGACTCGCCCACACATACCATACATTTTTCAACCCACATATGACACACAGACATAAAATGACTTATCAGCTGTGCCCACAAGATAACGCGTGTTTAGTAATGGGGGTTCACGCAATTCTACCTAAATTAGTGTACCATGAGGTTTTACGTTATGAACGCAGATATTAGTCATTAGCTGGACGCGTCCACGACTGAAATAAAACCTAAATACAAGGTTATAGTGGTAGGCCGTTGACCAATGGTCGTAAGAATAGGGATCCGTGGATAAAATTTCTTACAATTAAGCACTTGTGTGCATTCGGAAGTAGGTCTATAAATGAAATTAAAACATTTACACCCTTACCTATAGATTAGATAACAATAATAGTATAGATTGATAGATTGTCTATAATGCGGGACTTGAAGGGTTACAAAAGGCTGAAATAAGTAAATGAGATAACAGTATCCAGAACATCGATTTAGATTAATTGCCCTAATTTTAACTTTTTTCTCTATAGGTATTAGATTGGCTTTTTTAATATTCTCCGAAAATAGGTAGTAATTGTTCAATTTTTACTAAAGGTATATACATATATATTTTAAATCGTACTAGCAATATGTGTCGCACATTAGGTACTAGTAATCTTGTTAACCCCTCGTTCTAAGCTAAATGCTTGTATTACAAGTGGTTTCACGTCAGTAGTACAATGGGTGGACACCCTAGCCGTTTGGCCACCGCCGCTTCCTATATATATATAATTAAGTAAACAGTTTTTATAAATCTTATAAAACGTGCTGTCGTTTTGACTTTTGCGGGATGCATACTATTTGAAACTTTAAATTATTCTATGCAGAACCACGAATATACCGACATAATGTAGATTCGCCCGGTTTTTTTAATTAACATCGCGTGAGCCGGGCCCCTATCGTGACAAGGGGTAACTTTTACAGCCCCGGTTTCTCTCTTACAATTCATTATGCTTTGACAGTGCCGGTTTACAGTAGAAAATGCAACCGCCGATGTAATATCACGATTGTAACTACACTTACATTTACCTGAATTGGCTCGTAAAACAACGTTTGATACCGTGTTTTCAGCTTCGGTTATTTTCGTCGTAACAATAAAATATGTTTCTACAAAAATACGGAAAATGTTTCAAGGTTTTATGCATTTATTTCACTCAAGTTTTAGAGCAAAGAGAGTAAAACAAGTTGACAAATAATAATGAATGAAAAAACTTACTTACCTGTCCAAAAATATAATTGAAAAAAGAACTCGATGCTAAAAAAACTATTTAAAAACAAAACCAACCAAGCCGAAATTCAAAGGTCAAACAATCGAAGCATCAAATGGCGAAACTTCACCGAAACTTGTCGGTAATCCGCAGAAAGGGATACCCGCATAAAATATAGGGGAAAGTTCGATTTGACCGAAAAATTGACCGACTCGATTGACCGACGGAACTCGACGGTAATAACGGTCGACCTATATTATATGACTTAATAAATACTGCTTGGATTGAGCCGTATGTAACCTTGCACAGAGGTTTATTTCGTCAATGAATATGTAATGGTACTTATATGTTAAGGGGTACGTAAAATCCGACATGAAATACCTACAAAGATGGAAGGTTGATGCCCTTACGTTCTGTTTCCCGAAAAGTTACCTTCAATCTGAGTTTCCCTTCGAATTCCAATAATAAACATAGATTTTGCTAGTCAGAACCACAATAGTAACAACCAAAAATTGCCGAAAAGAAATACGCATATAATCGCATTAATATCGTCATCGATTATATTAACTGTACGCGGAAGGCTCTCGACGCCCTGCGTGTGCAATATAATAATGGTTTCAGGGTGCTGTTGAGGTTGCCCCGATTCTGCAGTGCATCTAGCATGTTTGCTGTAGCTAGAACAGATGACTTCTTTGCTATCATAAGGAAGAAGACCGCGTCCTTATTAAGCAGAACACGGGGTAGCGCCAACAGCATTCTGCAAGTCCTAGCCGACAAGCATGATGCACCGATGCTGAAGCATATATGGTGCAGCTGCTCGTTCGGCAGGAGTAATTTTGTGTTTTTGTGAAGTTTTTTATTATATTTTATTTTAAATAACTAACCCTTAGCAAGTAAGTTTTTACTAACCATTGGACCAATGTTGTCAAGCCAATAAAATAAATTAAAAATTAAAAATTAAGGGGTGTGAGAAAGGGTTGGCGCTTTTAAATGTGTAGAGCGCTATCTCTCTTTTTCAATCGAAACAATCGCAATAACACGATTTGGTACAACCTAGTTCTATTCTTACGTGTATTAATGGAACTCTAAAATTCATCATCATCATCAGCCATATATTGTCCCACTGCTGGGCATGGGTCTCCTCTCAGAATGAGAGAGAATAGGGCATAGTCTACCTCGCTGGCATACTGTAGGCAGACTACATACACCGTCAAGAAAATCTATCAAGCATGCAGGTTTCCTCACGACGTTTTCCTTCAACATTTAAGTGCGTAATAATTCATTATTAACGCACATGACTTCGAAAGTAAGAGGTGCGTGCATTGTATCCGAACTCGAGACCTTTGACTTCGATCCAATGGTTATATCACTAGGCTATCACAAAAAATCTTTTTTTTTTAATAGTGTTCCACCAGTCACCCTGCATAACGGGACATTCACACGGATGACACACCTGTATCGCAAGTCCCCTCTAGGCATAAACGATAACATATTTGACATACATTATTACCTCCAAGTCACGTCTCCCTCGCCCTTAATCTCAACGTTCGTCGTAAAAATAATAAACCTTCACGATAAAGATGCATGATAAAAAAAAATATCTTTATTTCCTATCATATTGTACAAGATACAATCATGTTTATGTCACAATTTGACAGCTGCAATGCTTTTATATAACATGACGCCTGTAATCCCAGAAAGGTTAGGCAGAGGTGTACTTAATGTACACCCACAGTTCGCTGGTATGTTTAGGGTCTGTGTAATAGGGGGCGAGCCTATTGCCATTATCAGGGCACATCTCCAAACCTTGAGAGCTATAACTGAAAATTTCATAGAAAAGCCAAATAAGGCTTTGCTCGACTTGAGAATCGAATCTAAGACATCTGGCGTAGCAGTCGCACATATTACCACTAAACTAATGAGGCAGTTACAATTTCACAAATGGACATGTAAATAAAGTTTACCTACTTATATTCTGTTCTAGCAGTATTATAAATGACCTGGTCTCGATATGTTAAGAATGGTGACCCATCAACAAACTGACCGCAGCAGACGCAGCTTAACCTTCCAGATCTGTTGATCAGCACAGTTATAACATAACCACGAGCTCGCTCATAAATTTCAAAATACTTTTTATAAAAATAAATCTCCTGTGACATGTACACAATGTTGTACCTGCTCTTATATTACGGTTACATCTGCAGCTACCAGTGTAAACCCAGCCTTAATTATAAAATAATTTGATGTGGGACACCGGTTTTTGTTCCCTTCTTTGTAAGCACATAAATTATGAATGTACTCGTAATTACGAAGAGTAATGTATTGTAAAATGTAGTAGAGTAATTGTGTTGTGTAATCGATTGTGATCTTAGCATTTAACCTTTTGAACGCCATTGTCACATATATGTGACAAACGAAATCTTACCCTGAACGCCAACGTCACAATTATATGATAAAATATACGTCGCACCATATTATGAGATAAACAATTTAATCATTAATTTAGTGTGTTTTCACTACCTTGTGTAATTTGACAGAAAAAGTGGCCTGGCGTCAGGGGTACGGCGATACGTTTATATTCTGGCGTTCAAAAGGTTAATGATGGTGTAAATGAGGTGGACTTGATAGGTGCAGTGATAGCCTAGTCAACCATTGGAAGGACAAGTCAATGGTGTGAGTTTTTATCCAAGGCACGCATCTCTAACTTCTCGAAGTCATGTGACTGCGTGTCTACATGTCTGACAGATTTTCTGAAGTCTGCCAACCGGCATTAGGCTAGCGTGCTGGACTATTTTTGTTTTTTTTTTCTTAAAAAAAGCTTACTAGAAATGTGGGTCACACACTACTAGTAATCTTGTTAACCCCTCGTGCTAAGCTAAATGCTTGTGATACGAGTGGGTTCACGTCGGTAGTGCAATAGGTGGAGTTCGAACCGGCAACCACATGATCGCAAGTCCGACGCCCTGGCCATTAGGCTAACGCTGCTTCAAAATAAATAACTATAGCATTATCCCTCTCATTTTTAAGAAGAAATTCGTGCCCAGCAAAGGGATGATATGATTGGTTGATGCTTCCTCACAAAACATAAACCAATGCAATGTAGAATCTTGTAACTCGTATAATGATTGTGTCTCATAGCTATGGACGATCTCAAGTACAGACAAGCTTATCATATCATATCATCATCATCTTCCTGCCCTTTTCCCAATTTATTTGGGGTATAACTGACTGTATTGTTGAGGGTACAAAAAATTATAATATAACCATCAATCTACTTCTACTTTTCGAAGCAATGTAAATAAGGATGCATATTTCTAAACTCCTATATTTGCTCGGTTATCGGTTGTGCCGTTGTCATATAAAGTTGTTTAAATCGCGTGTGCTGTGACAGACATGGAACCAATAAACCTGTGTTTATAGATGTTACTGAACTGAAATTATTTTGAAACATCTTGTTTGCTTTTCATAGTTGATAATAAAATGGCGATGGATATTTGTGCCATACGTGCCATCTATTGTGGTTAGTGTTCGGTTAAAAGTGAATGAATGTATATATTAATTTTCTCTTTAGTTTCGAAGATAAATTATGTCAGTAATTTAAGGTATTTTATGCAGTTATTCCAATTGTGAATTGCAAAGAACAATTTCAAATAAACTTCATAATTGTTTTAAATTTATAAAGCTTGGCTTGCGCATGTAAATACCAAATTTTTTAAACAAAAAGTGATATTGTTTTTACTTGTATTAACATTAGTAAGTACGTAAAAGTACTTTAAAAATTACATTGGAAAGTTACTGGAATCCTAATGAAACACCGTTTACAGATGTAATATAATAGCTCATGCTAAATAATTGCACCGAACTTTTACTAAAAAGCGACTTCTTCATAAATCTAAATCATAATTCTTTCACAGTTACAGGAAAATGCCTTTATAACGATTTCATAAAATATCAAACGAGTTTTGTTGAGAAATGTTAGAAGAATAACAGTGTACTTGAATTGTGAGCGGTAGGCAATTACTGTGGAGTGTGGCAAATAAAATGTACTGCGACACAGCGCTGGTTCCGCTCGCATTAGTAGGAAGAAGTTCAGAAAACCCAATACGAATGACACACTCATTAGTTCGCTTTACATTTAGCTTCTATTTATAAAAAAATATTTCTGTATTTCAGATAGAGATTTATAACTGTTTAATAAAAGACTGCGTCGGAGCAGTCTAAATCTCTGCGTTCAGAGCACTGTAACTGATAATTCAAGCAAGGCAAGCAGTGTTATTCGTTTTTTAGACGAAATTTTTAATCAGCTCAAAGTATAGATTAGTATTGAACATATTATCCTATATAAAACATACGTATATGCTAAGAGAGCCACAGCTGAATAAAGAGCTCTCCAAAAAAAAACTTACACACGGGCTGGTAACATGCTGATTTTATTATGAGCATTCGGGCGTGACGATATTGTTATGTTTTACCTCAGTGATGTTAGACATTGTAATGGTCCTTCTGTATCTATGTGGTGACTATATTGTCATTAGGCTTTGCAACCAGGTCACTCAACAATAATGATATATGTGTGCTCTATGTAGATAGTTGCTTTTTTTTTTATTTGTCTTGCTTGATTAAACAGTTCTGTTGTCTCAGTAACCTAGTTTTTCATGGTAATGGCATTGCATTTTAATGTTAGGTACTATTTTTATATATATCTATACCATATATCAGAAAAGTCAGGTGCGTAGTACCCGCAACCGGCGATGTGTACGACAAGATGTATGAATGTGGACGAAGCAAAAGAAGTATGCAAGAATCGTAGCAGATGGCGTTCTGTAGTTTCTGCCTACCCTATGGGAAAAAGGTGTGAGTTTATGTATGTATGTATGTATCTTTACCATAGGGCAAGGGAAGGCCTCATAGTAGTAGGTATATGCACCTGCAAAATTATAAGACTAGATATATAGATAGAAAGCAATCAATAGATAGCCACCCCCTTCAATTCCAGTTCATTATCAAACTGTATAACTATAGCTAGCGAATAAATCAATGGTTGTTCAAAGTTTCGCAAACGTAGAGTTGGTCAGCGTCACTGGTTGCTACTTCGTAACCGCAAACACTCCCGAACGTTGGGGTAGATAGATCTTTGCGTTGCTAATTGGTCGATTTTACTACCAACTCTACCATACTTCCGGTTGCTTATAGGCATGCAGTTTTTTCAATTGCGCAAGCATTGTATTGCCTATTTATAACCACACTTAAAACAAAGAGTCAATGAAATGAAGTGTGTATTTATAAAAATGAAATCTGATTGCGATAGTTAGTGCCACTTATGAGTAAGAAAAATATTAATGCGTAAAGAGTAATCTTTGTACCCCTTTTTAAGGACATTGAGTGCACGGAGGAGTTTTTGGCAATTGTACATTTGGCAATTTAAGTTTGTTTGTTTTTTGACATTTGGCAATTTAAGTTCTTGTAGCGGATTGCAGAAAATAAAAATATTGCAGTCAACGTTTGACCACCGGGCGACCACTCGTTTACACAATTCGTCTTTCATGATCTCATCCAAGCTGCTGTTAACTCTAGTTCATTCTTTATGTATTGTAGTCTTTAATTTGAATTGGAACACCGATCAAAGTCCAACATTTTACTTAGAAAGCTTGAACCTTCGACGCCATTATTCTGCAAAAGACTACCCTACATAATATACCGCCGCATACATTACAGGCCGGCCCATAAACCGCCTCAGTAACAGTAAAAGTTCACAACAGGTGCGAGCGGTGGCTGGTAAATTGGGCAAACACCGCTGGCAACCCTGAATTTGTAAATACGTTCACAAAAATGGCGGTGAACACTTTAGATACTCGTTTTAAAGCGTTTCGTTTAGAACTTATTCTAGAATGTTATTTGTGGGAAGCATGTTTAGACTTGCAATACGGTATAAAAATTGTTTAACTACAAACATTTTAGAACACATTACAAGGGTTCATGACTAAGTTAAGCTGCGCCTGCTTCTGTCTTTGGATGGGTAACAGTTCTCATTCTTACCATCGGGAACCCTTGGTGCCTCGGAGAGCATGTAAAGCTGGACGTTCTTGTTTGTCATACGAACACCTATGACAATCGTTTGTAGTATTCAGAAGGCAAAAACCCTGACAACCAGTATATCCCTTCGAATATCGGTTTTTCCCATATATTAGCTTAGCTTATATTTAGCTGCATCTCGTTAGACCGACATACATGTACATACCATCACGCCTGTATTCCCCGAAGGGTTAGGCAGAGGTGCACTTAATGTACACCCACAGTTCGCCGGTATGTTTGGGTCCCATGTAATAGGGGGCAAGCCTATTGCCATTCACCGGGCACAAATCCAGACTCCGAGCTGCTACTGAGAATTTCATAGAACAACTCAATAACACTTTGCTCGACCTGGGGATCGAACCCAAGACCTCTAGCGTAGCAGTCGCGATTGGGACCACTAGACCAACGAGGCAGTCTAGTCTACTCGTTAGACCGACCCCAACATACTACTACCACTACTACTACTACTACTACTACTATTAGGTACTACTACTACTACATACATCTGCCGACCCCAACATACTCGTACCCGAAAATTCATGTATGATCTCGCTAAATGTTTCAAATACAAACATAACATATTGATGTCAGAACGCATTATCATATCAAAGATATCTGCTTATCTTAGTTCGTGCCTCATGCTTATTCAAAGACTAGCTTTTGCCCGAAACTTCGCTTCCGGGAACGAATAGAAAGAATATAATCAGAAACCAACAGTGTTGATCTCTGCTTTCTAAGGTTTTGCATACAACAGAGAGATCTATCTCAAGATCTGATCAACTAATTGAGATAAGGTGTGTCGCTGCTTTAAGTTGGAGCATATGCTTTCTAATAATGAAGACGAAATTATAATCTGTTAAGCAGTTTTTGCGCCAACTCCTAACAAACAGATAATTAAAAACAAAACAATTTTGGAGACGTTTAAATAAGACGTTTAAACAGCACATCAGGTTACCACAAAATGTCAAATTTTCTCAGTCGATTTTGAACTCAATCATTAAAATTTTAAGGTCTAAAATCATTTGAAGAAATTTGACAGTTTTGTATAACCTGATGTGCGACTGTGCAGAAGTAGGTCTTTACAACTTTTTAATAGTGAAAATGACATGTTGAAGTTACGTTAAGTTTGCAAATTGACACGCGCGTAAATCAAACTTGGTTACTAGGCGAGCATAAACTAGCGACGACCTTTTAAGACTCGCATCACGTATGTGTGCGTGTTTCATTTTGTGTGTGTGTGTGTGCGTGTTGTAATGCCCTTTTCTTACGCACCTTCTTACATGTAACCAGACCTTTAACCCCTTGATGAAAGTTCAAGTACGGCTCTTAGAAATTGCGAACAATAGCGTAATGTTTGTAGTGTTTATTTTGGTGTGAAAGTTACTAAGGAGGTTTGCACAACTAAATATACTCGTAGTAGCGATCCACTATAAGTGTTTTTATTGTCTTCGACAAGTGGTTTGAAATACAATAACATTTTTGATTTCGCAATTCGCTATAAAGGATAACTACTACTTTATCGCAAGCATAGCTACGTCGGGTAAATATTGTTTTGTTTTTTTTTCTGGAATTAAATGTATGCAAGTAACAGTCTGAAGATTATATTGATTTATGCTAGGATAGTGACAACAGACTTGCGCACATTATTTCAATGGATTTAGAATATACCGACGAACTAAATTAGTACACCTCTACCTTAATCTTCAGGTCATTCAATATAAAACCAACTTCAAAAATGTTTAGAACCAATGTCTAGATATCTATCCTATACCTATCAGGATCTATATAGTATATAGGAGCAAAAATACAAAATATGATTCTTTTGAGTAATAAAAAAATCGGTTTTCGATTGGGGAAGAATTGCATTAAAAAACACAGATTATTAGGAATGTAATTTTTTCCACCTCAAAAAGGATTTCCACTTTTTTACATAAAAAAGTCGAGCCCCGAATGCCTTTTTTAAATTTTACTTCTAACTCAAAAAAAGGACCCTATTTTTTTAAATTGGTCAAAAATAAGGCATTATGGATGATGGTACTAAATTACTACTATATTAGCTAAATATACATAAATACCAGTCACGGAAGTAAAAAGGTCCTTTTTCAAAATATTCACTTCACTAAAGTCGTTAAGATTTTTATTGGCGAGTCACATCGACTGACTAATTAATTACAGTTACAGACTTCAGAAGTAATTAGTTAATTAATTAAGGAATGAGCATGCCCATCGATCTTTGGTCAGAACTTGGTGTCTTCTTACTTGTTAATGTTGAATTAGGTATTATGCTGTTATTTAGGATGGAGTTAAATATGAAAGAGTTTAAAAATATACCGTTGTATATAATATTCCCCGAAGAGTTAGGCAGATGTGTGCACGAGAAGGCAAAACGGTCCACTTTGGGTGAATCACAATAAAAAAGAAGTACCTAACATAGCAACACGCCTGTATTCCTCCAAGAGTTAGACATACGTTTTATAATGTAGGTACTTACTCCAATAGTTTGTCAATATGTTCACGTCCTATGTAATTCAAATCGAACTCTAGACATTTGATAAGGCAGTTCAATCGCTATATCACTAGGCTGTCACTGCAATACAATCACACTTGGCAAATCAAGTATGGTCAGGTATCCATGGCCGTGAATACCTCTTTCATTAATTAATTTCATGAACATAACCCTTAATTCGCCGAGTAGCAAAAACTCGGCCGTATTCAAACACGTACAAATACCAAAACCACACGATATACGAAACACAAATATTCTCAAATTATGACACACAGCAGCAAACGGAAGTGCTTAAGGCGAAGGCAATATTTCTTCACGGGCAATAAAGCCTCAAGACACACTGATAACGGTATTTTTCCTAATCTTGCTCGTGATTTATACTGAATGCGATAATAACGAGTAATTTTGATAACAATATGCAGTTTGTTGGAATATATTATTGGGAAATATTTTGCGTATCAGGATCCTATGACATCACGATTTAAACACTGTTTTTGAGTAACTGTAGTATCATATTTGTAGTAAAAATTATTCGTAGCAGTCAGAAACACTAAAAATCTACAAAATCTAAGTACTTACTGAAACAGAAGCGGCGGTAGCCATTATACTAGGGCGTCGGACTTGCGATCACCCATTGCACTACCGACGTGAACCCACTTGTAATACAAGCATTTAGCGTTGTATGAGGGGTTAACAAGAATACTAGTAATGTGTGACCCACATTTGTAGTAAGCTATTAAAGAACATCATTTATAGGCTAGCTACATTTAAAAATTAAATAAAAATAGTTCCCTACTTCAAAATGAATTAGTAATTTCGATAATGTTATATTCAATACCTAGACTTAATAGATTCACCTACCCACTACTTATTAGGGCCTAGCCTATACATACTTTATTGGGTTACCCTAGACGTCGTCCAATAATTTCTGTCTACACAGGTCGTATGGCTCTGAAAGCAAATAGATTACGAGCAGAAACTCCACGGTCACTTATTTGGATGATGTATATTTAATGGATATGGTTTTTGTAACATATATAATAAGGTGTCTTAGAATATGTATGATGGAGAAGCCACAAATAGGCATACAAGTAAAGCCATTAAAAAATCCTTTAAAGAGTAGTTTCACATATTGGCAATTGTCTTTCCATCATGGTAACGTGTTTTGCAGTTGTCAAATCTAATTTAATAATGCCATCCTGTGCCATTCATACCTGGAACTAGATAAATTTAAAAACCAAACATAGCGTAGAACAATCCCGACTAATTCACCTTTCAAAAAAAAACTAGGAAAACTCCGTAAGTCATTATTATTAGTTTTATATTAGAGGCCACTTCAATGCCAGCATTTCAGTGTCACATACTAGGAAAGTGCTCCCTAATATAATAAATACATTGACTAACTGCACCAATCTGCTCTGTGGCCATAAAAACCTATTACTCCAATAAGGAACGCGATAAGCCTACGTCGCTACTTTTATTTACCTTCGTGTATACATAAGGCTGTGTACATATATCGTGAACCTAATTCTGAGATAATTTAACTTTATGTTGACGCTCCACGGATTAAGTTTAGGGCGAGCATACATATTGTTTCGTTTCTTACGAGTGTGTTACGCTCCTGTAGGGTAAAATTGAAGGTAGTTTACGCGTTTTACTGTTTCCGTTTGTAGTCCAATTTTGATTGTTTGAAAGTAAAAGGAGCGTGTTGATAGTTCACCAAAAAACGATGTAAAAGAATTAAGAATTTCAAAATTTAATTGCTAACCTAACCTATTACGTACGGTCAACACATTGCATTGCCCCACTGCTAGGCAAGGGTCTCCTCTCTGAGCGAGAGGGATTAGGGTATAGCTCACCACGCTAGCCTACTGCAGATTAGCAGACTTCACACGCCGTCAAGAACATCTATCAGGCATGTAAGTTTCCTTTCGATATTTTACTTCACCGTTTAAGCGCGCGATAATTAATGACTGAAAAATCAGAGGGGCGTGCCTTCGATTCGAACTTGAGACCTTTGACTTGGCAGTCCAATAGTCATATCACTAGGCTGTCCGTGTATTACAGTCACACTTGACCATTATATGAAAACCGTAAAATGATACACACCCTCCCAATTCCAATAAAACACCAGAATCGTACAGAACTCGATCAAGCCATCATGCGGGGGTTTAAAAACCAATTCCCTCCCGGCCAAAACTGGCGCATGTATGTACGAACATTCACCGATTGGTTTGCCAATACAAAAATATGAGGGCACATTCAAATTTCGAACAAATTTAGATGGAGCATAGACCAATATTTTATCCTTACTTTTACATTGTCCTCGATTGTACTTTTTACCTCGTATTTTGGAATCAGAATTTTTCGAGATGGAATGAAAATACAAAGATCTGTTTAAGTATGCGTTTTTCTTAATAATAAATTCTTTAGTACCCCAAAATATTACTTGTAGAAGGTCAAAGTTAATGTACGAATAAAAGATTAACTATGTATTTGGGGTATGATTTTCTGTGCTATAAGTTCGTTTGGTGCAAGTCTGAGATCAATGACATAACATTATTCATTATCAACATCATCGTCAGCGTACATCAGTCCATTGCTGAACCTAGGCCTCCCATAATGTGCGCCATTACATCCTGTCCTCGGCTTATCGCATACAGTCCATAGTTATCGTCCGTCTATACTAATATTATAAAGCTGAAGAGTTTGTTTACTTGAACGCGCTAATCTCAGGAACTACGGGTCCGATTTGAAAATTCTTTCAGTGTTAGATAGCCCATTTATCCAGGAAGGCTATAGGCTATATATCATCACGCTAAGACCAATAGGAGTGTTGCATAAATGAAAAATGTTGCAAAAACGGGAAAAATTTTAAATGCAGAAAAGCCGAGGAACCTCGCGGGCGAAGCCGTGGGCGGAAAGCTAGTTTATTATAATTATGACATAAGCCTAAAAATGTTATTATTATTCTTATGTAATCAGCTATTGTTCTCCTTTATTTCACACTTAATACAAAGGAATATATCTCATTAACCATACCATCATACCTCTAGCCTTTTCCAAATTATGTTTGGGAACTTCCACTATTTAAGGGGCGACTCCGATTTCCGAAGGATATTCATATTCATATTCATTTATTTTGCACTCATGTTGTTTACATATTGGTGTATATAATAGTGGCGGTATCAAACATGAACCCTGTTAGGGCACAGCAAACATTTTTAAAATTATACAATAAGGTCCTTATATAGTTATATTAGCTTTCCGCCCACAGCTTCGCCCGCGTGATTTCTTGACTTTCCTGTACAATAATATGTATGTAAAAAAATGTGATAAATGAAGAACTGTTCGACCGATTTTGTGCAAACTTCACATAAACCATCTACTAAATAGTCCGAACAAAGCCTAAACATTTGGTTTGGATAGGTGAACCCGTTCTTGAGTTATAAAATTACAACGAAAAGTGGCATTGATTTTTATATATATTGATTAATTACATTCTCTAAAAGTTTTAAATCTAATTGAAAATTTTATTACATAACATCCTTAATTCTATGTTTTGACATTAATAGGTACTAGATAGATACACTAGTTGTCAGGCTTTTTGAGCTTCTGACTAACACTAACGATTGTCATAGGTGTTCGTGACAACCGGGACTAACGGCTTTACATGCTCCAAGGGACGGAGCGGTCTCAATGTGTTAAGAATGCTCACCCATCCACAGAGTGACCGCGGCAGGAGCAGCATAACCTTCCAGATCTGTTGATGAGCGCAGTTATAACTTAGCCACGAACCTCTCATCTCATGTAACCATATACATGCATCATTTTGCGAGTATGATGATGGCGCTATTTGCTCTGAGGGATATACTGTTAATAATACTATAGTCTATCCTCAGTAGATACATTTCATGCAGATGTTAACGGCACGTTTGTACAATATACGTCTTGGGATGAGTTTACGTTGCGACAATTACATAACCTTTGAAAATTATGTGACCCGGCCGGTATCTTGTTGGCGAGGAGCCAGCAAACTGCTCCTATTAACTCAAATGAGGGAAACACCGATTATTCCTTTTTTATTTACATGCCATATTTTTATCATTTACTATAATTTAAACTACAAACAGTTGGTTTGTACACATTAACACATACATACATTTCGGCGATTCATTTCTATTCATTTGGTAATTGAAAAAAATATATGGAAAAAAAATATACAAACAAACATTTCATACATACAAAACTACTATAATAAAATTCATCTTAATTAATTCAGCGACGCTGACGGAAAATACAGGTTTTATGAGACCGGGATTTTGCATGGAAACGATTTTGCATGTGCCTATAAAATGGGTTACCTATACTATAGCATATTGAAGTAGTCCTCCTGTCTTTATCGAAATACTGTATATAAATATTTTTTCTTACTTAATATGTAAAAATTGTCTGCTCATCCGCTTTTCGTATACCTGCTATTTAAAAATACCGCATTTCGGTAATGCAAGCGGTTACTTACTAATCTACTATAAACATCTGCTAGCCTAATTCCGTGACGGGCACTTTATTATTCTTACGTAGATTGGTATAGATACTCTATATCTAAGTTATTAAGTATCTTTTTGCATACCGGTCGTAATCTTGGAGGGCTTTTATTAATCACTTCCTGTATTCCTCTCCGGAGGATTTTCCATTTTTTTTTACCGAGGATAATAATAAATTTGTATAATTTGCATTTCATTTTAGCTTAATTTCTCGGTCGGCTTGTATCTACACTGGGGCAATTCTCATCTCATTTTAAAACATAAATTAGGTCGCAAGACAGAATCTCGCTCTATAACACGGATTAAGTTTCCAATTTGTAGCGGATTATTGAGTGATTTATTATTTCTTCAATTTTTATACGAAATACTGTTATATTAATGCGATCAATCTTTTTATCGAGGCTTTGTTACATCACTTCTGACCTTCAAATGAATATTTATTTTTATTAGATTTTCGGAATCTATCTTTTGTCTGGTGAAGTAATGGAACCTCTTCGTCGTGTGTGCCGCTGTTGATAAAATATCATAAACTAGCTTTCTGCCCACGGCTTCGGCCGCGTGGTTTCTCGACTTTTCTGCATTTAAATTTTTCCCGTTTTTGCAACATTTTTCATTATGCTCCGCTCCTATTGGTATTAGCGTGATGATATATAACCTATAGCCTTCCTCGATAAATGGGCTATCTAACACTGAAAGAATTTTTCAAATCGGACCCTGAGATTAGCGCGTTCAAGCAAACAAACAAACTCTTCAGCTTTATAATATTAAGTATAGATATGCAGGTTTTAGTTTTCTGTGTTATAATAACCTAATCTAATCTGTACCTGGCCTTACGCTGGGTCACGAATCATTCCAGCACATCAATACGTCATAGCCACAGTAACCCCGCAAATGATCCACAATTTTCACGTACCCTGCAAAAATCACAAATCAGCGCCAAAAATAAACGGGTATCGACGGACCCCGTAACCGGTCAGTGAATCTCATCAATCATTAGCCCTTC
Source organism: Subacronicta megacephala (assembly GCA_958496365.1). Taxonomy (NCBI): domain Eukaryota; kingdom Metazoa; phylum Arthropoda; class Insecta; order Lepidoptera; family Noctuidae; genus Subacronicta; species Subacronicta megacephala. The sequence continues at coordinate 3,717,819 of OY292526.1, forward strand.
GGCGTGATAGATGTAGCTGGGGGTCGATCGAGCCCTCTTCTGACGTATCAATTTATAAGAAAGAATGTAGGTACTGTCTGAGGCGCCACGGATTAGGTACGGGTTAGGCACCTATTGGATATTGGAATGCCGGAACATATTAGTCAAAAATGTTTATACCTTGTTTTTTTTTTGTGGTGGTTGAACCTCAGAATTTTTTTATCAAAGTTGGTGCAGTCACCATCAAATATATCGGAGCGAACGACTGTTCATAATTATCTTAGCAACTAGGGAAATTAAACTTTATCTTAATGGGATATAGTAAATGTCTGGATGATAAGCTGCCGTGTGTAGTGTTCAGTTTAAAACATCCTTTGTGTCGCTGAGATATAGTTTAATTTCTCTAGTTGATCAGATAACTATGAACAGTCTGTTTGCTCCAATATATTTGATGGTAGCTGTAGAACCGCATTGACAAATATTCCGCTATCTGCTGACATAACATTTGTTTATGGTACCCAGAAATCCAAAGTCACCGAAGTCGGCTTCTTACAAACAAACAACTATCCGAACTCCAAATTCCATAAAACTGCTTATTCCATCTCATGTTACTTTTTTTAAAATAATTTTATAAATTATTCAAATATAAAAACAAGACAAAACAGGTTACTGTCCTAAATATGCAAGTTTAAACCTAACTAGTTGGTCCCCAAAAAAAATATGTCCATGTCAATTCTTATCGAAATCTGTAAATCACTTTAAGCGTGAAAATATAACAAACAGCTAGCGATACTTTTGCATTTACAATATTAGTTTACACTACATCAGGTTGCAAACTGCTCATAAAACTCATTTTAGCCTAGCAGAATACCCTTAAATAATGCGAAGCTGCATAAAAGACAGTTATTTTTCCTTTTTGCTGAACTCACTCAAAACAGTTGGACAGCCAAATGGCAGTTCATATTTGTGTCCAAAATGACAGTAAGGGATGAGTTTTTCATAGCTGCTACTAACAGAAAAATGCTTATATAAGCGTTGTGAAACATTGACTTCAAAAGCATTGATTTAAATTGTGACAGTGGAATTTTATTTAAGCCTCAGAGAACGTGATAGCTCTCAGTCCGGATTGTCATATGTACACCTGTGACAATCGCTAATGGTAAATTGAGTTGCAGAAATCTGACCATGCTAGTTGCTAATGGTAAATTAATTTGCAAAAAATCTGATGATGCCAGTTGGTAATGGTAAATTGATTTGCAGAAATCTTAACATGTCAGTCGCTTTTGAGTAAAATGCTCTATAACATCAAAAGCAACTATGAGGTTAGAGCTCATAGTTGCTTCTAGAGGAAGAAGGGTGGTAATCTAGTCAATACTCATATTAACCTGGAAGCCGACATAATTGGGAACAGGTTAAGATGTAAGGATTACTACTAGGATTTACTAAACGTCAATAAGATCAAAATGATCTAAATACAATTTGTTAATTAATGTGATTTGTTTGGAATGCTAGTCGAGAGCTTATTGAAAAAGCTATCCTACAAATAGAGTTGGATTGAAGAACTTGCAAGAAATAGACCAATGGAGAGCAAGTCAAACATATGAATGAAATTAAACGCAATATATTTTCCTTTGAACTAATATGGTTTGACGCAAATTAAAGTTTTCCTTGAAAATATTTTATTTGTATATTTGTATTATGATATTGACAAAGCATTTTACGATATTAAAAAAATCTGTTGGAGTAGGAGTATTAATAGCTAGTAGCTATTTTTTATCAATTTTAAATATTTAGGCGTAGTAACTATGCACACAATAATGTTATTAAGGTTATAATCATTATTGTAAATTTACTTGGCGTCGGTGGATAATATTTTTTCGTACGTCATCTATATTCTTTTATTATTATTTTATTTCACAGTATAAAAAAAGCAATCCTTTTAATAAAAAAAAGAATTATGTAACATTATCGAGATTTTTTAAATAATAATTAGATTATTAAATTTAAATGTGTAAATTAATAAAAACAGTCGAAGAAACTTGAACATACGCAGTAAACTTGATAAACTCACTTTAAATTCAACAGAATTTTGGGATTAAAGGACGTTACATCAATCGTTTAGATAGATAGTTAGATCATTAGATAGTAAACCAACACATATACGTTTTTTCGAAAACGTCCGTCTTTCACAAATAAATTTGTCTAGTTTCCCATCCATATGTATTTTAACTTATATACATCAGAAAATGGCCAATAACCATTATTTATAAGCACCGGCCTTATCAAAACGCTACGGTTCCCTATTATTCGATACACCGTTGTTAATTCAACAAAATACGTTAGAGCATAAGTTATTACTTATTACAGTGAGCCGATTAAATAATATTACCATAGGTAGAACTCGTGGTTACGTATCGAGTTGGAAGCGCAGGGTTGATACGTGATTCTGCAATTAAATGTTTTTAAGAAATTATTTTAAAACGTAGGTACTATAAGATTTTACCCTGTATTGTGGACTTCCAAAATAAATCCTCACATACATAATTACGGACCCAAACAGTTATTTGTTTATTAAGAACATACAGTTATTTACATGAGTAGATCTTTAGGATCAATAACAAAAACCTTTAAATAAATGGCGTCGCCGTTTCCGAATTGACGATTTCCGAGTTAGAAATGTCGCAAAAAGTCCAGAAATTTTATTATTTTTAAATGTGGCCAACGGCCAGCCCTATCTAAGCTCCATATCATGAACATTTTCTACGGTATAACACTCGCGGAACGTAAGATAGTTTACGAACGACTACGTAATAGTTTCGACCAACTATGAGTTCGTCCGTCAGCGGTTATAGGGTTAAAAAGTTGCGGTTCCCATTTACTTTACATTTGTGATTTGGAGTGGGAAGTATTTCTGGTTATGTTTGATGGTAATGAACAAGTGGAGGAAAGGGTCTTGTCGGGTCCCTTTATTTCCTAAAACACGGTTGTCGAACGACGCTGACATGCCATGCTTATGAACTGACTTTTCGAAATAGGTAATAAGTACGTCTATTAATTCTCGCTCGCTTAAACGGTGAAGTAAAATATAATAAGGAAATCTGCATGCTTGAGAGATTTTCTCGACGGTGTGTGAAGTCTGCCAACCCGCGGTAGGCTAGCGTGGTGAACTATACCCTAGCCATCCAATGGTTTGTAAGACATCATTTTATGATTTATAACTTGTACTTACTTGAGATTTGTTTTTGGTGTGCAATAAAGAATATTAAATTCTATTCCCGTACCCAACAGTGGGACAGTGAAAGGGTTGACAATGATCCCATTCTTATTTTTCACGCATAATTCTTACATTAATATAATAAAAAAAACATTGTAAACAATATTTAAGAATATAAAGTAACTTCTCGACTTGCTCATTGTTTCTACTGACTGTATAATGTCTACTTAATATTCCATACTGCTCTTTTTTGCAACATTATGAGGAAAATTGAGTCTGAATTATTCAAAAATCACGACAAGTCCATTTAACCCTCCAAATGCAACTCCAATCATTCGGAAAAGTCAATCAACATGAACTTATTCTAAATTAAAATCTCGATTAAATTCTCGAGTGTCCGGGAAATCGATATTGTCTTGAACGCCCCATCTGTTTATGCAAATATACTCAAGTCTAGTTCGCCGTCATCCTTTTAACCCTGTTCCATTAACCCTGTATTAATTGATTCGTTGAAAGTCGAGGCTTAGGCTGAGGGCGCAACGGCATGCCGAATTAAAAATCGGCCGACTGTTGATTGTTTTGAATTGGCGTTCGATTCTATTGTTTATTGTTGGAGAGTATTTGTTTATTAAAGGCATGAATGTTTTTGATGTTCCAAATTCAATTTATTTAATTGAATTTATATAGCAAGACAGTAAACAGCAGTCCATTTTCGAAATAAGGTTGGAATTCCATTTAATAAATTAAAAAATAAAGGTAAAAGGAAGTAACCACCATAGATTTTCTAGGTATTTCTATAATTTTGTTAGAAGTGGCTATAAGAATACATACATACTTAATTACGTCTTAATATCGCAATAGGAACTCCTCGTGATATTTAAAGGTCTAAGGTCTCTATTAAAAAATTAAAATTAAATACGAAGCGGATCCCTAGAGACATATCCATGACGTAATAGGAATATATAACATAACATAACATAACATACCATCACGCCTGTATTCCCCGAAGGGTTAGGCAGAGGTGCACTTAATGTACACCCACAGTTCGCCGGTATGTTTGGGTCCCATGTAATAGGGGGCGAGCCTATTGCCATTCACCGGGCACAAATCCAGACTCCGAGCTGCTACTGAGAATTTAATAGAAAAACCAAATAACACTTTGCTCGACCTGGGGATCGAACCCAAGACCTCTAGCGTAGCAGTCGCGATTGGGACCACTAGACCAACGAGGCAGTCTATATAATTGTTGTTTATAGGAATATATAATTGTTTTCTTGATTAATTCAGAATGGAGAAGTACTCTGATCTCCCAAGACGATACTTGTTTTCTTATGAAATGGGTAATTATAACATCAATCTTGGTATAAACGATTAATATTCCTTAGTTTCATATTATCACAATAAATAGTTAACTTGACTGTGATGATTCCTATCGGCTTCGTCTCTGAAACTGGAATGTAGAGATTTTCTACGTTACTATTCTTATAAAAGTTTAAGATCTATATGTATATAAATCCGTGCTAATACGATGTTGAATTATATTGCGAGAGGCGTATTATTGTCTTAACATTGGCCCAGCAAGTGAGATAAAAATGCCTTGAAATTACTTCTTTTGCAAATAGTTTACAACGGGCTTTTGAAAATACGCATATAATTTCAAAATACGAACAGAATTATTATTCTCAATTATTCCCAGCCAGTTACATTTGATTTTCAAACAATGAGCGTATTCTACATTTAAATTAGTTTGACGCGTTCTACAATTCCTTTTTTAAGTTATAGATCAGATAAATTTATTTTATGCCAGCACTGGAATAAATTGCACATTTGTTTTATTATTAAGATCACATTGCAAGATTTTTCATTTCAATAAGTATGGATTTCCACAGAGTGCATCAAATTTTTGGATAGATCTATATTTTTCGATTTCCATCTCCAGCTTTAATACAGTTAAGTGCTGGCTCCATTTTTATATGTTTGTGCATAGATGTTTATTTGTGTTAGCCGTGTTTGTATTTAATATTTAGACGAGGATACGATTATGCAATATTTTTTAACGTCATTTAATTACTAGCTATGTAGAGTATAGAGTAGTTGAATTAATTTAAAACAAACACGAAAATGAATTTAACTCGATGACTTTTTTCTCTTAATAAACTTAACATCACCAACATATTTTCACGTTGCGGTTTTCATCAAGAAAAAATATGATCAGTCGTTAAATATAAGTGGCAATATAAAGTTAACGTATTACACTCTAGTGTCTTAATATTCATTGGTAGTCTCTAGTACGAGTACGGTTAGCACTCAACGAAATTGTATGCAAGGAGATCGCTCATGTCTAGTTGTAGAGGGCGCACTTTCAACGACACGTCTTTTTTAATGTGTTTTTGTATGTGTTTGAAAATTATCGCAAGTATAGAGATATGTTATATATACAATTAAATTCTTAGTAAAAAGAAAACCGACTTCAAGCTTTAGGCATTTTGAGATGTATTTTCGGAACTGATGTTCAAGTACCAAACGAATTTAAATGGTATTCGAAATTTCTTCAAGATCGACGAAGATAGTATCACCATCTTTTTAAAGGGGATAGTATACGCTCCGCGTTCCATACAAAAATTGTTTGGTCATATCTTGAATTTTAACCAATGAAAGTCTTTGAAATTTTGCACTAACAATCTAGTCATTAAAATACGTGGTCCTTAAATACATACCATCACGCCTGTATTCCCCGAAGGGTTAGGCAGAGGTGTACTTAATGTACTCCCACAGTTCGCCGGTATGTTTGGGTCCTATGTAATAGGGGGCGAGCCTATTGCCATTCACCGGGCACAAATGCAGACTCAGAGCTGCTACTGAGAATTTCATAGAAAGACTCAATAACACTTTGCTCGACCTGGGGATCGAACCCAAGTCCTCTAGCGTAGCAGTCGCGATTGGGACCACTAGACCAACGAGGCAGTCAGGTCAGTGGTACTTAAATATAAAACTTTATTTTAATACACGGTTAAAAAGTTACGTTATGACCACGAGACCGTCGAGATTAGATATGTAACTTTATGTTATTTGCGACGTTGGTCTAGTTACAAGAGCCAGCTCTTGTGGGCGTGAGGTCCTGGGTTCGATTCTCAAGTCTAGTAAAATGTTATTGAAATAAAAGTCGGTAAACGGAAAATACGATTTCTTCTCCCTCTTAATTCTAAAAATATCTTCCCCATCTCCGTTACAAAAACCTCACCGTTCAAAACATCTCCTTTACCCTATAAATCAACAAATAAATATTTAACCGCAACACACAAACTTCGCATAAATACCACATCGAGTACACGACTCCGCACAAGTTCGCTACCGAGCTGTATTTGTTTGTTCACAAAATAAACACACGTTCTGTGACATGCGGGGACTGGTGTACCGCTTACAAATTAGGGACTAATTGTCAACTCAGTATCTATTGAGACGAACCGTTGTGGCGGTGTATGGGGGGTTATGAGACCGCACGGGAATTATCTGAAGGGTTAAATCTGCTCTTTGTGAGGAGTTTGGGGCCATTCGGTTTTTGTCGGTAATTAATAGTGATGTATATTGTGTATGTAGTTGTAATACATACACACTTTTAGAAATAAAGGTATTGGCCTTGCGGATTTGTTAGACGGTTTATTAAAAAATGGGATGGGATTTTTGAAAGATAGCATACCTACACCCAAAAGCCATGAAAAATAATAAAATATTACTTACCACATCATCAAAAGTTCAGCCGGTTCGGTTATTACCTCATTAGTGTAGTAGTCTAACTGTTATGCTAGAGTCCTGAGTTCGATTCCCAGGTCGAGTAGTGTTTTTGAGTTTTTCTACGTGTCAGAGTCTAGACTTGTGCCAGATTAATGGCAATAGGCCCCTATTCACATGGTACCTTAACATACCAGAAAATGATGGTTGAAGGTATATTAAGTACACATCTGCCTTTTTTTCGTGTGAAAATCCTCATGGATGTCCTCTGCGTCTCAAAAAGAAAAGCGGAGGGTTATGGCGGACTCCTACCGACTAGAGTACACCTCTGCCTAACCCTTCGAGTAATACAGGCGTGATGGTATGTTCAATTCACAATCTGACGTAAGAAATGGGTATACTTTTTGATACATAATAATATATCGTGTACAGCTGTGACTTGATATTAATTTCACATCACGTACAAACTTATGAATATTTTTTCCTCATGAGAGCCTTTTCTTCAATGTTAACGTAACTTGGAGATAGAAATTGGAACGCTTCGGGCTTCATAATCTGTTTCAGTGAGGTAAAAAGTATATAAATGTGTTAGAAAAAATAAGAAATATATTGACTTATATAAATGCCGTAACGCCTGTATTCCCCAATGTTAGGTAAAGGTGTATTATATCCACAGTTCGATGTTTAGGTCCCATGTAATAGAGCTGGCCTATTGCATGAAAACTGAAAATTTCACGATTAACCTAATACTTACTTTGCCCAACCTGGTAATCAAACCCAGGATCTCTAGCTTAGCAGTCGCATGCACGGACACTAGACTGACGAGGCTGAACTGATTTTATGGATACCCAATGAACACTGCCCAAAATGGGAATCGAACCTACCCTCATACTCATACATCGCTGAGTAAATGGTCTATAGGTATATCACTAATCCAATGATGTAGTTCATATATATGTTAGCACAAGCAGTACTGACAGCCTATTTCATTTAATAATTAATGACGTCACTTCGTCACAACTGTGTACACTGACATTTTGTCTCGCTCCATTTAATTACTTAATGACAGTTCAACAAGAAACAAATTATATTTTGATAGTTAACCTACCTACTGTGTATCAGTCAGCAATTTTCGCGACAGCCATTCCCAAAGCCGCAAAACGAGGGAAAATTTTGCTTCAAACAAAAAACAAACCTGGCATGCATCCAGATTAAATAATGCAATCGCTCTGTAGTAATAATAACTCTTGAAATGCATGCAACACTCAAAAAAGTAACCACAAAACGTGACCTTTTTCTATTTTAACCTCTTTTGTAGTTTTATAATTTGGTCCGTTCGAATTTCGAACCCCATTTTGCTAGCGCCCTCTTTAATTGGTCGTATATAGTGGTACTCCCCGCTGTGAAGAATGCTTTCGATGATAAGGTGTTGATTGCTCTTGAGAGCGGTAGAATAATATCTCAATGGTCCTTAAATAGTTAAACCGCCTCTTGAAGTTGATAGAGTTTAATAGACATTGAAAGATGTTTAATTTGATATTATTATCTTGTCTGTAACAGAACATCACGTTAAAAAACAAGACTTAACTCATCTTCCCTGTATGTATCGGAAGGGTTAGGCAGAACTGTACTTATGTACACCCACAGCCCGCCGGTATGTTTGGGTCCCATGTAATTGAAAGCTTGCCTTTTGCTATTAACTGGGCATAAATCCAAACTCCGAGCTGCTACTGAAAATTTTTTACAAACTCTATAATACTGAGAATTTTATAGAAAAATCTAATAACGGATTGTTGGACGTAGAAATCGAAACCCGGACCTCAAACCTAGCACTAACGCTTAGAACCACTAGGACTAATCAGCCAGTGAAAACTACAGAAACACGACTTAAAAAAACTAAAAATACAGCGGAATTTTTACTGTTAGCATTACATATTGCAAGGGCAATACACTTTTCAAGCACCATTTTCACTGGCCGTTTGCACTCCGAGTTCTATTTTTAAATTACCTCAGAAACTAAAACTACCGTTCCGAAACTTAGTACGATATCGTTTTCCATTGTTGCGTTTCGCATATATTATCCGTTTCACATATAACCCGACTCGTTTAATTGTTCCTAGTCCACGTCGGTTTTTCAAGGAGCTTTGTGACTTTCGTTAGCGTACCAAATGGGTAACGGTTGTTTAATAATCTGTAACAATCGCAGATTAGCGGAACGTGACTCGAATGCATAATACCGGGCCTTTGTTGGAACCGTTCGTTTTAGTAGTTAAGGGTTACGTTATCGTGGTTTTATGTTATTTTGCGGATTACGTATGATTAGCCACCTAGTTAAGTCCCAAGTAATCAAAAGCGATTTGTATCGTTGGTTTTTGTTTTCAATATTGACATAGAAAATTATTGATATCGTTGTAAGATTGAAGTGTCATATCCAAACATAAATCAAAGACGATATTGAAATATTTAATAATATATTAAACTGTCAATTACACATAACATGTTTTACTTATACATCAATGATTTGCATTTTGATCTCTTCATTGCAATTTATTATAATGTTCATAAAGAACATTTCAACATACGTTACTTAATAATCCCTTTAGGAAACTAAAGATAAAAGCTTTAGTTAGTTTAGTTTATACAAATCCAGTATCGACTGACCTCGCATTGTACACGCTTTCCGCACAATGAAAGGCCAGTATATACTGGATTGTATAGCTTGATGTGGAGCCGTGTGTACGAATAATACCTAAATAAATCGAAATGATCGGTACTATCGACGTTGTGACCACACATCAATTAATTTACTGCACATAAATAAAAATGATAAACGCTAGACATTTTAATAGCGTGTTAAATTTGAATGCGACAGTCGTCAGCATGCACCTCATCCTAGTAATTGTTGATTAGTTACATACCGCATCCAATACATTGAATTATTATGAAGTAAAGTGGAAACCACAAAGGGAATTAAAGGTAAAAACAACATTGTTTTTATTAAAAAACTAGTCTAGTAGGCAATAATAAAATATAAAAAAAAGAACAATCGCAAAAAAAATACGAGTGCAGTTTTATTGGCATGACGGTTTTAGTGTGACGGTATTTAATACCTCAATGACCCAATGTAATTTTGTTGTATCATTTGCTACAACTGGACTGTATATTTTTATGTTACATGCCGATTACTATCACTTTTATAGTTACGGTTCGTTTAAATAGGCAATTTTGTTTATCTTTTATCTCTCTCTCGATTTTGCAAACTTGTTTGTGTAAATATTATAACGGTACCAAATGGAATATTAAGCTGGTAATTAAATTATACGATGTATGTATCTGCTTCGTTGTACGTGCTGGATGTTTCAAATTTGTTCTGTTTTAGCGTTAATTGTTCAACATAATAGGAATAAATTAAAATTACAGCGCAAGTCTGAACTTCTACAGACAACAAAACTGTGTATTAGCTTAAATAGTTTTGCAATATACATTTTAAGTTGAACGTTATAATGTAAACTAACTCTTATACCCGAGATATAACTTAATCGTACTCTTTACAAGCTCCTGAATGGTTGGTCGATAATCATACCGTCTTGTTTAGGTACCTTTATTATACTTTGAAAGTTTACTTCAGGTGTACAGCTCAGATCAAATTAATAGTTAAGATGAAACTTTGCGGACAAAGAAGTGAGGCGGCTAAAACTACGCCTTGCCGTGTACAAATACAATTACACGCACACACGTATACCGAAACTACGCCTTATCTTGTCTTTCGATACCCCGACTGACTCGACTGATAAGATAAGGTGTAGTTTCGGTATACGTGTGTGCGTTCATCTTAACTTTTTATTTGATCTGAGGTGGACACACAGAATAATATAGACAAAGAGGGACGACTTGTGGCTGGCAATCCCACGGGTTGCACATCTAAGGAATTTTAGTCTGGTTTATACTAAAGTGAATACTTTCTTATACATATAAATATAAATAAACATAAATTATTGTCAGACTCGTACTTACTCAAAACTGTACCAATCTTCCTTGTTCTATCGTTGTTTTAATTGCTACAACTGTTTATATATATTTATTAATTTCACTGTTCAAAATACCTACAAAAAATAATATTATTATTTACCCACAAAATCTTCACAACGACTTAGGTCACTTTTCTCTCTTATAAATTTCTCGAAAATGAGCAGTTGCCAAAGCAATTTCTTCTAAGTTTTACTTAAATTTCCAAAATCAACATAGAAATTGGTTTACTTAGCACAAAATTAAGTCTAAAATACTATTACTTAAGATTCAATCTGTTTCAAATCGACTAACTCACTTGATTAAAATTTCTAGAGAGCGGTTCTGCATGGAATCGCTTCATGAAGAATCTGCTGATTATTTTAAAATACAAAGTAAGGTTTTTATAAAATATTTTCAGTTAATTTTAACTTTTCTGCAAGCTTGCATCTAAGTAAGAACCAGTGCATCGATCGACCTATATCGTAAAGCTGTTATTTTTGCGGTAATTCTATGGATGGGTTGATATTTATTTGTGTTAGAACCTCTCCTCACATTAGATTACTTAATGTTTTTTATATGATTTTAAAAGAATACATTACATTTTAAATTGGTGGTTTTGATGTAAAATATAACATAAAAAAATAGGGACACGTAGGTTGGTACGAACGGTTAGACGTCGACCTATACAAATCCAGTTTACGCTGGTATTGAAATCCTATACAATGCGAGATCAGCTTAAACTGGAATAATATAGGTTGACCTGTAGCCGTGTGTACATTTACACACAAAACAAGATGTACATAGATAAAAAAAATACATTTCGCTTTGTGTTAATTTAAGTACACATATATATATATATATATACATACCATCCACTCCTTTTGTCGCGTGAATGCGCCGCTATGGGCTGTAAGCTTTACACTAGCCATACAAATAACTGTGAATGACTCTATAATGTCAATCACCGTCAGTAAATACCCGGACTTAATAAATATTGATAACAGTACGAACTGTGATTTGCAACTACATTTTTCACTGTATGATTCCGAACGTGTTTTTAATTTGAATAATTAAATTTCGAACGTAGAATTGAATTTTGTTTTTTTTCCTGCCAGAATTGTTTTTGTATTTGAATAAATTCTCTTTTCTTGAACGCAACTGCAACAATAAGGTAGCTGAACCGTCAGTGTCATAAAAAATGATAAATTAATTCAACGATTAACCCAACTTACCTTTTCGTACCATTTCGGCATTATTCGCCCTAATTTCTTATTACCATAACAGCTGTCGATGGTCCTTGATAAGCAAAAATAAGCTCTTGGCAGAATCTCCTCAGCTCCCCTTCCATATTCAAAATTCGACAAAAGCGTAAGTTCCACGAACCCAAAATTGCGATTACAAAAAAGGGTATGTGGTAATTTTTTATTCGAATCTTATACGTTCAATCAAATTAACATATTATTATGTTTCACTCGCTCAGCTGTTTCCATACTTAGATTTTACTTTTTTCGGATATCTGAGTCTTTTACGGCGTATAATAAAATGGAACGGGCGGTCAATACGGCAACTAGTGCGGTGCCGATACTGTTGGGAAATCGCGGGAATTGCCGGCGCCATCTTGGTTTATTTTGTTCGGATACGTTTGTTGTTCAAAGTGCTGTACTGGGACGTTTGAATAGACGTTTTACTAACGATCGGATTTCTGTACCTTCGTTTACCAATACGTTTAAAGTGAAAAGCCTAAAGAAACAGCGTTTGATCGTTTGCTTTCCCACTCAATATAATAGTAACAGCCATTTAAGTTAGTACCTAATTAAATGTGTATAGTACATTAATGGGACTTAGACATTTGCTCTACTACACGACATAAGAATTGTTAGTATAATCATGACGTGTATCGTCGCGATAGTCATGTGCCAAAATATTTTTAAAAGGTCAGTAACCTTACAAATACTATAAAGGTGATTCAAATCACACACAGTTTGCTTGTGCAACCACTTACACTGCTGCAAGCACTACAAGATTATATATATATATTTTTAAATACAACTCCCTCAATATCCAACAAGCCCTGTCGCATGGTACTTTACAAACATACAATTAACTTACACAAATATATCGAGGCTTAAAGCAAAACATGGCACATAGAACATACAAATATTTGCCTCGGTGACGCAACGGTAGTGGCTTCGCCGAACAAACGTCCAGCCAATCTCTGGTAAATTTCTCTTAATTCTTTTTTACTAATACTCATGGATCGTCTACCATCTGAGGAAAAACCGCACTCGCTTATCCTGGCCCTCTAGTCATGGCCATGGAATTTCTAACATTCATTACAACCACCAAACCCCTAACTTAAAAAAAATAGTTTTTTCTCTTTTGTAAAAAATAGCTTACTAGCAATGTAGATCACACATTACTAGTAATCTTGTTAACCCCTCGTACTAAGCTAAATGCTTGTAATACGAGTGGGTTCAGGTCGGTAGTGCAATAGGTGGGTTTCGAACCGGCAACCACATGATCGCAAGTCCGACGCCCTAGCCATTAGGCTGCCGCCGCTTCAAAGATTTTGGCTGTAATATAGTACTTCAAAGGTTGCATACGAGTATATAAAACGTATTTAACGAAGTCGTAAAACCAATTGTTTTCTATTCCAACCCATAACGTCTCAATAACTCGTGCAGTCAAAAACATAATCACCGACCGAAAGGGGTTAATAGGAAAAAAAATCACCAATCGCAAAGTCCAATAACATTTTTAATGAAACAATTCCACCATTACGATTCATTTCAACTCTGTACGGACTTTTTTGCCTCGTAGTGGCCATTACGAGTGGCCATAAACGGAATGGGGCCCAGAAATGGCCGACCAAGTTACCTCGTCGACTTTCGATGAATTCAATTGGTTTTTGCTTTTGTGAGATTTTGTATATAATTTTTACGAAAGGTATGGAAAGGTTGTGAAGGTAAAAAAATATTATTTCATTTTTGAAACAGAAATTTAAATCAATAATAACTAAATATTGTTAGCATTTTTAATCAATCTTTACTTAATATTATAAAGAGGTAAAGTTCGTGAGTTTGTTTTTATTAGGGGTAGTCTCTGGATCTACTGAACCGATTTTGAAAATTCTTGTACTGAATAGAAAGTCACGTTATTGGTGAGTATAATAGGGATACGGGTCAGTATGTAGTTAATTGTTCATACAATAAGTTTTGCCTGTAACGTAACTATCTAAATGTCCTCTAAATTCATAAAAAAAAAACAATGTTTACCCACCGGGATGTAGAGATAGCTTCACAGTTTGAAACAACATACTAATAATTATTGTCGTCGCTCGAAAATTAAAATTAAATAAACTTTTATGTCATTTAAATAAAATGTTTACTACCCCTGAAGACAATATGCTGGCAGTTAATAAATAAACAACTGTAATAAATTATACCTTCCAAGCAATTTGCATCGAAACAATTCAGTAGAAACATCTTTTTTTTTTGTTTAACTGCAAACTTCAATCTAAATTTTCACACATGATCTAGCAACAATCATTTTTAATCATAAAATGTAAGATTTGTTGTCGTAAATTCAAAATGTTATAGCCAAAGCTTACAGCGAGCGTTAAAACACGTATAAGTTTAACAATTAAAACGAAACTTGTACAATAAGAACTGCAAGAAAATCACACTTGTACGCACAAATTCCCAACAAAATACATTCACACACGATCATTCCCGAACATTGCCGACTCTTGCCGAACCTCCCAAGGTTCATTGCCAATAATTCTTGATATTTCATACGAATTAATTCACTCCAGCCAACGAGTGTTGGGCGGTGTTTTATTTCAATCAATTCATTTTAATTTCACCCTCGCCATCAAGTTTTATGTCTTCAGCCTCGAATTGGATTGCCGAGGTGTGGAAGCGAAGCGAGGAATGAGTGAACTGATCTTAGCTGAGTAGAAACCGTATAATTTATATATTTTTAGAAGGGCTTGTTTGGATAAAATTTGTCACTGTATAAAAATACTTTATGAATAAATAGTACTTCAAAAGGGGAATGTAGTAGACAGTGAGTGACAATAGGCTCGCCCCCTGTTACCATGGGAACTAAATATACATTAGTACGCCTTTGCCTTACCCCTTCGAGGAATACAGGCGTGACGGTATGTTATGTAGTAGACTATCAGACTGCCAGGGTTAAGGTCCACCTCTGACTTTTCGAAGTCATGTGCGTATTAATGTGTTATGATAAGTTAAATATAGATTACCCGTAGGATGCAGTAGGACAGTCATCACGTAGTATTGTTTTAAAAGTATTACCTTCCACAGAAATAAATGTATTATTCCTTTTGTTCAAAAATTAATTCAAGAAACCGTAAACACACTGTGATGATTAAATTTACATTAACCTCAATATTATTATCAAAGTAACAGCCAAGGTAAATTGAAGGTAATCTCTAATTTTACCGACGTGAAATTTTATCGAGCAATATTTATGAAACGCTGTGGTAAAACCAATATCACGCAATATCAATTACGGTATATTGTGTAAAATTTATAAACTTGCTTCAAATTCTTTGAGGCTTTTAAACAGTGATCTACACTGCCTCAGTGTGGGTAGACAGACTTCATACGCCGCTTCGCGCGTCGACAAAAAATCTACCAACCATACAGGTTTGCTCATGAAGTTTATCTTCACCGATTTCGCGAATGATAAATTAACTACCTATTATCCAACTTATGGGTTACTCTCATCGCTCCTCATCTCATCTTATCTTGGATTCGAACTTGAGACCTATGACTTGGCAGTCCAATGGTCACAATAATTATATCAACATGGAAAGCAGCTCTCAATATAGATACGTAAAAAAAACCTACAGTAGTCAATTGTAATAACAATAGCGCCAATAGTAAAGAATTAATATTATTGTTACCCATATCTGTGTAAACAGATACGGGTTACAATAATATTAATTCTTATTTATGTATATAAATAATATTATATTAATATTTGTAGAGAACAGGGATACATAAGAAGATGTGCCAGAAAATAATTGTAATGAATTACTTCAATTTCGTTATATTTTCTAAGGAGAAATAATTATGTTCGGTAATAAAGATATTTTTAAAAGGAATCTCTTGCTATTGGGTTTATATGAACTGATGAAAATATAGAGCAAATATATAAAGTATCAGTACTAAAGTTATTTTAGTTAAGGAAAAATTCGAATGCGGGCAGGATTCGAACCTGCATCTACTGGTTAGAAACCCCAGATGCTATGACCGACTAAACCACGGCGAGTCCCACCCGCCAGGTCGAAATTTGCCTACCGGTCCTAAAGTTCATTCAAACAAATATAATAATATTATCAATAACTTACCCGTTCATCTTTAATAACAAAGTTTTTTTTATCAAACTCCAATGGAGTAATACGTACCGATATTTACATCGTCGTTTCGCAGAATACCCGTTCGCTATAGTAGCTAAACAAAAATTTCCCTGAACTCAAGTGATTAAGTACAGAAAAGAAAAAAGTTCAGAACGTATGTACGTAAGGGCTAACGCACACCATACCATGACTATAATTACAATGTTAAAATGTATGTATATGTAAAAATATTATTCTAATGTATCCAAGTATGTTTGCAACAGAGAGTTTTAGGTATGAAACCATATAGTTTCTTTTTTGCTTAAAGAGATTAAGTCTATGGGTACCTACATGCTGTGTTTCGGAATCAGATAAATATATTTAATAAAATCAGGAATTAAAAACCATTATTCTCTGTAAATTTTTTTTTTTATAGCAAAGACAGAGTTCAATTGCTTATTGGTGCGTATTTAGTTGGTAGAAAAACACTGACTATAACTATACATTATATTTTTTTTTAAAGTAGATTTGTTAAAAGTAAATAGGATCGTCACGATTAGATTTGTCGTTTAAAGTCATTAAATGCTTGGAAGAAATCACAGTTCACGAAAAGGCCGCCCATTGTATATATTATAATTATTTATGTCATATTTTATTTGTATTTTTGTCGGCGTACAATAAATTAAATATAAATAAGTTTTTTAATGAATAAATTATGAAGTATACTAAATCAGTAATGTAAAAATATACATCTAATACATAAAAGTTCACGTGTGTGACAGCCTTAAAAAGTGTAAAAGTGTTCTTTTACACTCGACATTCGTCCAAGTCCGAGTGAGTTATGGCAGTGTAGTTGTACTTAAGGAGTTAGACCATGTAAATGTGAGCCAGTTTTTTGTTTTGCTACCCAAATAGGAATATTACATTTTAGTTTCGTTTTTAGTTCAAATTTTAATTAAAACCTCTTTGAAATGTTTTAACGGTAGAATGCTCTTTATAGTAATAAAGCCTCTATTTAAGTTCTAATGATTATTTTATTTCATCTCTATTTTCATCGTGATATTATTTTAATAAAATTTGTGTTTATTTTTATAAATTTAAAAGCTCGACTTTTGATTGTGGATGGAGCAATCGCGGCTACTCTATTCTCTACCTTTTTGATCTGATACGATTTTCTATATGAATTGCATTAACATCTTTTCCCTCGTCTCTTATAATTTGATGACTGGGAACTAAGCAGTCATTCTGGCTCACGACATCCTGAATGATAATGTTGCATTATTGACATAAAGTTCTAATTTCAATAATTTAACGTTTTCATGAAAAATAATGTCTACTTACAGCGCCACTGCTGAGTTTAGGTCGAAACCTTAGTTCCCTGATCGAGCGTTATTGGGTTATTCTATAAAATTCTCAGTAGCAGCGCAACATTTCAAAATGTACCATTAGTAATAGAATTGGACTCATAAGTACGCAATCTGTGATTGTCCGTCAGTACACCTAAAACCAACCCTTTGAGGCGTAATGGTGTCATGAATAAAAAGCAAAAAAAAATATATTGTATAGCCCTTATACCCCTTTTTGACATCTTGCTTTTAACAACACATGACATGATGTCCGCCGTCCATTGCAAAGTCCTCAATCCCAAAAATATCAACAACGATCTTCGGGTCACCGTCCAATCAATTTGCGTTAGATGTAGGACATACCCAGGGGCGTTCCTCTTCGAATCCATTAGATTCTCCAAAGATACTATCGAGTTGTATCTTCCCTTTTTGTTTTTTGAAAGATCATCCATTACAGAGTTAAAAGGTTTCAGAAGGGCGATCCCAGAGGCTCACAATTTTCGGTTATATGTATGTATTAATAATAGAATCAAAGTTATGACAGTGTGTCAATTTGGATAGCTTCTAAGGCGTACGGCTTAGATCAAGTTGATTTTGTTTTTGTTTGTTAGTGTTTATGCACTAAAGTTTAAGTTTTAACACATAATTAGAAATTATGACAGGGCGTGGTATTTAAAAAGATTAAATAATATTGTTAATTGTTACTTTTTACCTAGGCCAAAGTAACAATTAACAATTTTACACAGTCAGGATAACATCAAGCAAACACACAATAACTACACGTAATGATCGGACAGAGATTCGACCTCACTATAACAATTGAAAGCGGACCAGTGTCTGACATTACGTCCATGACACATATCCGTCGCCTCCGACGCCCCGAGCAAAAGTGAGTGGATTGACGTATCGGCTTGTCTTTTATAAAAAACCGACGCATGTCACTTTTGGAATAGGCAGGTACTCTTACAAAAACTTCATCAATCGCATTCTAAAAACATAGTATTTATTAATAATTATTAGTTTAACATTAGTTTAAAATCTTGATCACATTAGTACAGGTTAAAAGGACAAAGGACATTAAATTTTTATGACCTGTATGAGCTTTATTACATTTTCATCTCTCATACTCTTATTTTCTTAAGAAAACACGCAAAAAAATAGTACCTACCTACGTACAACGCCAGGAGATTGAAAAGTTATGTTACTTGTGTATGTTCTTTGTAATTTTTTGCTGTTATTCAATTATATTTTCCTTCATATTTCTTTTCCCAGAGGGAGAGATATCTGTCAAAATTGTTAAGAAAAAATTGGGAAGTTTCAAAAGTCAACAACTTTTGCGAAGTTTAGAATGACTTGAGGCTATAATAGCGTGAGGCTTCGCCTTTTGATAACAAGAGAAACATTTGTTTATTATTTTTCGAATTCAAAAGAATATTTTGGGTTTCCATTTAGTAAAGTATTGGAAACATTTTCTGTAGGAACCCATTGAAGTTTGTTTACCAGCGTGGATATAAGTATGTACTTATATTTTAACGAAGAATATACCTTGGTGAGCGATTTTGCTTAGTAAGTATTAAGGCGGATCACTTCTTCTTGCGAGATTGTAAACTGTCGATATACTGTCAACCCCAACGTATTGCTTACAATTTAACGCACAATGTTTCGGTAGATTAAGATCTATCGATGTGAAACCGTCAAATTGTGAAATGCCATGCGACGGCACACATTTCGCGCGCTGATTGGATGAACTTTATGTGCCATGCGCTGCCATATTTTGTTGTCAATTCGTTGGTTGTTGAATGTTATTACGTATTCGATTGCATTTTTAAGTTTGATTTTACTTTGTGATACTTTGTTATTTACTAACCATTTACACCATTTTGCGGTGACATAGAATAGACTCGCATGGGATCCAAACACACCAGCAAATTGTGCACCGCATTAATACACCTCTGCCAGTCCCTCGCGGAATACAAGCGTGGTGGTAGGACCGAAACAATATCGAAATGCATCTGCGTTCCATTCGACATAATCTTCATATAAGTGTCAGTTAATGCATGTGTTTGACTGCCAATTATCCTAATGAATAGTGGTCGCGCGTATTGCGGTTTACTTTGTTGCGCTCAAACAATGTACCTACATATCCACTTTGCAAACAATATACCCGTATATATCACATCCATATATTTCAACAACACGAGCTCTCTGTAAACGGAGCCTTGTTTAATTTACCACACATAAGTAAGTTTGCGTGAATAGCTATTTATATCATTGTTTAGTAAACAAATGTTATATTGGCACCCAACGTGGTACTTTGTCTTTTTAATAGCATTTGAGATAACATTTCATGAGGAAATAGATGAATAATAAATTTATACTGTTTACAAAAGATTTTTTAAAACTATTTTGTTTTTAGAACACAAATAATATTGATTTTTTTACAAAGATATGAACTATTTAGTTCGTGCGACATAACTTGACTGTGAGACAGTCAAGTTGTCAATAAGTGTTAAATTTGAATATAAAATCTCCGTGGAAAGACAATTACTGTCGTAAATGTGACGCATTTTAGAATACTGCCTGTATTAATTTCGTAATTTTTAGAATATTTCGAGCGAACTGTATCAACTACAGAATAATAACCTAAAATAGCTCAATTTTGGGCTGCTTGTGACAGCAGTAATATTTCATACAGTCGAAAATAAAAAGTTATAAACAATCACATGGTTCGATAGCAATCTGAAGTTACGAAACGAACTAATACTAGTTTCGAACAAAATTTTAATGGTTTACGAGCGATTGTAATATTTTATGTGAAATCATAAAAACCACTATTGAAATATGTCAAACGGGTGTTTTTGTCGCATTCGTAAGTTGACTTCATTCCGTTTTTATGTTATCTCATTTTTATTTTACGACCCAGCAGCATTAGGATAAAAAAACATTTGTTGCTTCCATGTCTTCTCATTCATCTCCCTTTGTATTCATAATGGGTTCTTTATTTTTCGCATCTACGTTGTCACATCGTATCGTATGCAATGGTATAAGGAACATTCCGTCTCTTTGTACGTAATAATGTCGTGCGTTGATTTTTAGACTTTAAGTCCAATTTTATCATGAATACCACTGAATTGTGGAATGAGCTTCCTGCGTGGGCCTTCTTCGATGGATATAATCTGGGCGTCTTTTAATCACGAGTGAATCGGTTTTTTCTAGGCTCGGTAATGGCGGTCAGCGTAGACTTAACATTAATGAAAAAAAATATATAATACGAAATTCTATTCCCAATTCCTTGAAAAAGTAAATGTAACTACGCGGATCCGATCGGCCTCCTCAAAAGACAATAGTAACCTCTCAGGTCAAATGTAAAGAAAAAAAAGCAACGGATCTAATAAACGGGCCACGTATCTATTTCGTTTGTTGCTATACATCCAATAAATAAAGGCCTCCTGAATGTCTTACTTTCTACCGTCGTTAGTGTTCATCAATATGATTTGCAGGGGGCCGCTAGGGGTCACGTTATATTGGCTTGTGTGTTCGTCCAATTCTACGAAACGGAAGGGTACACCCGTGGGACCGGCTTTCACAATAGACCTTTCCGAATGAGAGCCATTAATTCGCATCTTTGTTTTGTAAAGCCAGGAGTGACATGAATTGACGCCATGCTAGCTCATTTAACAATAATTCAGTTCAACAACGCTTTTTGTACAAAAAACGTTAAACGCTTTGACTCCATTGTCCCTTTTCGAAAATCTGGTCAACCTCGACAAAGGAGTTCGTAAATTGTTTTGACAACAATCTGGAATTCAGGATACGTCTGAACACAATAACGACTTCTTTGTTATAAAAATCAAAGCACAATATTGGCAAAAGAAATTAAATAGAACATTTTTTTTAATTTATTTAGAAGGCTTTGGTTTAGCGACTACATCGCCTTATAAGAACAAATACATAATAATTATAATATCTAAAGCCAACGAATTTACTAGCTTATAGAAACGCTTGGCTTCCCCGGAGGCCGGACAAGATAAAATATTAAGTATTACAAAATCCGACATCAAATGTTTTATTTTGACCAAAAAGTGACATTCTTAGATCCTAATTCTTTCTTCCTAATTAAAATGTATGATGTCCTGCTGATGTTACATAAGCAGGAAATCGTCTAGGACATCACATTTATGAGAACATTTGAACCTGCCAAATTGGAGCACATAAATAAAACACGTTTTCATTGTATCGGTAAGACCACTTCATTGAAATAAATTACATCCACCGCAAACAATGGCGTAGTATGTAGTATGCGGATCAGGGCAATGTTAAGGATTTACGACTGTTTG
This sequence comes from Subacronicta megacephala, assembly GCA_958496365.1. NCBI lineage: Eukaryota > Metazoa > Arthropoda > Insecta > Lepidoptera > Noctuidae > Subacronicta > Subacronicta megacephala. The sequence goes on from OY292526.1 coordinate 3,739,800, forward strand.
AGCAACGAATCTGTTCATACCGGTTCGAACCGGCCCGTACTGACCCGCATGAGGGACATAAAATCTCGTCTACTATTGGCCCTTTAATAAAAATTTTCCTTTTTATTTCTCTCCAGTATAAATGGCCACTGGCGGCCTTAGAAACACCGATTTATATGGCAGTTGTCAATTCTTGCCAACTTTATTCGGGGATTAAGAAAATGGTCGGTCCCTTTTATAAGTTCAAAAGGTCGACTTATTGTTTTTATAAACAAAAAGCATATTGTTTCCAAAGAATCTGTACTTTCATTGCTGTCTTTCAATTGACAATATAAATTTTAATTTCGGGACCCTTTTAATCCTTTTTTGTTTTGGGGAAACTCAAAAAGATTATGATAAGCAAGACTAAATAACGTAACAACTTAAACGTTTTGTATTATGCTGTAATTTAAAACTCATTGCTGGGTATCACGGCTGGAATAATGGTCCAAAAAGCGGTTCCACAAAATTAAACTAACCTTAAAAGCGTTGGTTCACTTCCTGACTAGTCCTTAACACGATTTATATCAATAGAGGAAGGGGGGATCAGAAATTTTAACATTTACGACTTGGCCGTTATATTTTTATAGGCAGTTCATAAAATAACTTTTCCGAATACATTAGAAGGAACATTTAGCCGTCCAACGTTTGCTCTCGAGTAATATATTTAACGTTTATAGGTGTTTTGCATAAGCCCCGAGTGTATAAAATGTTTTCAGAATAAGTTTTGATGTCTGTGTGAAAGTATCGCTTAATGGAAATTTACCATCTACGTTTGAACGACATTCTTAATTGTTTTTCATATTTTGAATCAAACAAAGTACCATCACGTCTGTTTTCCCCGAAGGGTTAGGCAGAGGTGTACCTACTAATTATTGTACACCCACAGTTCACCGATATGTTTGGGTTATGTATTATTGCCATTAACCAATAACCTGTTAATATCTTCTAGAACAATAATGTGTGTGTTGTCTTGTTCTTTATTACGCTTGGTTGTTTCTTCATCATCATCATCCTCCCCTCTTCCCAATTTATTTGGGATCAGCGCAGCATATCCTTTTCTTTCATTCATCTCTGTTAGTCGTCATCACAATCTATCCATCTTTTCTTTGGTTTCCCACTTCCCCCATGTTGTTTTTTTGCATACAATATAAATAAAACTAAAAAAATATAAGTAGTTTTCATTCTAAAATAGAATTAAAACATTTCGTGAAATTACTGTGCATTGTCACAGTCATCAAGAGATTGCGCACGAACCACGCCATTTTTCACGCCACTCTGGAATTCACAAGTCCTCTCTACCAAAAACCACGCAGCCTCGCTTCATTCCATTCCCCATAGAGCTTCGCTTATGAAGCTGTCATGAGCTTTTTATATGCCATGACTTACATCAGGAGTATGAATATGTTGTAACGTTCTATTATTAGTTTTGGAATGTTTGTTGCAGTCTCGTTTTTCTGTATACTCAAGCTTTCTGAATATGTGTACAGTGGGTTATAGATTTTTCCTGCCCCACCGAGACCCCGCCGACCCATCTAGGGTGGGTCAGGAAATAGTTATAACCCACTGTACAGTGAATATTTTTATTTTATCTAGTTTTGTGTTTTGTTTTCTATTTGCCTATATTTGAAGCTTATTATGCATTCCAGTTTTCTGAAGAAGAAGAAGACTGCATAGTTATATTTCCATTTACCAAATAGCTGCTATAATCTAGAATAGCAGCGGCATTGGTTTTGTTAACTTTAATAATTTCTATAATCTGTATAATTATATTAAAATCTGTACCCTAATCCCGAATAACAAATAATTATACTTAATCTTATTTTTTTTTTCAATGTTCACTGCAAGCTTTTACAACCGGCAGTACTTCACATCTTTTAATTAACTACAGCAAAAGCAGTCTTCGTTCATTCCCACTACGGATATTGTCCAACCGCAAAAAATTGTCATAGCGAATTACAACACGGTTTAATTTTGTTTTATTGGATTTTTTATGACGGCAGCGTGTAAGTTGGATTGTATGAGTTTTGGACTTTATTATTAACGTATTTTGGGTTGACTTTCGTTTGTGGAGCAACGTATATTAGTATAATGACAGTCATTGTGGTAAATACGTGTGGAATTGAATATAACATCTGGCCTTGTAGTTTGTTATTTATGTTCCGTTAAAAATTGTATATAGGAGACATAAAGAATTGCAAAACATTACCATATAGCTTCAACACTGAATTTAAAATATAAGCTATACTTGGAATTCTTAGTATGAGCTGTCATACTTCCAACTAAACCGCCATCCCCCATAAATTCAACACAAACATATTTATACCTAATAAAGTGGTCTATTTTCTCACAATCTATAAAATGAAGAGAGAACCGTACCACGCTCAATATACGCCAAATAAAGCTTTATCATCGGTCCAATATTCCGCATTCGCGAACCGAAAATGCCACTTGACACACTGCCAAGAATAAATCAAATTTTCTTCGAGTCCCACCGTGGAAGTCCTGCTAACTTACTGTCCTATTCAATTTGCCTATCTACGCCACCTTATTGCAGAATTATTAGAGTCGGAAATCCTATGATTGAGAGTTTTGTTGATACTGTTAAAACAAGAAGTAATAATTGCAGACTGAAGTTAAAGAAGACAATAAATTTTATATGTTCTTCCAGATAGTGAACTGTATCAGTAAAAGGTTTAAATAATAATATTAACGAATTAATATCACTGTAATATTTTATTTAATATTTGGATAAAATATTTAATTTCAAAATTTACATGGACTATGCATCAGCGATTTCATCTGTCACATATTTCCAATTAAAAATATCACAATGATGTTTAGCATAAAAACGTACCGCGACACACATCAAACGAACCTCGTAATTGTTCCATTCGACTGACACGGTCTGGATTGTCATTATTTTACGAGAGCCTCGCATTGTTGAACCAACGAAAACTATATCTGTACCCACCGAATTGTGAATAACATTTGCATACCGCTCACAGTTTGTTTTCAAAATTCCCCTCCGTTGAGCTTGAATATCCGAGTATTGTTCAACTGCTCCAAGCACTCATTATTCGATGCGATCGCGTTTAACGATGACAGCTACTCTGATGTCTGTTCTTTTGTAAAGTTCATTAGCAACTGTTAAAGTCTTGTCTTCATTCCACTTGGATTGCTTGACGGGCACTAGTTACTTGAATAATTAAATCTTAACAACTACGTTTTCATTTTGATTATACTCCTTCTGGTTTACTTTAACTTTGATTTTGTTTGGTTTCTTACAGTCGTGCTCAGAAAATACTATTGTATCTACTACTTGTTTCAAATCACGGATATGAACAACTTTATCCTATTAAAGAGCAGATTCGTTACAAAATATCACAAGCTCACAAGTTGCGCTCGCCTGCAGACACGATACATTGCTGTCTTCAGAAAGTATTAGTTTTAATCGTCGAACACCCACCCTCGATTATTCACTGCGGCACGTCCCTCGGCTCTGCCTACTAATCCCCCATCCCTTACCACTGCACCCCTGGATTCTAGTTCAGTATTTTTTTATTTTCCAACATCAACAAGAGATGAAAACTTTACCGCAGGCCCCCGCAAAACTTTTCATCGACTAATCCCGAGGTGGCCGCGTTAAATTCTCGATTTACTTTGTTGCCGAGCTCAGGCTTATGCGGTAGCATATTTTTCAACCAATTCCGGCGGTTTTATAGTGGATTTGTGGGGGTATTTGTTATCGTTAGTTTAAGAAGTTCCTGTTTGCGATATATCTACGAGTTTCCGTATCACTGAGCTCCACTGCGCTCTCGTCCATCACTAACAAATTGCCAACGTCCCATCTCAACGTTTTTAACTCACAAATGTCAAAGTAATAAAAACTCTTCTCTGGCTTAAGTTTATAAAAAGATACAAGATAGTCCCAAGGTAAAATTACTTTCAAACTTTTATTGACAAACTGTGCGAGCCCCGGTCATAACAAAGTTTCAACTGACCAACGTCCAACTTTTACATCGTTTGCTTCTGTTATTGATATTGAGAACCCCGCGGGGATTGCGCCTATAAAGCTGCAGATGCCGCACAAAAGGTCCCAGTACACGGCATCATTCCAATAAATAACCCGGAAAATTGTGTCTGCATACACACAAACAATATATCATGTGTAGTTTATATTATACGCGGGAGTCATCTTTCTTAGCTTTCCCGTAACTTTTCATCCGAGAAGCGTTATGTCTAGGCGTAAAAGAGTAAGTTTTCGGGTTATTTTTTCTTCACCCCCACCACCTTTATACGCCCGCCGCCCGCTTGACGTCACTCTGTATTTGGCGCTCACGCTGACTGCACGTGTCGATCTGATTTATGGCCCACTGAATAAATAAGTTAAGATACTATTTTTCACAATATCACGTCTATGGCTGTTTGTATATGGACCGAGATCCATTGTTTGTATTGGGGGCAAGTAGGATATTTATTTTTGATCTGTACCTCGAATATTAACGTAAATTCGACGCGTAATCGTTTAAATTATTTGCAGATATTGTTAATTGATATCGAGAGAGACGCCTAATAATTACTAACGGGATATAACATCGCACGCGTGGTCATTAACCAAATCCGAATAATTAATTAATTTTGTGAAGCGATACGGACTGCGAATAACAGGTATTAATTACTATGGCAAACATTTTTCTTTTATGTATGCGGGCTTATAGGGGTTCGTTTGTCTTTAGAGATTTTGTTTGTTATGTGATAAATATTTAATTTTGTTAAATATTATACGGATTCCCGCTATATAAATATGCTATTTCTGTATAAGCACTCTGATTTGCCACATTAGTATAGTTATGAATGCTACGCTAGAGATCTATGGCTCGAAATTCTAAATAGCAGCTTGCAGTTTGGATTTGTGCCCTTGCGCCCGGTGCGCTCTGCCTAATCCTTCGGGAATAAAGGCGTGATAGTATGATATGTCACTCTAAACGGCTGACTGTTTGGTGGTCGATGTATCATGAATTGACAATTTCACCTACTAATTTAATTTTTTTTGCGTTCTAATAATGCGCCGCAAGTATAAAGAAATATTGTCATCATCATTAGCCTGTATTCTTCTACTACTGGACGTAGGCCTCTTTAAACTTAAACAAAATAAATAAGTAACTTATAAATACGAAATATTTTCACCAAATTAAAAGGTAAATACATAATTTGTCGTTCAGAAACGACGAAACAGTTATACGGTGGGCGTGTAAATAATTCATAACGTTCGTCGCGAAACTCTATCCGATGGAGTCGCGAACAGTATCTAAATATTGTGTATTTGCTGTCTCTACAGCCGGCTTTGCGCTGTACCTGACTCTAGCTACTTTGAATTATTTAGTTGACTAGGATATTGCATTACTGTTTACTGAAATGCGCTGTGTAATTAAATTTATTTAGAGCTGCGTTCTGCCTAAGATGACGCTGTTTTTTTTGCAGCGAAGTAAACGTAAACCGTACAAACTTAATATACCTTGCTTATATACTTATTTAGACTTTAAAAGTACTTGTAAACATTAAAAGTACAATAAAATAATGTGAATTCCTTTTTATTAAACATGCACAAGATTCCGAAATCGTCCAAATAAACCTGAAAAGAAAAATCTCAACAATAAATCTGTCCATTAAAAACCTCTTCTACATGAGAGGCATTACACCATCTTTCGACACAAGTAGACAAATGCTTCAAGCCTCGTGCATTACTCCACGCAATTTATTTCAATTCGTTCCGTTCTCCCGGTTGTTCGTTCACTCATTCGTTCGGTCACGGCGGTTGCGACGCTCATCAGTCTTCTTCGGTACAATTCCGTTGAATGTAGATTAGGGCGCGAATCGAGACTTTTCCTTTTTTTATTTCTGTCATAGTCCCAAGCCAAAAAGAGTTTAGCCAGTAACTCTGACCTCTTTAGTCCAAAACAGATAGTAAGAGATAGCTAAAAAGGGTATCACTTCTAGTGCTGCCTCACTTTGCTTAAAATACATCTTATTTTGTTAAAGCTCACCTATTTCTACACACTGTGTGACGGATTCCAGCCACGTTCTAGAGGTAATACGCTATAAAGGCCCATGCTATGAATCCATAGAAGCTCCTTAACAATTTGAAATCAATAACAATCATAATCAATAACAAATACAATCTCATGTTTGTCCAGCAGAAATCGTACTATAATACTTTCTCCGTAAGGCTTTTATTTGTATGCTAAATGTTTTCCTATATTAGATACTTCGGTTGTTTTGGTGAACCTTCATCCTAACCAGAACCTTTAGCTTAGAAGAAATACAACAAAAAAGAATAATTGAATTCCTGGATTGACACTGGCCTCCCTCTAAACATCATTATACATGACCGGTCAATATAAAAAAAATAAGAACCTATTCTTGGAAATGTTTGAGCATAAACGAAAATAGTAACAACAGTATCAATTGTTGATTTTGCCTTTGAGTGTATCAAAAGTTGTTACATTATTCAACTGACAGACGGGTGCGTATTCCTTTGAATTCAAAACATTTGACGTAGCTAACTGCTCAAATAAGCACCGTTTATACGCGCGTGGGATGATATTTACGTATCGCGATACGTAGAAATGTACTGCGTTTGAACTCAGTGAGAGGCAAAAGTGCGTGACTTTGAAAAAACTATACCATGTTCCACCGCTGTGGTACTCCAAGCTGAAGCTTCTATTTACGATAACGTTCTCCAAAACATCCGAGGTATGTAATTTAGAAAAATATTTAGCATAGACATAACAAATAAAAGCATTTCAAAAGGCTTATGGAGAATTTATGACTGCCTCATTAGTCTAGTGATCCTAAGCGCGACTGCTACGCTAGAGGTCCTGGGTTCGATCCCCAGGTCGAGCAAAGTGTTATTAGGGTTTTCTATGAAATTCCTAGTAGCAGCTCGGAGTCTGGATTTGTGCCCGGTTAGTGGCAATAGGCTCGCCCCCTATTACATGGGACCTAAACATACCGGCGAAAGGCGAAAGGTGTACTAAAGTACACCTCTGCCTAACCCTTCGGGGAATACAGGCGTGATGGTATGTCATGTTATGTTATGGAGAATTTATCATACTACAACTTGCTGGACTAGCGCTGGATAAACTGTCATCCTCTGACCATTTTTATTATCAGCGTTATAGTGATTGGAGTTATGCTACATTACGCATGTATTCTTCTACGAGTTGATGGTGTGGTAAACATTCTACTACATACTAATCTAGGATCAATAGATATATGTATTGTATGCTCTAGCTAGATGGAGTCGGAGTCGCAATTAGTAAGCAGCTACGGAATAGGCTCCATGCCTAGAAGTTTCTAGGGAACTATAACTAAAAGACTTCATCATCCGTCTTCGAAAAAATATAATTCGTTATGATTTTACGCACACTTCATCAAATATGGTGTATAGTTCGTTGGAAATAAATAGTCTCCAAGTATCTATTATTTTATTGTGTCAAAATCTTCATTAAAAGACTTCGGAATTGTGGATTTCTGACAGTTTTATAAGAAATCTGTCAGGTTTATGTCATTTAGGGCAATCGTCGACCATTCTGATATAATTAATTAAAATAGCAGACTCGAGTCCCTGTTCTTGTCCGCGAGTGATTTTGTAGTGGTAAATGTAATATATAAAAATCTCGTGGGCTTAACCGATTTTTATGATTAGTGTATATTTGACTATTTTTATACCCCTTCTTTCACTCCCCACTTTTTTATCGCCATTTTAGTATAGCAGAATAACGTTTGCCGAGTCAGATAGTTTTAATATAAAAACTCGGCGTAAAGACAATTTTGGGGTCGTGAAAGTTTTGTATTCGTGATTATCGTGATTTAAACATGCATTTAAATAAGTGATTTTACCAGAAAGGCAGTTTGGAACTTAACATTTGGAGTTTAAGTTGAGCACACACAGTTATCGAACGGACGAACTGTACAATATTAGTCTTAATACAATCACCCACACACCTAAATAATAAGCTTTTAAATCGCCCCGAATCAAACCTCAATGGACCACAAACTCCCAAAGACGGAATACGAACTGTGCACGTTTTCTTTAACTATTTAGAAGACAACAAAACCGCCCATACAATATTCAACTTTACGACTTAAACACTAAGGTTTACTTTTGTTCATGTAGTTAGTTTTCTTGGCTTCGCATCGTGAATATTGAGGAGTGGCTCTCGGGACTTCGGGAGTGACATGTACTCGGATACATTGTGTCATACCTAAAGAGCATACGAGATCAGTCTTTGGTGTGAACTTATGTCAGAAAACACGTTGAACATTTTAACAAAATTTTGCTTAAGGTAGGTATGTATTTTGTGTTGGATTTTCATTTTATTTATAATAAAAAAAAAATACTTATAGTAAAATATTACTTATAATAATGTAGTGGTAATTAACGCAACTGCGATGCAAGAGATCGGATAATGTTATCGGGTTCTTCTATCAAATTCTTAGGAGCAGCTCGAAGCTTAGATTTGTGCCTGGTTAATATTAAACATACCGGCCAATCCTTCATTAAACGAATACAGGCGGGAGCATAAAGTTATGTTTTCTTATATATTTAAAAAATACTTGCATGAAATATTTTTTTTAATGACACTAGGCATACCTATTACAACGGCCCCTTCTTATTTGTTCCGGGACAACAATATATGTAGGTCTGTACGTACTCGTCCTGAAGAACTTACAGGTCAAGACAAGTCCCGGCGGAACGAACATCTTTATTATTCATCACTAACTAGCTCACAACTTAACTTATGTTATTGAATGATTTATTGCATAAAATACAATACTATACATATATAGCTAATCTTAGTGATGTTGGAAGGGAAAAATATAGATAGAGTATTTATTTTTGTAATCATATTTTTGGGTCTCCTTTTGCTTTTTTCTGTTTTCATATTCAAGAAGCTCTTAATAATGTATGTGTCCTAATATCGTAGCTACTATCCTAGCGACAAAGCAAATGTTGTAACATCGTAGGAGCTATCAAAACGTCGCAGTATCAACTAGCTGTCTTATACATAGCATCAAGGCTGGTCTCGTAGCATCGTAGCTGGTCTCGTAGTAGGTCTCGTAGCATCGTAGCTGGTCTCTTAGCATCGTAGCGGGTCTCGCAACATCGTAATTAGTATCATAGCATCGTAATACCTGATCTCGTAGCAACGTAGCTGGTCTCGTGACATCGTAACTGGTCTCGTAGCATCGTAGTTGGTCTCGTAGCATCTTAAACACTGGTTATAGCAACCTTCTATGGGTAGCATATGCTAGCTGTTGGGCCACTATACTATAATATACAGTTATACTCGATGTAGATGCTAATTTCTTAAAAGTCATCGTTATGGAGTCGTAAAAGAATCCCAATTTTTAAAAATTATGAGGTTGATTTTTATTTTCAGTTGGAAAATCTATGGTATCTATGATCTCTGTTAGCTTGCAAATGCTTCTTACCTAATAATGCTCCATTGTTGAGCTTTTTATTAGCAAAGATAATTGGAAAGAACAATTATCATACAGAATCCTGTTTCACGGTGGTATTATGGAATCTGTTAAAGCCCATCGTTAAATTTGTATCGGATTACCCTATTAATTCTGTGTAATCGCCGGGCCAACTAATTAATATGCCCCACTATATACACGGATTGAGATTTAATAGTTTATCACTATAAATTAACTCACGCTGTGATTTATAATTTATTTTAATATTAATGAACTCGTTTTTACTGATTCGTACATGTTATTCTACATTATTTATTTATGTTATATTAGGTAAAAGGTATTTCATAAAAACTAGCTGAGTGTCCCACAAAACTGTACAACAGTTTGTCTGTGGAAACAAAAAGATAATATAGGTATATAAATATCTGAAGTCTGAAGGTATATTATACATATTTTACTACCAGTGGTCAGGGCTTGTAAGGAGAGGGATCTAACGATGCGTGCCGTATCTAGAAGTTCCAGTTTCTGTATCAAACCCTGAGTACTTGTTATTATTATTATCAGCTGAAAAGCTAAGGGAAAGCCTTAGCTTTTCAAAATCAAAAACAAAGTATTTGGTAGTGTGATTTTTAATAATACAATTTATGTGATTTATAAGCGGCGGTAGCCTAATGGCTAGGGCGTCGGACTTGCGATCATGTGGTTGCCGGTTCGAACCCCACCCATTGCACTACCGCCGTGAACCCACTCGTAAAACAAGCATTTTAGCTTAGCACGAGGGGTTAACAAGAATACTAGTAATGTGCGACCCACATTGCTAGTAAGCTTTTTTTTTTTAAAAAAATCATTTGAGTAACTCATAAATCTACCTATTAAAGCATACACTATTTATAAATATAAAGGTGATATAAAGCCCTTGCTCCAGTCCTTTCTTTCGACTCATTGCGGTTCAAAAGCTTTTTAGGCTCTCAATCAATTACTCTTACCTCATTAGCAGTGTGCAAACTCGGCTGTGTTTTGTTTTAGTGTGTCAAGTAATTGGTACCTTGGTTCGTACCGTAACGCGACCAATTTTCGATTTGTGAGACAGGGATGGCGCTATTTAGTTTAAAGAATGGGATCCCTCTCTCTCTATAGCAAAACGATCGAAATAACACGTTGTGGTACGGCCTAAAAGCTTATCGATTTAAAAAAGACCACATTGGACCACTCGCTTTGAAATAAAAAAACTGCCTTTGAGGGTTTTTATTAAATTGGTTCGATCACACGAGTACCTAGATAGAATGAAAGCACAAAAAACCAGACTGACCAAAACAAAAAATAAAAGAATTCTATTTTCGAAATCCGCAACAGAACAAATCCTGGCCACCAATAAATTCGGAACTATAAACACATCACGTACGTCACAAAGCTAGGTAGCTGAGTGACGTCACATCTCAGGTGGTTCACGATACCTCTATTAGGGCTATTAGCGTAATTACGGCCTCAAAATACCCTTAGAGAGGCCTCGACACTCGTTAAGGCCTGTATGGCCCACAGGCCCGACCCGGGCTGGCTCGAGGGAATTACATGGAATTTTCAATTGGCTCTTCTGCGTAAATATAGTTGAGTATTGTGATTTCTTGGGTAACAAGTAATAATTGAAAACTATCCGACATTTTGTGTGAACTTCTTTCACCGCTAAAGGGCTAAGCGTTCGCTGTTTGTATTATGTTTATCTTAGTAGGTACCTATTTGGTACTTGCATTACACAAGCTTACAAAAATATCACAACTCAAAAAAACAACACCAATAAAATAAGCTCAAATTATACGGGTTATAAATTTCAAATTTCGAACGATTCCCTCATCATTTTATTTCTTATACTCGTACATCTGAAACCGAAACACGTATATGTGAAACAGGCTAAAACCGGGTCGGGTATCCAAAAATATTGCGAAATATTTGTGGACAGATTCACGAGTGCAGCATGAATTTGATGAATGACACACCCTCAGGCCATTGACTACGCACTCGTGTACAATGGCTTGCTGCCCTGAGTATTCTGTCTGGTTTGAACATGAAAAGACAATGTGGGAAGGATTCTATAGGATAACTGGACATATCAATATAAAATCCCAAATATTTTTTATGAAAAACAAATGAACTAACATCATCTTATTTTGGTAGGAGGATTCACTGATCATTGCGCATTAGGCTAGCCTGTATTACATACATTTTCTGAAAACAATTCTTGTCATCATGTTTTTTTTTCCTCCAAAGATAATGTGTATCTTTAATACTCTCGCTATTATTGTAATTGTACTTACCTAAAATTTAGTTGACATTATGTGATATATATATAAGTATGTGTATGACAAGATGTATGAATGTGGACTAAGCACAAGAAGTATGCAAGAATCGCAGCAGATGGCGTTCTGTAGGCGTGAGTGTATGTATGTATTATGTGATATTTAAGGCTTAGTATGTGTATTAATTTTATCATAATTCATTGGTAATCCTGAAGTAAATAAATAACTTACCTGCCCAATATTTCGGTGATTCAAGGAGTACAAATCCTCTGCCATATTTTTTTTAATGGTCGCTGAATAATTATCCGTAAAAGGATTTTTAAGGAGGCAGGGAGTTGGTCTTTCAATCATGCGGTTGCCGGTTGAAAACCCACCCATTGCACTACCGTTAACAAAAATAGGTACTAGTAATGTACGACCCACATTAATAAAAAATGATGCGTTTTGACACATATTCCTTAATACATTGCTACACAATCTTTGCCAAAACACAGGTGTCTGTTTAATGTACCTGAACATAACCCATTAGGCTACTGTACATACTTAATAAACGTCGGTCCAAAAATACTACCAATGTCACTCATTGGTCAGAGCAACACGCAAAAGGACTAGACTTAGCTTGTAACATTAATTTATTATTCTCTGTACTTTGACGTGAACAGGTAAAAGCCTTTTTAGATTAACCGTTGCAACGTAATGAAGATGAAGAGTACCATAATGGACCTAAATAGCTAGAAGTACCACTCCACTAGATGTACGATGGCAAGCTTACGTACACATAGAAGACTTACACATTTACCTTAGTTAGACTTGACTATGGTACATACGGCTACACATCTATATATATAAAAGGCAATGTCCCGACTGACATATCATCGCCCAGCCGAAACCACTAATGATAGAAGTTTGAAATTTTGTGAGGATATTGCTTTTATACTCTAGGCATCATTTAAGAAAGGATTTTTCGAAATTCATCCCCTAAAGCGGTGAAAGGGGGGTTTAAAGTTTGTATGAAACTCTGTCATTTCTAATTTGAATTTAATGAAATTTGGTATTTAGCCTTTAAATACAAAATAATAAAACACGTCTTTAAAGATTTTTTAAATTTCATCCCTTAAATAGGTAAAAAGGGGTATTAAAGTTTGTATGGATTTTTTTTTGTTTATTGTCAAAAATACTTGAAATTCAATATTTAAGCTCTTCAACACAATTAAAGAAATACATGTTTTTTGATTTTTAAAATGTCGTCCCTTAAATGGGTAAAAAAGGGTGTTAAAGTTTGTATAGTTTTTTTTCGTTTTTTATCAAAATTACTTGAAATTCAATATTTATGCTTTTCAATATAATGAAAGAATCACGTATTTTTGGATTTTTTAAATTTCAGCCCTTAAAGGGGTAAAAAGGGGTGTTAAAGTTTGTACTAATAATAAATTGTTTAAAATCTATATTATAGTTAAAGAAACACGTGTTTTAGGACTTTTTGAATTTCATCCCTTAAAGGAATATAAAGGAGTGTTAAAATTTGTATCGAAAAAAAAAAAACAAAATTACAGGATGTAAGCTCTACAATACAATTAAAGCAACACGTATTTAAAGTCGTTTTTTAATTTCACCCCTTACAAACGTAAAAAGAGTAACTGGCCCTTTATGTAAAGTGCAAATAAAGAAATCTGCTATTTTTATTATTACTTTAAGTTATGTATTCCATTCTAAAAATAAATGAATACGAATACTAACTAAAGTACAAAGTAATCGGGGCATTACTTTAACTGTAGCTTCATCTGGAATAGCACCTAATCTTTTGGAAGGTGGGAAAATGGCTCACGCTGTCTTTAAAACTTCCGCTTAGTTTCATCCATGTCGAAACTCCGTTGTGCAATAATATCTTAGCAGAGTGACATGGCTCAAATTCTCCGAAATCGCACACTTATAGTATGAGATGAGCACACAAAGGTGGAATCAAAGCACACAATAGATTCTTAAAGATATCAGAGGCAGCAATAGTGATTGGTGAAGTTACTGTGTTGCAGGCAGGGGAATGCCGTCAGATTCCGTTATACCTAGAGGAACACGAGCAGACGAAATCAGAGAATCCTCAACATCGGGATACCTATAGCCCAACATGATGATTATCCGTTAAAAGAAATATGAGAGAGATACGTCTGTTACAAAGTTTTCAGAACTATTGGTTAAGATAGAAAATGGAGATGATCCTGAATCCAAAAGGAAAATATATGTACCATCTCTGCTGGATACAATAGTAATGGGTTGTTTTGATAGGTCTAATAGAGTTTTAGGGGTTCGATGTGAGGTGGTAGTTGAAATGAAGGTCGTCACATTATATATAATACTTTACTGGTACCAGATTTAATACATACATTACTTAACTACATTACTACTGACGACCAAACTGATTGGGTGCGGGGAGACGACTGCCGCGCTGCGCTAAGTCGCTAAGCTAGTACAGTGCAAATGTAATGCGTCAGCAGTGTCCCTACAATATTCCCCCCCTTTTACAAAAAAATGGTAATTTTTTTTTAAATTCAATTCAAGTATTCTAATCAATTACATATAGTTACAATCTGACTCGTTAAAAGGAATTCATAACAAGGTGTTACTTATAAACAAGATATCATGTTACCTGAGCGCAATTCTCATAATGCAAGCTTAACAAAAATACAATACAATGGGTTACTGTGTGGACTAAATAGTTAGGTACAATATAATGAGACTACGATTAACAAATTAACAACAGGGCACTGTATTATTTCTAAGACTGACACTTTTATAATTAAATCACTACACATTTACGTTTCACTATGCTCTCCGTATGACGCTGATTAAAAGCTGCTCGTACGATGATGCAAATATATCTGTCAGGTGCCGTCTGCCAATATCCTCATGGGTATGCTCTTCCCTGGCCGTGTCCATGGAATGACAGGTTGCGCCATCCACCACCTGGAGCGGAGTTCTGTCGACGCCTCCAAGCGTGATACGTTGCATACGACGCGCACACTGTCCTGTAGAGTGTCGCCGCCGTGTCCCATGTCCTCCAGAGGCCAGAATCGTCGTTATGTGCCGCGAATGACCGCGTTACACCTCCACGACGTGTGCTAACTCCTGCAGAGCGTCCTCCCGAGACTATGATGATCACTGTGCCCGTCCCTGTTTACCTTGAATAATGCTTGATGGTGCAGTTAGGTCTTCAGCTCTCTTGATCCCAGCGTGAAAAGAGCGAGTCGCCTCCCATATTGCGTGCTCCGGTTACCTCGTTGTGCGTCCTCTGTTGCCACGCTGCCCATGCGCGCTTTTGCCACGCTGTCCATGCGCACGTGTTGCGACGCCACGTTGTCCGCGTGCTCGTACTCCGATGTCCGGTATCATCGCCGAAAGTTGCGTGTTCAAATGTCGCGGGTCACCAATTTAGGGGTTCGATGTGAGGTGGTAGTTGAAATGAAGGTCGTCACATTATATATAATACTTTACTGGTACCAGATTTAATACATACATTACTTAACTACATTACTACTGACGACCAAACTGATTGGGTGCGGGGAGACGACTGCCGCGCTGCGCTAAGTCGCTAAGCTAGTACAGTGCAAATGTAATGCGTCAGCAGTGTCCCTACAGAGTGTATCCTGATTTTTATAATATACAAACAAGCCTATAGATTGGCTGTGCAAACGTGCAATACCGACTCCGAAAAAAAGTGCAGTTGCTATTAATTACATACTTCCAAAGTCGTTGGAGGGCTCAGAAATTGAGTATAGGTCTGTCGATTCAGTGCTACAAGCGGATGAAGCAGATTACTAATATGTGAAGTTCCTTAACAGTGTAACCCTCCTTAGGACATCTTTAATGATGCTGCGTCTCATTAAACCACTTAAACTATGTAACGGGACTAGACTGCGAGAAACAGCATTGCACAAATATATTAAAGAGGCCACTGTCATTACTGGTTGTACTTGGGGGAATCACTTTTCATACCTCTAATACCACTGATACCATCCGACTGTTTTTGAGAACGATTACATTTCGCTCTTAAGATCTGCTTTGCAATGACCATAAAAAAACAGGGTGAGACATTAAGGATAGCAGGCTGGAATTAAGAGAAGATTGCTTCTTACATGGGCAATTCTACTTTGCCTGTTACAGTCAGTATTAATCGCAGTATGGTCATTTTGGCATCAGACAGAAAAACCACCAATGAGCAAAGTGGTCTACCACTATTTGTTCCACCCTGTGGAAATAGATCCTACGAGACCTCCAGAATGATAGATCATCGCTCTATCTATTAGAACACGAATGCTGCTAATTTAATAACAAATATACATGTTGTTATGGAAAAACCTACACTGCCAAAATCGTGTTATCCACGCCGGCGAAGCTGCGGGCGGAAAGCTAGTCATGCTATAAAATACCAGTTTGACTGACCTCCCATTGTGAAGGTTTTCGCACAATTAAAGGCCAGCCTATACTGGTTTTGTATAGCACACGAAGACACCTCACCTTACCTTATATTGTGTAGGCATTTGCTACAATAAGAGATCACCTTATAATGGAAATAAATGTATATATTTTGCAGTTTTAAATTTTCTATATTAATCGGCTTTCCGTTAAATTTAAGGTCTACTGTCTAAACGAATCCAGTATATATAGCCTTGCGTATCATGCGTAGCCATGCGTATCATGCGTATCATGCGTAGCCATGCGTAGCCATGCGTAGCCATGCGTAGCCATGCGTAGCCATGCGTAGCCATGCGTAGCCATGCGTAGCCATGCGTAGCCATTTGTAGCCATGCGTATCACTACTACAGTCAATAGGGTAGTTGACTGGGGTATTTATTGAAAATAAAAGACCTAGAATATAAGACGTATACTAAAAAAAAACTATTAATAAAGTTCTAATATTATAGGCGTAGTTTCTGGTGGGGATTAAGGACATGTTTTGCCCCTTTCCTGCAAAATTAGTGTTAGTATAAAATTAGGATTTTGGTTTGTGATGTCACAAGCTGCTATAGTACATTTTTGTCTAGCATACAATTAAAATGCTTTAAACGTCCTTATTTTTAAACAATTTAAATTTTGTTTTTTGTTGTTCGGCTCTGTTTATGGTATATTTATTTATTTAATACTTTATGCACAAACAGAACAGAGGCGGACTTAATGCCTAAAGCATTTTTGCTACCAGCCGACCTTAAGAGGAGTGTCCCTCGCGAACGCAACAATGTTGCACAGTTGTCGCTGTCTCTATTCCTTGCGATGCGAACGCGTGCCTGAGAGGAGAAACAACAATACATTTGCAACATTTTCACGCGTATTTCTTATGTTCCGAATTTTGGAGATTACTCCTATAATATTGTTAACACGTAAAAAAAAATCTTGTGAAAATATATTCACTATATTGTCTGGGTTTCTTTCGAATCAGAATGTTTCTGTATTGATACATTGTCGAGAAATACTAGCATAAAGTTTTTCAACGAAAATTGCCAATCTTTGAGCTCGTGTAACTTTTTAACCGTTTGTTGAAATGAAATTGTATACTACAGTAACACGTATTTTAATGATAAGATTGTTACTGCAAAATTCCAAAGACTTTCATTTGTTAATATTCAAGATAAGACCAAACCACGTTTGTATGGAGCGCGGAGCGGATACTATCCTCTTAAGGTGATGCAGAGTAAATAAATAAATATAAATATATATACAAATACATATTTATACACTAAATTTTTTATTACACCATGAAAAATACAGTGAACTAGCCTATACTAACTCTAGGTTAATATTTTAATGCATTCTATGTGTGTCCATGAAAAAAAATCCTTCTGTGTAATGTTTTCTTTGCGGCAATGTTGTCTAGTGGGCTAAAAGTAATATTTTAAAATGTAAACGTGTGGTGTGTTAATTGGGCATGCGATTTTCTACTTAGGTAGATTTATTTCTTAATTATTCGAAAGCCGGAACTTGGAGTAACGGATAATGTCGGACAATTTGTTTCGGCTACAAATCGTTTGTTCGTTCATGTATTTCGTGTCTTTTATTACGTGTGCCTCGAAGCCATTTATGTAAAAGAAATTTATAGGTGAAGCCTATAAAATAACTAAAACACTTTTTTTTCCGAAACACGCAAATAAATAGTACAGTCCTATGTTATATATTATTTATAACTTATTATTTCTAACTACGTACTTATATTGATTTTTTCTATGAAATTCTCAGCAGCTGGCAGTTTTGAGTGCCCGGTAAATGGCAATAGGCTCGCCCTCTATTACATGGACCTTAACATACCGGCGACGTGTGGGTTATTAGTACTAACCCTTTGGGTGATGGTGAAATTATTTCTAACTACCTCACTTTCAACTAAATACCCACTGCTGGGTACGGCTCTCTTTTCAGAATAAGGAAGGTTATAACTACAGTTTGTTCGAATTAAGTAAGCCGATCGGAAGTTGTCTGCAAGTGGTTTAGAAGTGGTAAATTTTAATAGAAAGAGTTGGTGTAAAGTTATAAAAAAAAAGATAATTACAGTCATATATGTTTCACATTTCAAATTATTTTGTTTACTAATTTCGATATTGATGTATTAAAACACTTAATTAAACGATTTTATCACCGTGGTAGTTCGGAACGGCTAACTTCCGATCGGCTTACTTATTTCGAACAAACTGTACACAATTAAATATACGCCAATTCGTTATTGATGTACAGTGACACGCGACTAGCTAAGGTACACTGGTTGGCTCAGTGAATTGGATGGATATTAGGATGATGAGAATTAGGATATAGTCTGCCACGCAAGCTCAATGCAGGTTGACAGACTCCACACACTGTTGAGGAAATCTCTCAGGCATTTAGGTTTCCTCACGGGGCTTTCCTTCACTGTTTAAGCTCGCGACAATGAAGAATTAATACGCACATGACTTTGAAGTCAAGGTTTGAAACTCGGATTGAAACTCGAGACCCTTCATTGGGCACTTCAATGGTCATATCACTAGGCTATTGCATCATCATTTCCATACTCTAGCTAGTACACACGGCTACACATCAAGCTATACAAATCCAGTATAGGCTGGCCTCACATTGTGCGGCAAGCGTTTACATATCCAGGTCAGTCGGTACTGGATTTGTATAGCTTGATGTATAGCCGTGCATACACACTGAAAATGTATTAATCATATTAGTGTGAAGATTATAGTAATTGCCTCTCCAGCCGGCTTAGGCTGTACGAATCCTGAAAAGATTAACGTTTTTATAAGTCTGCTAAGGGTATAGAATTAAGGCACCGACGCCGCAAAGGACTTATAGGCTTAGCATTAGATTTATTTTGCTAGCGTTTGCGAATATTTTATGTTATAACCTTGATGTTTTTTCCTGTTATCCAGACAATTTTATTAATGTAACCGTCATTTTTGGTGCTCATATTTTTTTTTATATCTAGAACTTATTCACAGAGTCAATTGAAAGCCAAGGCGGAGTGTTTTACAATATTCCATGAATGTAAAAAAAATGCGAACAACAAAATCTTTGTTCATGTTTTCTATGTATTATTATATCATAGAGATTATGTTTTATGGAAGTAGCGTATAAGTAAGTTACATTCCTGTAATCTCAATAGCGTATACAGAGTATTACCTGTGTTTACCGATAATACTGTGAAGTGGATTAAAAAATAAATTATGATGATGATTGAAATGATGGCCTGTGTTCATCTAGAGTAATCTGGCTTACTATTTCAATGGTAAAATAATTATTATCGTAATTAAACTCATCTTAATCGATTCAGAAGTTTCAGAGTTAATCGATTACAAACAAATCATTCATACTATCATGACGCCTGTATTCCCCGAAGGGTTAGGCAGAGGTGTACTAATGTACGCCCTCATTTCGCCGGTATGTTTAGGTCATTCACCGGGTACAATTCCAAACTCAAAAAATCACAAATCATTTCTCTTTGTAATTATTCCTGACCGTTTTCTTTTGTAGTTCCGTACAATAAATTGCTATCAACATTTCACATAACTACTGCTTTAATATTTTTTTACAATTTATTGTCCCACTTCGATTCGACCCAATTACGGTATTATTGACACTGATGGATTGGGATTCAAGTAAATATTGGTGTGTATGTCAAAAACAACGGACTGTTGTGAAAGCCGCCGGTTTTTGTTCGGGCGCATTGTGGTATTGCGGTCAAATAATATTCTTCTGGTTTATTCTCGCTTATTTTTTTAAATGTTAAAAAATAGTTTTGTTCAAGTTTGTATTTTTGGTGACGCTAAATCAGTTCACATTGTTAGTTTTAAAGTATCCACAAGTAATGCTTATTTTATCGTTCAAAAACTAAAATTCCTATTTTTGATGATTCTCGCAGATATCTACACAACGTTCTATTATAACCAATATAAGCTGATCTCTCGTTCTACGAAAAGCCTATACGATGCTGAGTCAGTTTAGATTTATATTGATAAGACGTTGTGTGTGTGTGTGTGTAAATTATAATGTGTTCCATCACATGTGGCCATTTTAGGCCCCCAGTTCATTACATCTTCGCTTTCAAACTGATCATCTTCTCATTACCTTATCATGCCATGAACTATATTCTTTTTAGGAACCGTCGCAAAGCACAGTAGAAGAATAAGAACAGATCGCTCATTTTCTTTCCTGTCCTGCCTCTCCTAAGAATAAACTTAATGTCACATGTTAAGTGCTTCTGACATCAAACCATTCTTATGACAACCAGAACAGAAAGATTCCCCGAAGTACGAAGGAGTCTCGATGTGCTTAGAATGCACCCATCCATAGACTGATCACGGCAAATGCAGCTTAACTTAGCAGATCGATGTATCACCGTAGTAGTTATAATTTAGCCAAAAGCCTCTAATTAACATAAAACGATTCTATTTACTAAATATCAATACATTATTTTGATGATAATTTTGAAGTATAATTTCCTAATTTTGCAATCCGATTTGTTAAATAAATACGTGAACATAAATTGATATTATAATTATTTAATGAAACTGAAAGTTGGGCTTCAAATAAATAATGTACACTAGTGATATAAATCACCAAATTGAGGTATATTCTTGGTAATATAGTTTCGTATAAACATTATTTTATTAGTATATTATTATTAGGTATTTATTGCAATTAAATAAATATCATTGGACATGACATTAAAAGGCATTTCAAATGATGAATGTTTTTTTTTTTAAATTGCATCGTAGTAAAAGGATTGTTTTCGGTAATTTACCCACACTGGCAGCCGATAAACTCAGATCGACGCCAATCGGATTACATTAGAGAAAGAAAACGAGGATTAAGTAAATGAGTACATCTCAGTGCCACTGTTCCCCATTTAAATCTACTCCGCTAAGTCGAGTTGGCGTAATTGAAACCAAATTCCAACTTGACTTAAATCGTAGTGGTTAATGTGCGTTCGTCCTTTGCATGCTTTTTTTAAGGCGCTGTGAATGGGTATCCTTATTCGTTTTTTAATTCACTTTCATAAAGCGGAGAGTGGAGGTTTTGTGTTTTTGCGTTCTATTTTTTGAACGAGTAAGTGGTTATCGAGGGGTTGTTTAATGAATACGGGAGTTATTAAATTATTTTTTTATGTTGACAGTTTCGCTGTTCTTATTTTAATTTGTTCCTCCATTATGCTTTAATTATAGGAAACGTTGATCGCTTTATTAGTAAACATGGTATCGACTAGGCGGGGTTAATCGATGTTTGGTGTCTTACCTGTTCCTGTGATTTTAAAGTCATTTGACAGTGACAAAAGTTGTAATACTCCGTAGTAATAGTAACAAAACCGCGTGAGTTGTAAAATGCTCAATACTGACACGACTAAAAGTAACATAATCGATGTGGTTTAAGAGTATTCTTTCGTCATTTTGATTTTTAACAGAATAGACTCCGTCTAAAATATCATAATTTTGTTTATTTGTTATTTTTTTGTAAGGCAAAGCCCTTTCAACATTACCTATACACAGATCTGTTGCTGCCACGCGACATGTCGATTTCTTCCGAATCTTATTCTTATTTAATACTAATAAGAAACAGTTGAATTCGTATTTTTCTTCTGTAATTCCGAAAAGTGGCACAGAGTAGCCATAATATCTGTTATCGCGTTAACCTACTGACAAATTGGCTCGCCATGAACTTCGGATTTCTTCACACATAGGAACCCCAGAACATACATATATCACGGAGATAAGCATAGACTATTCGGTAACCAGAGATAACTTTTATTGAGTTGAATAACTGCCGTAATATTTTGTTCGATCCAACGCTGAAAAAAAGTGCTATGTAATGTAAGATAGCCGTTTGCGATATGTGGATCTTAGCTAATGGGCTACCATTTTCTTTGTAGATGTCTTGGTAGGGCGATGACAGATACGGTCAGACAATAAAGTTGCAATAATACGAATATATAATTGTTAGAGTCGAAACAAAGTACAAATTGACATTTACGAATTTGCCAAAAGATAAAATCCATCTATTATAATATTATAAAGAGGTAAAGATTATGAGGTTGTAGGGCGTAATCTCTGGATCTACAGAATCGATTTTAAAAATCTTTCACCAATAGAAAACTACATTATTTCTGACTGAAATAAGCTATATATTATCCCGTAAAATGAAAAGAATCGTATAGTCCACGCGGATGAAACCGCGGGCGGAAAGCTAGTTTGATATATTTTGTTTCGACTGAATTTGTTTTTAATTGACACTGAAAACAAAATTCCCACCTATATCCAAAACCATAAACAAATTCGAATATCATTGTTCACCGTTTTCTGCTATTTATTTAAAAATAAACCCCCAAACAGCCTATTCACAAATACTCCAATAATCCCGCTCCCCTAAGCCCTATTCAGCTTATAAGCCCCTTAAAGATTATAGATTTAATTTGCAAAAGCAACCATCTTTGTTTTTATTTGGACTACGAGCGCGGGCGCACCGCTCGGCAAATGAAAGGTAAACTAATTCTTAAAATGGAGGAAGGATCTTGATTCGTAAGACAAGTACCAAGAATATACCTTTTGTTTGGCGTGGTATTGTTATTGTTTGTTTTGTTTTACGAAAGTCGCAAGCCTTTCATATTAAAACAACTTATGCAACCCATAACGTGTTTAATTTTGGTTACTGGTACTTATTTATCAAGTAGTTAGTATTTTCCGTGTGACTGCCTCGTTAGTCTAGTGGTGTCAAGCGCGACTGCTACGCTAGAGGTCCTGGGTTCGATGTTCGATGTGTCCCAGGTCGAACAGTGTTATTGAGATTTTCTACTAAATTCTCTGTAGCAACTCGGGGTCTGGATTTCTCGTCCCCTATTAAATGGGAACTAAAATACTGACATAAAACTTTGGGGAATACAGCCGTGATGATTACGTAATTAATTAGTCTTCTCTCTAAAGGAATATTCTAAGCCACAAAAGTAATTACACGTAGGTTGTAGAACTAATAAGGCCAAATAAATTAACTTTGTGCGGCTTCTCATGCTTTCAATGCTTTGAACCAAAGACGCCGAAGATTTCAGACGATATGAAAAATATATTACATTATAAGTCGAATGTTGGCTTCGACAGAATAAAGATATTAGGTTTCATATTATATCCAATATTATGATTTTATGGTTACCCCTTCATTGTGAGAAATATTTTTAGCCTGGTATTAGGACCGCGGATTGCTCGAGCTGTGAACTTTATTTTAAAATAGTCAAGAAAAAAGAAACAGATTAAAATAATATTCGTTATGCAAGTCCATTGCTTTACAATTAGATTGAGAGCCAAAATGTAGAATAAAAAAAGATTAACTAAAATTAAAATGTCGAAATGAGGTTCCATATCAATAAAAAAACGGTTTGCTAAATAAAACGCAATCCATTTTCCTTAAATTAAAGAACAATTTCTGTTGACTTTGCAAAGCAAACAATTGTTACATAGATAGTATTTACTCCCACTCCTCGAATTAACCAACAACAACAATTTTGTGTTTGTCCACTAAAATAAACAACCCATCGTCAAGATTTATAATAACTTTATTGAGATAAATAACCAGGGGTTTGCACGCCGCGGTTGAAACACGACCAATTTTAAACGTACCCATAAATACAGGAGGAAATTTGTGCTATTCACGGAATCCGTCGTGTTCCGCTTTCGACCTCCGCTTTTCAACCCCTGCTTGTACAAAAGTCTTAGCGGGGATTGGCAATCGTGGTGCAAAATTATTGGTTTTTGGTATTGGAACTGTTTGCGAATAATTATTTTGTAGAATAATAAATATACTTGACGATGAGTGATAGAAAACATCATGAGAAATCATGTCTGAGAGATTTTATCTACGGCATGTGAAGTCTGATAAGCCACTGTAGGCTAGCATGGTATAACCAATTATACAATATTTTGTATATATTTATAACTTTTTTTAATATTGTTAATGAAAAATTCGAACTAACCCTGTTTTGATAAACGATTTAACTAGCTAAGCAAGCAGAGATCAATGCTTGTGATATCAAATTTCGCTTCCTTCCTCATTTTCAGTTTTAAGGTGACATCAGCAACAACTATTTAGCACACATTATTAGATATGCCCTTCAACCAACATGACGTACTTAATAATTCAGTGCCGTACAATGTCGCCTTACCTTTTTACTAGTATCAATAATTCATCTATTGACAACGCACTGACTCAGCACCCAGCACCGATTTTTACTTGGAAAGGTAAACCATAGACACAAAAATTATAAATTAATTTTAAAAGTAGAACTTAAATTCACTAAAGAAATTCACGAAACTCGTGCCGAACACATAGGACCAAAGTGGAGCAAACTTCAAAATCTGCGCGGCGCTCGCGTCTCTGCTAGTTTAATTAAATCGGATAGTTGTACGGAACCCTTTGTCTAAGTCTCATTATGTGCAGGATTGTCGCCCCCTACGTGCCGGCGATGTGGGGAGGAATTGAAAATATGTGGCGTACTTTTAAGGTGCGTTTTGAATCGAGATTTATTTTGAAAGTGATTTTTTAAGGTAACTTTGTTGTCATAGTATAACAAAATTTCACCCCCGAATGCAGGCAGATATTCTAAAAAAAATATCGATATGTTTTTATGTGCCATGTAATGGCAGGCCTATTGTTATAAACCGGGCACTTAATTAATAATATTTATAAATAGAAAAGCCATGAGCATCGAACCCTTCACTCTCAACAGTTGCACTTCCGGCCAATATACTAATAAGACGGTTTCGTATTTATAATTAGATCATAAGCCGTTGATGCACAACAACCTTTCCAAACACGAAAATTAAGAATTGGTCGTCCAGAAATTTCTTTTTTTTTGAAAAAAATTGTAAGCTTCTCTCACAAATCGCGCTATTTTTAAAACCCATTAAAATATCTACTTTGACCTTGTTACCGTCAATTTAAGAAAGTTTCTCTTCGAGAATATTGAAGGCACTTTACTAGAATTTTCTTTATTCAAATAAATAAGTATACGGCACTTAACACTCAAGTTTGAGAAGCAATTATAAGTAGGTTCATTCATACCCAATAATTGCAGTACCGAAATAAGAACAATTTTAGTTTTTTGACTTCAATTATAGGTGACTTTTTAAGTAGTTTGACTACCTCATTAATCTAACATACATACCATCACGCCTGTAGTCCCCGAAGGGTTAGGCAGAGGTGCACTTAATGTACACCCACGGTTCGCCGGTATGTTTGGGTCCCATGTAATAGGGGGCGAGCCTATTGCCATTCACCGGGCACAAATCCAGACTCTGAGCTGCTACTGAGAATTTCATAGAAAAACTCAATAACACTTTGCTCGACCTGGGGATCGAACCCAAGACCTCTAGCGTAGCAGTCGCGATTGGGACCACTAGACCAACGAGGCAGTCATTAATCTAGTGGTCCCAAATGCGACTGCTACGCTAGAGGTCCTGGGTTCGATTCCCAGGTAGAGTTAAGTGTTATTGAGTTTTTCTATAAAATCCTCTGTAGCAGCTCGGGAGTCTGGATTTGTGCCCGGTTAATGGCAATAGGTTCGCTCCCTATTACACAGGACCTAAACATACCGGTGGGTGTAACGTGGGTGTAATTTAGTACAGCTTTGCTAAGCCCATCGGGGAATACAGGTTTTATTTTTGTTTCTTTAAGTAATGTTGTTTGTAATTACAAGATTTTTTTATATTAATACACAGTTGGAATTAAAGTGTCACTTTAAATTGGTATATTTTGGTCGTGTCTCAAGATATAAGGATTCAATATAAATTAACCTGCATTACTGGATCTGTAAAATTATATGATAATAATCATAAAACAACTTATTTAATGCAAAGTATTCAACTGTAATATTTCGAATCCCTAATTTTTCCTCATATTATTACCTCACTTAACCACACACCAATTCAGTTCGAACTTATTGCATTAGATTCAATCCATTGCTGCTTCATTTCCTTGCCAATCTTCAAAGAGGAAACATAAGACGCAATGTGTAGCACAAAAATATCTGAAGCGATATCCTCGCTTATACATATTGGATCGTTGTTATCGGTTAGTTCTTTTGCGTACTTTATTCAAGGTTTTTTTCTTCATTCTCGATATGAAAGAGCCTCCAAGGAGTTTTCCGTGGAAGTTTTAATGTGTATAAAAGCTTGGTTCGTTCTTATTTGTTCCCATTTAGAATCGATATCAGAGTTTCGAAATTCAACGATATTTTTTTGTAATGTATTCGAGTGGCTGCTATTGGTCTTTGATTTAACGGACAGGATGATTTTTAAGTAAATATATCTTAAGATAACGATCAAAGCTTTTTAATAATAATTCATCACATTGCTGTATTTGTTACAACAAAATAAGAGGGATTACATTTTAATTTAACATAACATACTATCGCGCCTGTATTCCCCAAAGGGTTAAAAGAGATATTATAATATATGATAGATGCTATGTGCCCGGTTTATGGCAATAGGCTCGCTACATCTGACCTAAACGTACCGGCAAAATGTAAGTGTACATTAGTGTACCTTCACCTTACACTTCGAGAATGGTGGTTAACAAAACAGGCGTGATGGGATGGCAGTATGAACAATTAATTAAGTATTCCAAATTGCAAAAATACTATTCTGTATATGGAACTTCTGTATATGGAAAAAGTGCAGTGATAGCCTAATGATATGACCATTGGACTGCCAAGTCAAAGGTCTCGAGTTCGAATCCAAGGCACGCACCTCTAACTTTTCGAAGTTATGTGCGTATTAATAATTAATTATCACGCGCTTAAACGGTGAAGGAAAACATCGTGAGGAAACCTGCATGCCTGAGAGATTTTCTTGACGGCATGTGAAGTCTGCCAACCCGCAGTAGGCTAGCGTGGCGGACTATAGCCTAGTCCCTCTCGTACTGAGAGGAGACCCGTGCCCAGCAGTGGGACAATGTAATGGGTTAATGATGATGATTGAAAAGTCCAACACGTTTGACAAAGCTGTGTCCATATTTGTTGCAATTGTATCAACGAGGGTCCTTTCCTTTTGGCTTTGTAGTGTTGTTAGAGGTAGTTTTGTGTTTTGTAAAAAATACAGAAGTTTCGGATACTTTTACCTCCTGTAACAGCTTTGTTTTTATGAAGTCTGATAAAAATTTTATACAGGAACTTTCCAGACCCATGATCATCGGTTTGTAGTTATCTGGTAAACCCGCCAGCATGAGTGTTCCTAACCATTCAATGCAAAGGCGTTGTTTACATTCTTCCAACATTAACATAAAATATTACTTCCCAAAATAACATCTATCAAGTTCCTACGACAAAAAAGAAACAACACGTACTTAAATGTAATGGAACTCTTGTTTTTTTTTGAAATTCGGAACTCGATTCGTATTACGATCAACAGTTTTCTCCAAAACAACCCCAAGTTCTTTGGTTTAATTTTGTTTAAGGCCATGACACGATATAAATAAGGTCAGAAGATTTAGTTTTAAACGACTCACGTAAGGTTAAAATAACACTCTTGTTACCCAGAAGGATTAGGCAGAGGTGTATAATTTTACACTCATATTTCGACAGTATAGACAAGGTAAAAATTCATATTGTTGATTACGATCTTTTTATGAAAAAGCTACTACTGGCTATGTCAGAATGCTAAATTGATATTAACAATGTTATAGAAAAACACAGTTTTCTCGATAATCTACGTCTGTCTTCCTGGGGATGCAATGTATTTCATTACAAAATTTCATATTAATCTGTTTATCGATTTAGGCGTGAAAAGATAGTCAAACAGTCAATTTTGGTAATTTTAACTAGCTACTGCCCGTGATATCACTCGAATCTAAAAATGACTTACATGCATTAGATTTAAGTTAGACTTCCAGTCTCTTGGTGCAGTAGTTTTTGCGTGATGCGCGTACTAACATACAAACATTTTTATTGATGATTATTTTGACTTCTACGACTTCTTACTTACGCCTCATATTATTTTTTCTTAAATATGTTATAAGTACGGTGGCCAGCACATCAAGTTACTACAAAATGTCAAATTTTCTCATTTGATTTTGAATTAAATCGTCAACATGTTAAGGTTTAAAATCATTTGGAGAACTTTGTCAGTTTTTATAACCTGAGGTGCTGACGACTGTACAACAATCAGTTATAAATGTATTATATTAGTCAGGATGCGGTAAGCTTATGAATTTTCCGAGGACAACCTTTTGCACCTTTTTGTCTTGGGGTCAAAGTGCGACCGGAATAGCAAATTCTCGATCAAACGTTTATTCATTATGGGGTGGCACTCATTAACATTTATTTAGGCGGAACACACCGACGCCGAGAGTGGCGAATAAATTTGCGTACATAAGTTAGAGGGTAGGCAGAACTTGTTAGTTCTTAGAAGGGACTATTATTACTATTTACAATGGATGATGGATGCGCTACTATGCTTAATATTAGATGACATATTTGTATCATCGTTATCAGAATAATAATCTCAGATTTCTATTATTTATTTATTATTATAATTTTTAAATTAGCTTTTGTAGTATTTGGAAAAAAAGTACTTTAACCGTTCTACAATTTTGTACGCAATTTTTGTCTATACTATTTATCATCATCGTCATATCAGCCTATCGCCGTCCGCTACTGAACGTAGGCCTCCCCAAAGAGCGCCAACCATCCATTCAATATATACTAATATAAAATAAAGCTAAAGAGTTTGATTGTTTATTTGAACGCGGTTATCTCAAGAACTTGGAATTGAATTGAACCAGTCGAATTTGGAAAAATATTTTTGCATATGGTAGTCGCATTCATGTGGATTTTCCGTACTATAAAAAAAGAGTCTAACAGGGAGTAAGAGTATGAACGTGACTCAGTAGGCTGCCATTACTTCATGTACGTGAGTCTCAATTAAAAACAGTTTCGAGTCGACAACCGACGTTTACTCTTTGCGTTGACTTCGAAACTTTTTGGAGAAACTCGGATGCTTCTAATTAATTCCTTGCTCCGTCAATCGCTAAGTTTTAATCAGTCGGTAAAGCCATCAGGTTTTTCGCTTGTATTAATTTTATGGAGGGAGTAAGGGAATTATTGTCGTCGTTTGATCGAAGGATTACTTTGAGTT
The DNA here is from genome assembly GCA_958496365.1 of Subacronicta megacephala. Taxonomy (NCBI): domain Eukaryota; kingdom Metazoa; phylum Arthropoda; class Insecta; order Lepidoptera; family Noctuidae; genus Subacronicta; species Subacronicta megacephala. The sequence continues at coordinate 3,769,222 of OY292526.1, forward strand.
ATGTTTTGGTATTTATAATGTGTTAAGATCATGTTTATACAGTTCGTTCGAAATAATTGTGTGCGTTTGAAGTTGTTCGCAAATGGTTTTGCAGTGATCTTATATATAAAATTCTCGTGTAACAATGTTAGTTACCATAATCCTCCGAAACGGCTTGACCGATTTTTATAAAATTTTATATTCAGTAGGTCTGAGAATCGGCTACTATCTATTATTATTTTTTGTATTTTTTTTATAATGTGGCATTCAACAAGAAACGTATACTCCACGCGGGCAAAGCCGCGGGCTGACAGCTAGTTTTTATATAAAAACTCGATGTAAAGACAACTGGAGTCTTAAATCTTCAGCGTTTGACATAATTTTCGTAACTAATTTTGATATTTATTCGTAAAAACACACAGTTACTTCTATTAGCCACATTCAGCTATTTTTCCACTAAAAGAAAAGGAACGTGGGTGCTTATATGACGAAATAAAAGTTGTTTTGAATCCAATGCTAGTTATATTTAGGATAGAGAAATTACGACCCTCACATGAACCGATTTTTGTAGGATTTTAGCATATTATTAGGCGAGTTATACGTCTGACAACGCCACCAGCAAAAAGGGCGCCGTATTTTTTTTCTTTTCATAAAATATATATAGTTTTTACAAAACATACTTCATTTTTCCTATGCATGAGTGCGACTAGCACAAACACCCAAAATCGAAGCCACAAAGCTACATATTTTTTCAGTACGAGACTCAAATCCAAACAAATTGAAGTCACATTAAATATGAACGCCTTTCGTGAGAACAGACATCTAACAAAAAACAATATTTTATTAAATCAGTCAAAAGACACAACCAACGCCCACACAGCGACTTCCATTCAATGAACACCAACGCAATAATTTATGTGTTGAAGTTAAATTACCCTTCCCACAATTATGAGACAGAAAAGAGGAAAAAATCGTGATTCCACCGATTCTTTTCATACCAAAATCCTTCCTAACTTTCATTTTATATACCAAAATGCTGACTTAAAATGTCTTAAATGAATTGTTCAGGCTCTGCTCACTCCATTCTTCGTTGACAATCCCTTGACGTGTTTTATGTCCTAATTTAAATTGCTTTTATCGCGAACACGACCGTTACGTTGGCCAAAATGGCCGCAGCGGAATCCCGTTATTCACTCTCGAAATACCAAGTGCTTCTTGGCTTCTCTAATTGTTTCTACGGTCTATAAAAAGGTTTTAAATGAGTCGTTTCCTCTTTAAAGTGCGATGAGATTTAAAAAATTAACCCTCGACGTTTGTCTGGCCGCGTGCTACGTTTCTGTAGAGCTGCTACGCCGTAGCACATAAATCTACGGCGTAGCGAACGCTACTCGTACGTAGCAATGTCTGACTTCAACGATATATTCTAATTTATGTGAATAAATGTGTTAGGAAATGTATCCGGACTTTCTAAATTCTTTAAAATCGCTAAAGTTTTGATATCGCTTAGAATTTTGATTACTATGCAGTGAAAAATAAAATCTGCATTGATAGCACTTTCTTTGATATTTATTTATTTATTTAATATTCGGAAGACCAACAGCAAATAACAGCTTACTTAAACTAAATTTTAAGCGACATACAGCCAATAAAAGGTCTTCACTTATAATAATTGTACGAGTATACGAGTAGTGTTCAAAGCAGAAACGTAATGTGCTATACATTAGAAAAATTACACCTTGCAGGATAGCATATAGAGAGTCAGTTATTGTGTTTATAGCAGGCTATTCTATTAATCTAAATAGCGACTGCTGAGGAGAGGTTCTGGATTCGAATCCTGAGTCAGATTTTTCTATGAAATTCGCAGTAGCAGCTCGCGATTTGCGCCCGGTTAATACTTATACCGATAAACTGTAGGTGTATATCTGTACACCGTTACGTAACGAGCATGATGGTATGGTTTTTCTTAGGCTATAACTAAAACCGAGGCTTACACGATTTATTTCTAGTTTCCCGGATCTCGTGTGTGCCCTACCTAATGACGATAATAAGTATTTTTCCAAACGTCGGCCGCTCTGACGTGAAAGATTGATGTTCGGGAAATACTTCCTTAGACCGACAGCTGTGTAGACGTGCCTTTATGTATACATATAGTGTATATACATGATGAAATCTTTATCGTTTCCCGCATACAACGTGGTGATTGTATCTCTAGTAATATTGGTTGGGGAGGAAAGCATTGTTTTCTGACACAAAAAGGATATACGTACTTTATAGAGATAGAAAAAGATATCAGAGCATATGTTTCATGAAATAACTCAATGCTGAAGTCCTAGAATAGTGAGCAAATGTCGCAAGTTCAAACACTTTTAAAAGTGCCAGTACTAAACCACAATAATATTTTTTTTTGTGTAAAATCTTTGAAATTAGTAAAAACAATAATCACGATTTAAATAAATAAAATAAAGAAATAAAAACTATTTTATTGTCACACATAACAACGCGACATGTATTGTCATACATAACAATTTACAACTTCAACTGTCCTAAAACAAAGTTTTTTTTAAAGGCGTAATCCCTTTCAAGACAATCACTTTTAATTGTAAGACTAATTTGTCTTTTTAGTCTAAATAAATATATCATATGACTGCCTTGTTGGTCTAGTGGTCCCAATCGCGACTGCTACGCTAGAGGTCTTGGGTTCGATCCCCAGGTCGACCAAAGTGTTATTGAGTTTTTCTATGTAATTCTCTCGCTCCCTATTGCATGGGACCCAAACATACCGGCGAACTGTGGGTGTACATTAAGTACACCTCTGTCTAACCCTTCGGGGAATATAGGGTGATGGTATGTAAATATATCATAATTATTATTATTCCTTGCGTAGAACTTCAGCAAGAAAGTGTTAGCAACGACACCAAAATGGCTGCTAGCAGCTTTATTTTTTATTATAAAAATATATACTCGACCAACCTTTTAGTTCACAACTAAATCTTGCTTGCAATACAAAACATGCACACATACACATACTTAGATACTAAAACCCACACATGCGCACATCTCACAAATAAACCATACAAACCACTGCAGCGCAACGGGTGTATTTTATAATACCCATACGGATAATCCCTTTAAACCGTTCGCTTGCTAAGAAATAAAGCGAGCATTCAAAGCAAACCGGTGAAGCGTGAATCATATCTTGCGTCATTACCGAGGTGGTGAGACGATGCCCTTTTTTAGTGTTCGCGATATTTTGGTAGTGTTGGGAATTGATATATTGAATATATTAAATAGTCGAATCATCAGCCCATCCATGTTCATGACTGCCGCATTAGTCTAGTGGTCCCAAGCGCGACTGCAACGCTAGAGATCCTGGGTTAGATCCCCAGTACGAGCAAAGTGTTATTTGTTTTTTTATGAAATTCCCAGTAGCAGCTCGGAGTCTGGATTTGTGCCCGGTTAATAGTACACCTCTGCCTAACCCTTCGGGAAATACAGGCGTGAAGGTATGTTATGCTATGTTTCAGTTAGCTTCCAGTACATCTAGATGCGGTTGGATATAAGTATTTTACACGAGGCAACTACCACCATATTTTATTTTCAGAGAGTGTCCATGGAGTTTCTTGCGGGATTCTTCTCCATGAGATCAACTTTTTGGAACCGTGCGACTAGAGTCAAGCTTATTTGAAATAAAAACACTAGATTGATTGATTGATCAGACGTCTAAGAAAAACTCATCGCAGCTTTGGGTTACCAGTCACAATTGAGGCATCAGTAAATGGTTTGAGCTGATGGTGGATGATATTATAACCTAATATCCATACATAGGAGTAAACTTAACAGATTCACCGTTTTAGTCTCAACAGAAATGTGTGTGTACATCACTATTCGGTTAAATCCGGATGTGTTACATGCACTATAGAAAAGGTTTTATCTATATTGAATAGACAAATAGGGTTGTGACATAAAAAAACATTACGAATATCGATGATCACACATTTCTGTAATATGACCTGTAATTACCATTACCTATGTATTCTCTGAAGAGGTAAGAACAGATTTACACTTAAACGTCGCCTGGAAAAGCGTCCCGTATAAGCATATTGCCACTAGGCACTTTGGTCGATCTCAAAATCGAACCTTCGATTCGAATCTTCATTTCGAGATCGGCCAAAGCTCACCAGTCAGTATGGATTTATCTTTCCATACTATACAGTCAAATACAATCCGATCCAGCGTGGAGCTGCTTATCTACAAAATTCAAAATAATCTTTAACATCCTTTTATGTCGAACCTTGATATGAAATCTATAAGTACATTGAAAATGTTTTCAAGAGCTTTTGAAATAACCTTTGCCATGGAGAATTGTTGATAAGAAATATCCTTAGATATTTCAGATTCGTTTTATTCATGTAAAACGGCGAACATTGCTTTGATTTCCAAGAAATGAGCCATTCACGGTCGTATAGAGTCCGATATTCACAATATAGGTATGCATTTTGACAATATAGGCTGATCTATCGATTGACGAGTTGAGTTGAATAAGTTTGAAGTTGGGCTCATATTTTTGTTACAAAGATGAGCCTTTGCAACAAAACAACCTTCAATGAGGAGATTACAAAACGTTAGTGAAAAAGGAGAGGACGAAAAAAATAAGAAGGAAGGGGACTAAGGGAGGGATTGGGATTTCAGCGCTCCTCACTCTGCGAACGGCACGCATCAGTATGCATACCTACTACTACTTAGTGTCATCGGTCGTGCCTGGTAGAGATGCCAGACAAACTCAGCAGTGGAAATCTTTCTACCACCTTGAAAACTTTCTTTCCAGATTTCTTTTGTGATACTTCCCATATGTGTATTGTGTGGCTCTGCCTTAACGCCAGAACTTTCATAATAAATTCCTGGATCCGCGCAAATAAGGATATCACGTGACATTGAGTCATTACTACCCTCGGTAATATAGGTGAGAAAATACACCCTAGTTTGTTTTATTCACAATAAATTACTCTGGTGTAGCGACTATTAATAAGCGGGTGAGGCTATGAAATTATATGTTACGTCTGCGGGCGATAGTGCTGCCAATTTCGATATTATGCGGAATTGTATTACGTGGGATTCGATTTTTGAATATGTTGGGAATCCAGTCACAGACAAGACCTGTTTTACAGTATACAAATACTTCTACACTCAAGATTTTGAGCAGGTATTATCTTGCTTTAACGTTTTATTTTAATTTCTGTAACGAAAATAAATAAATGAAGTTATATCCTGAAAAAATACTTCCTATAACCACTTCCTTATCATTCCGATCTGACATAAATTTGAACATTCCTGATATTCTATTTTCAAAACCTCGGTTCTTGGAGCCCCAAATTTCCAAACCACGGGAATCGTTGCACGGGCCATCACTAGTCCCGAATGAATATCGAAATCAGTAGATATTGATTTCGAATACCTGTAAGTGCATACCCAATCTGTGCTTCTTTGTTATACCTACATGTGAAATAGACGGTTTCAGTTCCTATGAGAGGGGCGATGCAGGCATTACTAATATTAGTTAATATTCAATTCCGAAATTGTAAAATGCTTTGACTAAATTTTCATAGAAACATTTCTGTATCCTTAATAAAGGCTCAAGTAAGCTTGTCAAATATATCATAGGTACTATCACGGCAGTATTTCTCGAATGGTTATGCAGAGGTGTACTTATGCACTCCCACATCTCGCCGGTATGTTAAGGTTTTCCTTAACCTTAACCTCTGCCTAACTCTTCGGGGAATACAGGCGTGATGGTATGTGCTTTAAAGGCATAATGATATGTCACTAACAAATGGCGTCACTGCGACGACAGGCATCAAACGCTACACAATAGGTAATGAGTTCAACCGCCGTTCTGTTGTCGTTTGCTAAATTAACATTGCATTTCACTTGATTACCGACTTTTAAACTGATGTTGTTCATAACTTTTAATAGTAGATTTACGGGTTTTTATGTTACGAATAAATTATCCCCCACAATAAAAGCAGGTGAGAACAGAATAATACATTTATCCATTATGTTGTCTGAATCCAACAGTATCACAAATAAAAAAAATATGAACCAGCTACTTGAATCCTAAATAAATTAATGCATCAAATAGCGTACGTAATTTAGTACGAGCCTTAAAATGCCAATATTTTAACATGTGTTTCATATAAACTTGTATTTATAACCGATGTGTATAATAAAATAACAAATATCCAATATTAAAATATTAGAAAAACATCGTTTGAAAATCTACACGAAAAAGAGCATTCAATTATTTAACATTTACCATTTATTCAATGACACCTCGACCTCGTTATAAGTATAGACATTTACCAAGCATAATTCACTAACATTTTTTGCTTTTAAACAACAATGTGAAACTCTTGAACCCATTTAGGTTCCACTCCTATTTTATATTTAGAAATAAAAATTCACCGACCATTTCGCTACAATTACAGCATTAAATAAGTTTATACACAAAAAGTAAATGTCTCTTAAATCACAATAAAAAAAGGTTCGCGATTTATATCACCGAAGACAATTTAATATCACATCGGACGTTCGGCCTCTGGCGAAGTATAATCGAATCAAACGACACCCCTTTAGGTACGGCGATAAATAAAAAAATCGCGTCATAAATAACTCTAGAGCCCAGACCGATTCTAATGAGTTAGAGGGGAGACTCGGCCAGAATTGAAAGTACTCGCCCCTAAACCATTTGTATTCAAACGAGCCCGAAGGCTGGCCGCATTTTAATTTACTTACTCGAATTAAAACTGCGCGTGATTCGAATTCGATCCATTTTTACTACGATACTTTATTTTTATCGTTGATTGAAGACGTTCTATTATTGTTACTCGGGTTGGCTGGAGAACCGATTGGAATTCAATCGGTACAGCGAATCGGTTACGTTTACTGAATCGTCGGAGCTCAGTAGCATATTTTATAAATTGACTCTAACTTTCTCGTGATCAAATCGATTGTCCACAGTCGTTTGTCCTTCCAATTTGCGTATTCAATGTCTTTGTTGTACGGCCCTTTTACTTACAATCGCTAAGAAAAACGTTCCGAATGAAATATTTAATGCGGGGTGTGTTTTTGTTGAAATAAATGTCTGGTATTTTATTTTCTAGTGTTGCTCAAAGCTATCATTAACTTCGGTTGACAGTTTTTTACGCCAGTAGGTACGACGAATTGTTAAACATAATAACTATAATTCACTTAAAAATATATTAATAATAAAAATCTTTACTCAAACGTTTCTATTCCATAGTAAATAACCCTTTGAAGAGTGTGTAGAACTCTAAAATTTAAATGCCACTGCCATACATCATGTAAATTTTCAACTCATTCCATCATTCTCTTCAATAAGGGTGATCCGAAATTCAAATCACGGCCACCTACAGATTATAATGTTTATTGTCTGTCCGGTAGTCGTTATCATCAAATTCGATGTTTATATTTGCACAACAATCCGTTCAGCGACGTTCGCCGGCGCTTTGTTGTGGTAATTTCATTAGACGTAGTCACTGGCCGTTGAATATTAATAAGAGTTTGCTTAACACTTTTGCTTTTGTCTGCACTAGAGAAAGAATGTTGGGTTTAAAGTTAATTGAAATATTTTAAATAGGTAGGGATTTTGATATTATCGCAAATTGGTTGTTCATACGTTTTTCTGTAACACATCATATTTGATAATTTTTTTATAAAAAATATGTAATAACCTAACCCAGCCGAGAATAATAACCTAGAATATTTTTTTATTTTGTTTTTAATAACCACTTTAATGAGGTCGGTTGACGACGAATTCGAATTTAGTGTAATAACACGTTTCATTGTACAAAACTATTATAACTCGCCTAAATTATTCAGGGCTTTTTTTTACTTTAAATATAGACTTACAACACCGAATCATTTGACAATTATTCAAAATTGCATTAGATTAGGAACATAAGATTTATTTCTTTTTAAATGTTGTCTCCATGATCATCAACTTTATTTTAAAAAATAGCCTGCACACAACCAAAAAGTTCATAAATGATAATTAATTTTATTCATCATGTATCTATTTTCTGTCGCACTGCTGGGCACGGGTCTTCCTATCAAATCGAAAGGGTTAGGCTGGTAGACTTTACATGTCGTTGAGAAAATCTTTCATGCATGCAGGTTTCCTCGCGATGTTTTCCCTCAACGATTTAAGCTAGTGATAATTTATTTTAATATAAGAAGCGGCGGTAGCCTAATGACTAGTGCGTCGGACTTGCGATCATGTGGTTGCCGGTTCGAACCCCACCCACTGCACTACCGACGTGAGCCCACTCGTAACACAAGCATTTAGCTTAGCACGAGGGGTTAACAAGAATACTAGTAATGTGTGATCCACACTGCTAGAAAGCTTTTAAAAAAAAAAAAAAAAAAAAAAAAAAAAAAATACGATTCGTGCCTTGGGTTTGAACTCGAAACCTGTGACTTGGCAATCTAATGGTCACATAACTTGGCTATCTGCTAACGATAAGATTACAAGGTATAAAAAAGTATATAAGGAAAGATACTCCAAACTGCACATTGCCATCCAATTTTCTTTGTGAAAATGGCAAAAAATATCCAAGAAATCTTCATCTACTGAATGATGAAAGATGATTTATGGTCCACACGCTTTCCTGCGATGTAATTAGATTCTACCTGCAGGGCTGGCACTTGCTAAGTTTCAGAAAACAATTGAATTATCCGTAATGTAGATCGATCGGTTTTATATGATAAAAGTACCTAATCTTAGACAAATATTTTATTTGCGTGGGTGTCCAATAGGACACCCACGCAGTTCCCTCAGGTGTTCTTTAAGATTATTATTTATAATAAGACCATCAGCTCATTGGTGTACTTATTATTTTTAGATTCGAAGACTAGAATACCATTTATTATTATAGGAAATGGAATTACCGGAAACTCAAATAACGTTTGGAGCACTAAAAGTATGCTGCTCATCTTGCAGATGATCTTAAATGATAATATTTAATTAGTTTCAATCGTCGAAATATATCTACGTCACAACATAATACCTACATTTATAACGTCAACATAAACCTAGCGTCATTACATACATGATTCAACTTACACCTACTGTCAAAATATAGATAGCATTTAGTAGTAGTAGAGTTGCGCTGGCATATCTACATGCCAGCATGAATGGGCCGGGGAAGTACTACCCTCCCATAGAATATCGACGTCAAGTAGCATTATGCAAACGGTTGCGTTTCGTACGGTGAGTGTGAAGCGCCGGAGGCTTAATTCCTGCCTCAGTCCCCTTCCTTCACCTTTTCTCCTTCTCCTCCTTATACCTTAAATAGACTCGGCAATGCATCTGCAACTCCTTTGGCTTTTCAGATGTCCATGATCAGCGATGACTACGTACCATAAGGTAGCTCGCCTGCCCGTTTGTCGAATTATCCCATAAAAATAAACATTATTAACACGCTCTACTGTCTCAAATCTAGCATCAAGATGCATTGGCAAAACACACAACGCGTCACCATATGCCTAACGTCAACATACGCCTAACGTCAAAACATATATCAAGTCAAAATAATTCAAGCCTCGCTCGATACAGTACAGAGTACAATATTTTTAACACATATTTGGCAACCCTGTAGCGTCACCGTCAATAAACGCCTCAAGGCATCAGGTGGGCTATAAGGCAGTAGCTACCATCCCAACATAATTATGTAAATGTGCGTAACGTGAGAACATGATACTTTATAGGCGTATGCATGTGTGGGTGTTATGAAGTGAAGTGAGCCACGCAACAATAAATGGCACAGTTTTCTTACTTAATGTAATGAAATAAATGTGGCTCTACTATTTTCTATCTTATTTTTAGAGCTTGGCGTTTGATATTCGTGTGGTTCGGTTATGGAGAAAAATATATCAGTTAATTGGTTGTGGTCTTATTGCTACGCTAGACATCCTGGGTTGAATTCCCAGGTCGAGCAAAGTTATCGCCTTACTGTTGTGGCAATACAGGTGTTATGTAATATTACATAAACAGAAATTTACTTAAAATAAACCCCTGTTTATATTTAATTTATTTTGTAAATGTATTACCGTTTACAGCAATCTCTTACCTACAACCTTTGAATGCACTTAACAGATAAAGAGAGATGATATTTAAAATACTTCATTCATACATACATATTCTTTTAGCTATAGAATTTGCTTTAAATGCTCTCGAGTAAAAACAAGTTACTGGTTATTAGGGCTCCAAAGACAGGAATGACTGACTTCACATAACATGACTCCGCAATAACAATATTGACAATCCAATTAAATATTTGAATAAAATTCTTTGGCAATATACCGTATTTTCTCACCAGATTCCAACTTTGACACGTTATTACCCCTCATGCAATATGCATGGTAATATTTGAAGACAGACTAACCCCCTCGCCGCCGCGTAATTGGTGAATATCAGTCCCTGAAAAGAATCCACATCGAAAAATGTTTTCTGCTTTATGCGAGGCAGTGAATCAAAAGACCTCAACACGAGGCAGTGTGAAAATATTTTATTTGGTGCCTTGATTGAGTATGAAAATCAGCTAAATGAACTTCGGTTCAAATAACTAAAAAAAAGTAAAACTGCCTTCAAAAAATTGAGTGGATTTTCACCACCGACTTCCAAAACTGTTTTAGACATAACATTATTTTTATTATTTTTTGAAGGCGGTTCTGTTTTTTTGTTAAAAGTTATTTTTTGTGCTAAGGAAAAGTAGAAATGTATAAAAATATCAAAATTCAAAAGTGTATTTTGTACACTCACGGTAGTAATACAGCATAATTTTGAAAGAAAACTTGTAGACAACCCGCATAAACAGCATAATTATTCAGTAAGATGCCTTCAATAGTCATGTAAACAGCGCCACGACTCTAGACAAGGCATCATTACATGACGAAACTCGCTCGTCTCAAGGCGAACTCACATTTAGCAATGCGTTCATAACTCATTCTGCTACCTGTATAAAGATTTTACAAGCGAATCCACCGTAATTTTAAAGCTCGTAATAGTAAAATAAAATGTTTATACCTAAGATAACGCTTTAAATATGTATTTACTTTGATATTTTGTTTAATGTTAAGCAATAATGTTTTTAATAAGCATAAAGTAAAACAAATGAAATATTTACATTCCAAAATTAAACTTATGAAAAATGAAAAAATTCTATTCTTTACTTGGAGATTTTAATAAAACGTGAGTGTATTCATTTTATTCAAAAAGGTAGATTACTCTGCATTATACGTAGAATAACAGAACGGGCTATTTAAATAGTCATTGTCTGGAACTATAACATTTAATGTTGTGCTTATCTGGGAGTTCACAACACATATTTGTATAGGAACCCGATTATTAAAACAAAATGAAGATATCTATCGTATCATTATACCAAGAAACATTTACGAACTAACTTAAATGTAATTGAGAAATTAGTTTAAATAAAAATGGATTTATCTATTTTGGAGATCCATACAAAATATAACCTAGTTTGTATATAGTGTAGGTACCTTATCACGTAGTGCCTAGTAACACGAATTGGAAGGAATATGCTAAGATAGTTTGGGCATATTGAGAGAATGAATGAAAGCCGATTAACAGGAATTTACAAAGCGAATGTCAACGGCAGCGTCTCGAGAAGTCGCCCTAGAAGGACATATACGCCGATCTTATTATCTTATTGGCGAGGCCCTTCGAAAAGGTCAGGTGCGTAATACTCGCAACAAGCGCGTGTGTATGACAAGATGTATGAATGTGGAACTAGCGAAAGAGGTAAGCAAGAATCGTAGCAAGTGGGAGTCTATAGTTTCTGAATACGCATGTGGGAAAAAGGCGTGAGTTTATGTATGCTACAATAAAATTGTCACAAGCCTGACAATGAAGCAGAGTGAGCCATACAGTACCTATCTACCGCCTTGTACAGGTGTCTATGTAGACACTTTTAAGCAAACTACCCACGCCTAACTTTCACGTGTTTGTCATAATGTCAACTACAATGTTCGAGAATATTTGGTAGACTTGAAGTCATAAAAGTATCTCGTATACTTTGAAAGTCACGAGTGATAACCGAGCGATATGACCATGATCTGCCAAATTCATAGGTTTTGAGTTCGACTCCCAGACATACGCTCTGCATTTAGAATTTTATATAATAAAAAAATGCTACACAGTTATCTCTCTTAGTTAATACATGTTAAGAAACTGTAATATGAATCATATTATGATAATCAAAAGAGCTCTGCTTACTCACTATATTACACAGTTACCACAATGTAGATGAAGCCAAAGTAGTGTGCCAGGATCGTAGCAAGTGGAAATCTATAGTCTCTGCCTACCCCCATGGGAGACAGGCGTATGTATGTACTGCAATTCAGTGTTTTATTTACTCTTTCTCATAATAAATTCCATACAAATAATCTCTATGTACTCTCGCTGCAATACTTTTAATGTTTGACATAATACTACATGTCATAACAAAAAAAGTATATATACTAAGGTAATACCGCTAATGCACAGACACACTCGTACCGTATTTTCAAGTAATATGGTTTATGGTAAGCAGAAAATCTTGTCACGGCTTTATTTTGCACATATACCGGTATTCACATGCCGCAGAAATACGAATGTTGATATACGGATTCCTTGTTTAACGAACAAGGATTTGTTTGATGACTATCAATACCGGTAGGTGACATCGACGTGGCGCACTGCATCTGTCATTAGATACAGATATAGACCTAAGATCAAATAAAAAGTTAGGACAGAACTTTGCGAACAAAGAAGTGAGGCCGGCTAAAACGACGCCTTGCCGTGTACAAACACAATTACACGCACACACGTATACCGAAACTACGCCTTATCTTGTCAGTCGAGCAGAGTCGAGCTATCGCTACACGTCTATCAAAACGTCATTAACGTATCACGTGCGTGTGTGCGTGTAATTGTGTTTGTACGCACGGCTACACATCAAGCTATATAAATCCAGTTTACGCTAGCCTCTTATTGTATGGGAAGTCTATACAATGCGAGATCAGCTTAAACTGGTTTAGATAGGTTGACCTGTAGCCGTGTGTACACGGCAAGGCGTAATTTTAACCGGCCTCACTTCTTTGTTCGCAAAGTTCCATCTTAACTTTTTATTTGATCTGAGAGTTAGACTGAGATGAAAATAGATACAGTTAGGCTAAAATTACACATTAGATAAAGTTAGCCTGAAAGCTAACCCCAACATATTTGGAAAAACGCTGAGGGATGATGATATTGCTTCCAGTATCCTTTTCCGCCAGGAGTTTTACATACAGTTATACGTAGAAAATATTTAGATTGCTCAATACTTTTCTCAACTGTATGTAGTAAGGAGTCAAAACATGACGTCGACGTTACTTTTATGTTTTTATAGAAGTACTACGTTCTTATAGTTGCCATGTCACCGGAATACTTGAATAACTCACCGCACTTCGTGAGTTTATTGTCAAAATACTCACAGTTTTTGGTGAAAGAATTCGTATTACATTGCAAGAAAGAATGAGGAAAGATAGAAGATTTATTTGTCACAAAAATCTAATCAAAATATACATACTGGTTTCTAACACTTACGCGAACATTAGACGTTGAAATAAAACTACTTTTTACGGATTTTATCGCGACTTCCATCTGCTTGGAACCCCATCATAGATTCCATTAAATCGAAATCCAAGAACAAGACTGCGAGACCTAAGGATACGGTGAGCTCATTCTGCGTGACCGGATCAAATAATAACCAACAAAATGTAGGGTAGCTGTTGATAATTTTGACATTAGGACTACCAACCCCTCAGTCCACCCGTGACCATGTATGCTGTAAAGGATCCGAAACATCGGGAATAAAACATATCAATTTATCGCGATAACATCCGTAAAAAGTAGTTTTTTTTTTCAATATATAACTACTTAAGTATGGATTAAAAATAATAAAACTGATAAGTTAACAATATATAACTATTTAAGTATACGTCATTTTTTTTTTGGTGTTTGAAAAGTTCCCAAGTACCGACCTCAAATCAAATAAAAAGTTAAGATGGAACTTTGCGAGCAAAGAAGTGAGGCTGGCTAAAACTACGCCTTATCCTGCCAGTCCAGGTCTCGATAGCTTGATAGCTCGACTGACAAGATAAGGCGTAGTTTCACTATTGTTATATAGTGTAAAATTTTGTTTGTAAACGGGTAGGCGTAGTTTTAGCCGGCCTCACTTCTTTGTTCGCAAAGTTCCATCTTAACTTTTTATTTGATCTGAGGTACCGACTAAAATCGCACTTGCCATTCCTTGTCCTTTAGTCACAGCCATGGGATTCGTGATATTCTCTACAACCATGACAGGCTGTGGTCTAGTGTTCACAAGACCCCTTCAAAGAGCCGTGCTGTTCATACATCGTCCTCTTATTTCCAACTATGTTGGGCTCTGCCAGCATGACGCGACTACTAAAACCCGATAACTTAAAAGTACTATGTTCTTTACGTAAAAGATAATTAGTATTTAGTTAATACTTTAAAAAAAACATTGGATTTCTTATTTTCGTCAGTTCTTTCAATAATGTCGACTTTGTAAATAGTTTTAAGGTCTATTAATAAGATTATGATTGTTATAAGATTATTAATATATAATTATGTTTACATTGTGAAGGCATATCTGCTATTATTGAACTCCGAAGTTAGCGACGCCCGCGCCGGTCAGTATATTAAGCATTGTGTCTGTAATAAGGGGCATGTATGGTTTAATTCTTACTATTTGTCCACGGGAGAGAAGCCGCGGGAAAACCTCTTAAAATATAACTCTAAAATCTAATCCCAGTTACATTCTGAACATTTACACGAAACTTCAAGCAATTCTAGCACGCCAAAAACGTCTTGAAACACATTACGGTTTTATACACACATACACAATAACACTAAAACCGCACACAATATGCCATTGCATTCTCCAACGACGCAACAAAAACACCACGAGATAATGTAATCAAAATTCTTGGTATCGCGTCGTGTTTACAGTGCATAAAAGTGGGATGGTGCGCTAGCGTCTCCATCAGCCTCAATGACGTTTTATGCACCATAAAACTATAAGTGCACTCACCAAGCGCACCTCCGCTAATGAACCTGGTTTTAACGTAGATGCAGTGTGTATGAAGATGTATATACATACAACAACATCTAATACATACGTATTAGATGTTGTTGGGTGGGAATTATAGAGAAGGCTTACTTTGTTTTTCTGGAACAGTGTAAAATATGATGGAATGTCGCTCATAAGACTATTTAGGCAAAGAAACTGCGATATCTTCTGATGATGCCTTTTACCTACCTCATTAGTCTAGTTGTCTCGCGACTGCGAGGTTCCTTTGGTTTGATTCCCAGGTCAATTAAAGTGTTATTGGGTTTTTCTGAGAAAATATCAGTAGCAACTCAGTTTGGATGAGTGCCCGGTAAAAGGCAATAAATAGGCTTTCCCCTTATTACATCGGCGAAATGTAGCACATGTTTGTAGCACACTTCTATCTATCCCTTCGGGAAATACAGGCCTGATGGTTTGTTTTATTTAAATGAAAACAAATGTTTTTGATTTAATTTAATATTTTTCTTTCTTGTACAGCCCAAATTTATTGAATTATGATATTTTAACGCAGCCTTTATACTTTGTAATGTTATTAATAACTATAAAATCATAAGATAGTTTTGTCTCGCCTCAATCATTACAATGTAATCGTGTTTCATTGTTGTTCAAAAATAGGCATATCAGACAAAAAACAAACTTGAAGTACAACATTTTCAATTTCATCGCTGAAAGCAATTTCTTTCAGATAACCATTGATAGACATGGATCATGCAAGAAAAGATAAGCATATTTTTAAACTTAGAAAATCTTTCTCCAAATATGTTATAATTGCGCAAAAAACTGTAAAAAGTAGTTTCTTTATCTAATATCGCGTAAGTGTCAGAAACCAGTACTTACTATGTTTTAACGTATCTACGTATTTTAAGTTATTTATCTAAGGTAATTGATTTAAGGGTACCTATTGTCAACCATTCCATTATCAACCATTAATGTTGGAGGTAAAATACAACTTCTTCTTCAACTTACTCCCATCCCATGCTGAATGTAGGTCTGTTTTTCTTACTTTTGCTAAATCATCGTGCGATCTTAAATTGAACTCCCTATTCTTATCTTATAGGCTGGCAACTGGCATCAGGTGACCCGAACGCTGCCTTGCCTCCTGCGTCTATAAAAAAAACTCACGAAACCTTTTATAGTCCGTTGTTGAAACCCAATATTTTTCGCTTAAAAAACGCTGAATACAAAAATACATAAAGTTTTTTTACATCATGTATCATTACAGGAAATTGAGTCGAATGGGAACCATAGTTTGTGTTTAATGGCCCCTAAGGAAGACTCTATTAGTTGGTACGATGGACCGGATTTATGGACCAATCTCTCATCCTATGTATAAAACATTGAGGGTTATGCGGAATAGGAAACGCTTCGCTACAATGTAAATAGCATTTTTATCGACCGGCAGTTTTAAACCTTTAACCTTATAAAAGTTTGTGGTAGAATGTTGCATGATACAAGTTTTGTCTTCAGGATTACAGTTACTAAGAGACTGCATGCATCCGTAATGAGGATACATTTTATAGATTTTATGAATAAGACTGCCTCATTAGGTCCTCTCTAGTGGTTCTAAGTGCGACTGCTTCGCTAGAGGTTTTGGGTTTGATCGAAAAGTTATTAGGCTTTTCTAATAAATTCTCAGTAACAGTTCGGGAGTTTGGATTTGTGCCCGGTTAATGGCAATAGGCTCGCCCCCTATTACATGGGACCTAAACATGTGGGCGAAATGTGGGTGTAAATTAGTACACCTCTGCCTAACGACTTCGGGGAATACAGGCGTGATGGTATGTTATGCTTTTCTTCAGTGGAGTAGACACGAACGGCCTCATTTGTCTAGTAGGCGCGGGTGATGAGTTAGAGGTCGAGAAAAGTATTAC
Organism: Subacronicta megacephala; assembly: GCA_958496365.1. Lineage (NCBI taxonomy): Eukaryota > Metazoa > Arthropoda > Insecta > Lepidoptera > Noctuidae > Subacronicta > Subacronicta megacephala. The sequence goes on from OY292526.1 coordinate 3,786,284, forward strand.
TGTTGCAGGTTAAGCCATATTTGCAGCGTGCGTGTTTGCCCCACGCATGCCTTTGAGCAGTGCAGTGATAGCCTTGTGATATGACCGTAGGACTGTCATGAAATTCTCAGTAGCAGCTCGGAGTCTGGATTTGTTCCCGGTTAATGGCAATAGGCTAGCCCCCTATTACATGGGACCTAAACATACCGGCGAAACAAATGTGAGTGTACATTAGTACATTTTTGATCATCATCTTATCACACGTATAGTACGTGAATGAATGAACATGAATAAGACGGTAAGTTTTCACCGATAATAATAATACTACAATCTCAATCTAGTTACAAATTGCAACTCGCAATACATTCGATATTTTTTACAATACAATTTTGTAATCGCCAAATTCTAAAGCTATGTCTACAATAAACAAGCAACAGAGCGTAGCACATTAGCCTCGCGGGAGCGGGCGCGATTCATATTAATGTTAGCTATTAACCAGCGAATGCACGATAAATTCCCCGGGGCGATAGAATACCGATTTATTCGCGTATCGCCCGCGTGCCATGATATATCGCGCCCGCGTGCTCCTCTGACGATGTACCGCTGTTGTGATCACAGCTTTACACGCCACGATTAGTTAACTAAAGTTTGGGTTCTTATATTTTAATATAGCTGGTTGAATCCAAATCGAGTCCGGATTCAACTCTCAAATATAATTAACGTATGATATGTATCGTCACGCATTCCAAGGAGTACTAGTAAAGATATTAATACACACCCACAATTATCTAGTTAGTCCCCCCATGTATAAATGTTGCGAACCTATTGCTATTAACCAGATACTAAATCAAATGCCGAGCTGCTACTGAGAATTTTTAAGAAAACTCCAATAACACTTAGCTCGACCCAGGGATCAAACCTAGGACCTTATGATTAGAAATTGCGATTACGGCCAGTATTGATCGTCATTGTATGCTGTTGAAATTAAATTAGGCGTAATATTTTAATACATTTTCCCTATTTTTAAAACATCTTTAAAATTCCTTCTTTTGTATTCTCCATCAGAATGAATGAATGAAGTCCTTATAACAATAAAATACTTAATACCTCGTAGTATTTTATCACCAAAGATTATTTATACTGCGAACATATCCAGTGCGCAAACAAAACTGAAAACGTACATTTAATAAACGAACACTTTATTGAAACAATTCAACCCTGCAATTGTTTACTGCAGTAAAACATTGAGGCACCACTTAGTACCACTATTTCCTGAACATCTTTATGCAATCGAAGCCAATTCAATCTCGCGTAATCTGTTCGGATCCCATTTATTTGCGCTAACGACTTAAGCAACCGCACAGATTCTTTCTATACTATTTCTCGACGGTTTTTAGTTCTCTCAGATTTTCTACTTCTTGGATAGCTTGAAAATAATAAAATACGATGTATACTATTGCTTAGCCCGTGGTAGGAGAAAATTTACCTCCAGAAGGGAGAAATGCGTTTTGAAAAAAAAAGACTGCCTCGTTAGTCTAGTGGTCCCAATCGCGGCTGCTACACTAGCCTGGTCCTGGGTTCGATTTTCAGGTCGAGCAAAGAGTTATTGGGTTTTTCTATGAAATTCCCTGTAGCAGCGCGGAGTCTTGATTTGTGCCCGGTTATTGGTAATACGCTCACCTCCAATTACATGGGACCTAAACATACCGGTGAAACGTGGGTGTACATGAGTACACCTGTGCCTAACCCTTCTCTGACAAAAAACCATACCGGTCTTTCTTTGTTCTCATTAGGACTATGGAATTCGCGATATTCGCCATGACGATGACGGGACAGACCCCATCTGGGTGTTTCATTATGTGTCGACTGGCATGGGCTAAAACCAATTTTCCATCCTCTATAAATCCTTTAATCCTATCTAGACAAAATGAAGCTATAGTCTTCGTCCTCCAACTCATCTCAGAACACCATCAAGTGGAAAATAAATAAATTCCGTCAACATAACAAACTTGTAATACTAAAATCATTTGACCCAACCTGGGGATCGAACCCGGGCCTTTACGATCGCCCCGACCTTGCAACAAATGACCCAATTACGCTCTTTTAGTTTTTCTTCTTTATATTTTTTCTCACCAGTCGCCTTTGAGGGTCCCGTCGCTTTGTTTTGCATCCATTGTTCGCTGGGTGTTGATTTCCGACCTTTGTGCGCGAACCCCGCTGCCCTTCATTAGCGACATTTGCTAAAGAGTCGCGAAATTGTGAGTGACGTGTATTTGAAAATTGTTGTTTTAACAAACTACGTCATTATTCAATAGTAGTTAAGTGCGACTACTATGTTATGTTTTTTTTTTTATAATTAAATACTCTTTGCCCACCTCTAAAGCATTGTCAGTGGCAGCGCATAGGTTTCAATATGGGAGTCATATCGCAATAGAAGCCAAAACATCCATTTTGCTGACTGCATGTTTGTGCACGCATCTACTGCACGAAATTGGATATAGATTTTACAGTTTATTGCTGGAGGTCTTAACTTAAGTCTGGTGCATGTTTCATGTTGAAACACCGCCTAGAAGGAACGTGAGTGAAAGCGCCTTACGGTAACGGTTAGTATTAACTAAATTACTCAAATTATATGCTACCGAATGATTTATCAATGGACTTAAACGATAAAATACAAGACGATTCTTGCGATTCTTGTTCATACTGCACATACGTCATTAATATATTCGCAAAGTTCCCTGCCCACGATACACAACACAACGTTGCACTATAAAATTCAATGGAATCCAGTTTTCATTCACCCCGGATGGAAACATAAAGGGGTACTCCCATTATCCATTTTTATCGTGTCTTCATACAATGGAACTTGATATGAATAATGGCGAAACTATATACGTCAGAGAGCTGAGATATAAATCTTTCAATAATCGATGTTGTTCCGATGTTTATTTATTGCATCGATACTGGAGTATCGAGATCTCGACTCGAGTATTTTTTCTCTCGGTAATAACAATGGGTGATTTATTGTTTTGTAGCCAGGTTATGCTTTTGTTGTTATGATCTTTAGAAAGTTTATGTAGCGCAAGAGCTCGGCGTTATTGTGCGAGTTTGCGTAAAAACGGCGTAGTACTTAACGCTAAAATTGTTCATTTTAGCGGTATCGGTGCCGAAGACTGGTAAATGTTTTTGAATAGAGAAGTAGCTACGTACTTCTATGCATCAGCACAATTTATACAACAAATCGTGGGAATACAACATTACATATTATTACGCCTGTGTTCGCCAAAGGGTAGAGCTGTACCAATGTTCATTTCGCCGGTATGTTTAAATTCTATCTAATACGCAACGAGCCATTAACCGAGCACAAATCCAGACTCCGAGCTGCTAAATCGCTTCACTGATGAAGCAGTTTAAAAAATAGTTAAATATTACAGCTCTACCATTGGTACACCAAAGTAACGAGTAGTATCGAGTTCATGATCCTAAATAAGACGTGTTTGTTACGTTCGAACACCCGCCATGTTTGTTTAGGTCAATTTTTATTGAGGATATTTACGTGGTGTACAAACCGTTTATATTTACGAAGTGTTGTATACGGGTTTCGATTGGCGTAAACATTTTGATATGAATGTGTAAACATTTAACCCTCCGGTTTTAGAAAACATATTCAATATATCTGAGTCCTGCGAAGTTGCCTGGGTTAATCTCATTTTCAATATAACTTACCATCACATCACGTCCTGTATTTACCCACACTTCTCAACTATGTTAAGGTCCCTTATAAAAGGGGGCGAGCCTATTGCACATATCCAAACTTCGAGCTGCTATGGGAAATATCATAAAAAAAACTTAATAATACTCACATACACGACCTGGAAATCGAAACCATGTCCTCTAGCGTAGTAGTCGCGCTTCGGACCACTAGATTAATGAGGCAGACATTTTCAATATTATGTAAGCATTTTCTGCAATTCCATCTTGGCAGATGTCTACGTCATAGAAAGCTACATAGTATTTTTTAGAGGGTAGGCAGAAGCTACAGGCCAACACTTGCTACCACTCTTGCATTCTTCTTTTGCTACTTCAACATTAATACATCCCTTCATACAATGATGAAAACTTAATGAATATTTTAACTTTTTTTTACCTAGTTTGAATTCAATTTTCATAGCTCAGACCGGAAAATTCCTCTTAGGTTTTATAGTATATGTCAATACTAAATTGCAATAATTTATCCAATTAATGGTCCCTACTCCCCGAATCGTAAATTTACTTCGACAATTTGTCGTACATGTACAATCGATAACATTGATGTTCAATATATTTTGAACATTATTATTTTGGGTATAAAGTCGAAACAAGATCAACTGCCAACGTATCTACTATTTCCATTACCGTGTGATAATTAAATGACAGGTACAATTTGACTGTAGCTGCATTATGGACAACTAGATAAAAGCAAATATGCCTATTGATTTTATATAAAATATTTATTGTACATTTACAGCCATAATACATGTTAATATCTGATCAAATTATTTAATGTATTTCTTGTAGAATGTCATGTGTAACTATACTATTTTGTTATTCTTATGTCTGTGAATAATTTATAGTTAAATATTATGTTTATTCTAGAATAACATTTATAATAATTGTTGATCTAATTAATTGTGATAGTTTTAAGATTAAGGTACTTGTACCAATTAGCTTTTAATTTATTATCATAAGACAAAACAAAATCCGTATCAAAATAATAAAAACACAACAAATCCGTTTAAAAATTATAAAAACAAAACACGTCACAACCTCCTTAATTAACGCAAAAATACGACAACCGCTCGCGTATCCAACTCCAAATCTTCTTGGCAGACGAAGAAGAAGAGACGGAGCCCCCAGAGTTATTAGTGACTGAAGAAATAGAAGAACCGCCGCTGCCACCGATCCTAGCGCCGCCAATGCCTACTGTGAACGATACTGGAAACATTTATATACGATATTTAACACGTAAGTTGCTTCTAAATGATTCTTCTGTTACAGATACAACGATTCTTCTGCGAAAGTGATTCTGCTGTGGCGATGGCTGGGGCGGAATTTTGTTTTACCCTTTCACTGAAAAGGAATATATTTTTTTCAGCTTCAATTTATATATTTTCTTACCTTATTTAAATTTGTTATGATGTTCCATATTTATTTTTTTGTTCTGTTATTATAAATAGGTCAATCCACTACCGATAAAGAAATGGCCAGTATTATTTAATGATGTTCTATAAAATCTGATAATAAGTATTATTACTTTTTTGTTAAGTGAGTATACAAATATTTAAATAGCTAAATCCATAAGTATCGGAATAAATGGTGCTATACACCATGGACCTGTTTGTTGTTGATGCGGAATTACATACAGTCATTTCCATAGAAGATACTACTGCATAAAAAAGACAATAAATACAAATGCTGCAAAAGTATTGAATATCCACAACTTTTATCCGCCAAAGTTATTTCCAACTTCCAGCGGCCAAATAGAATTATGCAAATACCCCAACGCACAGTTCAATATAATAAATTTTATACAGTTTAAATCGCAATACACTTCTATTCTACCCGCCGGTTATAGCCGGAAATGTCCAGATTATTGTCATAAATTGCCTATACGGATATATGCGAGCGAGCGCCGTATGCACATTTCGATTAACTCTATTGGGGTACGTAATGAAATGCTCCCGTACAATAAAATTAAATCCTACAATGTCATAAATTGATTATCCTGATGTTATAATAATAAAAAACATTACGAGTTACGGCTTTTGTTGTCAGAATTGTTTTGCCGTCCGACGAAGAATTTAATGCAATTAAATTGTACAGCATAAAACAAAAAATATACAAATTTTACTAGAAAAAGGTTTATCAATTAATCAATCAATATAAAATGATATCTATACTAATATTATAAACCTGAAGAGTTTGTTTGTTTGTTTGTTTACTTGAACGCGCTAGTCTAAGGAACTACGGGTCCGATTTGAAAAATTCTTTCAGTGTTAGATAGCCCATTTATCGAGGAAGGCTATAGGCTGTATATCATCACGCTAAGACCAATAGGAGCGGAGCATAAATGAAAAATGTTGCAAAAACGGGAAAAATTTAAATGCAGAAAAGCCGAGAAACCACGCGGGCGAAGCCGTGGGCGGAAAGCTGGTAACACTATAAAACTCAACGTAAAAAATATTATAAATTTACGACTGGCTGGTTTTATTCATTTAAAATTGGAATTATAAATTAAAACGTTCCAAGATAAATTCCAATCTTGAAATCCTAAAAATTAACATTCAAATCGGCGATCAATAATTCCGCCACAATTTATTTCATCACATCAAAGTGTAGCACATATTACACGATTATATTTGTGCCATAGCAAACGAGCATCGCCGACTCGGTTATCGAATCACTAGAACTATCATAAAGCAATTGAGATTGCAACGACACGATTCGTTCAGCTGAATAATGAATACTCGATAATAATTGATCGCAATATTTCTCTTTGTTCGAGTTTCACGTTTGCACGAACTTTATGACGTAATTGGTATAAACCGTCGAACGTGCAATGATTGATGAGCGCACATGAAAGTTTTTTTGCATTAGACGCATTAATAATAATGAAGGAATTATTGAAGCATTCTTTGGATCAATTTTCATATTCAATATATCGAATAATGTGTACTAATATATAATTTTATAGGTTCTGAAAAATTTGTACTTACAAATTGTAGAGACCTCTTCAAATTCACCCCACAACCACAGTTATCAATTACCCGCACTTAGTCTAGGAAAACTGGCTACAGTCAGCCCAACATATCCAATAAATATATGATTTAATTATCATCGATGTTTCAAGTGTACACTTTCGGCAAGATTTCAAATTAAATTATTATAATTATTTAATATATAATTATTATATAATTATTATTATTATAATTATTAAATTATATTAATTATTATTAAAATTAAATTGCACCCAACCCATTTTTTCATTGGGTTCGACATAATAATTACAATCGACCCGTTCGACCTGGAATCGACTTGCTAGTACCTATATTGGAATTTAATCACAAAAAAAAAACATTTAATCGCAAAACATTACCTATATCATTTAATCACAAAAAAACATCATATAATCACAAAAATGCAACATTGCAAATATAAATTATCGTGATAAATGCAACCAATTAATTGTCCCACTTTTTTCTTAAAAATCCTCTACCGTACTCGCGTTTCAATTTAGCAATTTAGTCCCATACAGTTGCGTCTAGACCCGCCATAATTTAATCCGTTTAGGGTTGACGCGAATAGCGCGACTAACAAAATGGCCGCGTTTTTATCTGAATGCGTGCGTCGGCACGTCCCGAGGCCCGTTTCACATATAAAACGTGATCATTCACCTCTACCGTCGAGAAATAAACATATCCGTCACAGTTTTCCCCGTTTCGCCCGTTCCCACAGGCGACGCGACGTGATTCTAAAGCAAATATTTGAAAAGGGCCGTAGGTGCGTGCGCCCGGTGGCGAACGGGTTGCGGGATTACAGTTAATGTAATACCTTCAGAATGCCCCCAAAGCTCTGGTGAAAAGTGGCCCGTATTAAACGTTTATGAATCGCTTCGTCAAGTCATATGATGTACACATATATTTTTCAATAAACTGTTACCATCTGATTTTTCTCGTGCTTAAATTATAGCAAAGTGTAGTGTGTGTTACCTTATCTAATCTGTGGTTAGAAGAATTCAATCTTTCTATGAATTAAGATAGTTAGTGTCCAATTCCAAATATTTTTAATTGATGAATGAACACTTCAAGAACACGTCAAAATATCTATCGCCATGTCCGAACGTCAGGTGAACCTTAGTTTGCGTTGCATTAAATTTTTCTACAACCAGTCCACCCAAACGTCACATTGGGACCTAACTCCGTCATTAATTACAAATTATTTCATATCCCTGCTATTTCGCGCGCAGATGAAGCCTTCCTTTTTTGAATATTTCTAATGTTCCACGAATAAATTAACCCCTCTGTGACAGTTCTCGAAAAATACGTTGCTCGTTTATTAATGATACATCGATCGCATCGTCTAAGGGATGCGTGGATCTAAATGGGATTCCATTTTCTAGTTCAGGAATCAAATGCTCCCGTGGCGACTGTCCAATGTTCCTTTAGAGATGGTCCTTTTAGATTGGTATTTCTGTTCCGGATCTTCGATCGGGACGGCAGCAAGGAGGTCGACGTATACATAATTGTTTCGTTGCTGAACTCGCATTTTTCGACAAGATAATGCCATTAATCTCGACGCTAATAATGAAAATGTACCGCGGGCTCTCACGGTTCTCCTTCCGTGTAATTTTGTGGAAAACAATTCGGTGGAATTCTCTCCATGTGTCGTGCGAAGTTTCCGACAACTCTTACTGACTGCAAGAAATTAAATTTATTTGTCGCAACTGTTTTGAGTGGGTTACGTCCAGAAAGTCGCAGTCGCAAATTTGATCTAAATAGTCGCAGACTCGGAGTGCACCTTTGCAGTAGACAGAAAATAAAATGAGTTATTTATTTACTCTGGGCGTAATTGTGAACATTTTCGAAATGGTTTTTTTATATATTATGATATTTGTCGTAGTACAAGTTCCCCTCATTAGTGAATTCGAATTCAGTATAGCTGTCTATTTTAAGAGCTTGGTAAGCAAACCAGACCGTAGTTAACCCTTAATATCAATGTATGAATACAGGAAAAACGACAATTGGCCTATTTGTAATCTTTACTTAATTTTTATTTATTTTGAAGACATTGATTTTTGTTTATTTATTAATAGTTGTAGGTATAATTTAATTTTACCTTATGTAAATCTGATTTAAAGTTATTTACGGCTATTTAAACAAAACCGAATCATAACAGCAACTACATAAAGTCCTTTATCCTCCACAGATCCGCCGGAGATCACGATCCGGCCGCGGAACCTGCAAGTTCGCGCTAACGGCATTGCCGCTTTCTACTGTGCCGCGCGCGGCGATCCCATACCCAACATACAGTGGAGAAAGAACGGCAAACGAGTTTCAAGTAAGTTTTGTATATCTATTGATATCTGACCTCACTTTGAGGAAATAAACTAAATTCTTGTATAAATTCTATATTATAATTGACAAAGCTTACACTCAACGATAAGAAAACATGAAGTATTCTGAAGTTTTTATGACACCTGTCAATTACACAAAAAGAACGTTTGTATTCTTTTTATAAAATTTCTACTCAACAACATCTCAGTAATATAATCAGAAAGAAAGCAACCGAAATTACATTAGGTACCTAACACATATATTACGGGCGCACCCTTGGAGCGATGGTGGCCCAGTGGTAACGGCTGTGACTTACGAGTTGTAGGTCGCAGCTTCGATCTCAGACAGGCGCTTTGCTTTGTGTAAATTATGTCATCACCACTGCTCTCAAAACAGTGAAGGAAATCATCGTGAGGAAACTGGCATGTCCTAGAATCAAACATTCGAAGACATGTGACATCTACCAACCCGCACTGGGTCCGCGTAATTGATTACGGCCCACTGCCTCTCATCGAGAGGAGGCCAATGTCCCAGCAGTGGCATCATTATACACTGATTATACTGTGCTTATGCCATTGCCATCAACAAATCGAAACTCCGAGCACTGAGAATTTAGTATAACCCGTCAACTGCCATATTGTAGCCACAATTAAACTAAAACTATTGTTTTGCCTTCATGAGACCACTACGTGCTTTAGTGAAATAAAAAATAATAACACTGCGCATCCTGGTAACCGGACCCATGATCGATCAATTTATGAACAGCATCTCAACAGAAGAAGACTCTAAAGCGTAAACAAACACGTTCCACAAAACCGAAGAAAAATCACGCTCAGAAATCCGAACTACTAAGCATTTCTTCCACTATTTTATCCTTGATTGAAATGTAAAACCACGTTTTTATCCCATATATATCTTGCCCGGTAATGACGTCTATAAGCCTTGGGCAATGAGCTGAAAAAACGGGGGGGTTACGAACGCGGAGCCTCCCGCTCTTTTTCACCCCTCATGAGCCGAGACCCTCTAAATAGTTTCATCGGTTCCTATGAAAAATGTAATCGTACATCATCGGGAAAAGCCACGGACCATAAAAGAGTAATGGCGACGTTTACACCCACCGGTCTCATTCCATATTCAACGTTATCAAAGTTACTTACGATTTGTCCAAGTGACGGCGCGTGCGATCCATCAAATGTTGTCGTCAACCTTTGGGCGGATTCCATTGAGCTATGAAATTGTTTTGTTTTCCTCTTTTATTTCGGACGCGCATAATTTTATATTGTTCCATTTCTTTCGAATTGAATTCAGTAGTTTTAAATTTGATTTAAGTGGATTCAAATTGGTTTTTATTGTTCAATGGCTTGATTTACACAAGATAAAAATGTAATTGTTACAATTATTAAGAAGATTAATGTATCGCTTATTATTATTGCGTATTTGTATTGTGACTTGATAAAGATTTACCTACGGGAATTATGGTCTTGCATTGAAATAAAATGTTTTAAACACGGCTGTAATCAGTTAGTTCTAAATTTCGTAGTTATTTGCAAAATAGCTCTAAAAAGTCTCATGTATCTATGCTACAGCGCAATTTCGGTTCAAAAATGGAATAATTTTGATTCAATTAATACTTTGGTGACGCCGAAAAGTTTGCGTTCGTGGAAAAGAAATAGGTAGAGATATTATATTATAGGCTTATTGATACTTTTATTAAAAAAATAAAAAACATTAACCCACAGACCTACGACTGCTCTCATATGTCTCTTCTCTTTACCTTATTCATCTCTGATTCGACCAATCCCGTTAAGGTCTTTCAACAAAAATCTTTGGTCCCAAAGCAAACGTAAGAATAACAGGAAAACTATACAAAACGCATTAACAAAATGTTTTTGTTTTCGTGAGTTATCGTCTGTTCGATAGTTTGACACTTTCGAACTTGACCTAGTCGTAGGCATATTTTGCGATTTGTCTTTCTATATAACATAACATACCATCACGCCTATAGCCCCGAAGGGTTAGGCAGAGGCGCACTAATGTACACCCAGATTTCGCCGGTATGTTTAGGTCCCATGTAATAGGGGGCGAGCCTATTGCCATTAACCGGGCACAAATCCAGACTCCGAGCTGATACTGAGAATTTCATGGAAAAACCCAATAACACTTTGCTCGACCTGGGGATCGAACCCAGGCCTCTAGCGTAGCAGTCGCGCTTAGGACCACTAGACTAATGAGGCAGTCTATATTATGCTGTAAAAATTAATAATAATAATAAATTTATTTATTGTTTACAAGGACCAGACAAGGATAGATACATTATCACAGAAGCGTAATACAAAAAATACTAGTAAGCGGAAATTACGTTAGATTTGAAAAGATTGATATATTAAATTGCTGTTCTGCAGTTCTACTTTATTATATAAAAAGAAATTGGTAGATATTTTATAACTGCTATGCTAAAGGTCTTGAGTAAAATGTTATTGGGTTTTCTATGGTTTGGAGTAGCAGCTCGGATGGCAATAGGCTCGCCCCCTATTACATGTGATCTAAACATACGAACAGGCAAACTGTGGGTGTACATTAAGTACACCTCTGCCTAACCCTTCGGGGAATACAGGCGTGATGGTATGTTATGTTATTTTACTTCCTTACACGATAGTTCTAGTATCTGCACTCACATTATTCACATCATCATCATCATCATCAACCCATTACATTGTCCCACTGCTGGGCACGGGTCTCCTCTCAATACGAGAGGGATTAGTCCACTACGCTAGCCTACTGCGGGTTGGCAGACTTCACACGCCATCAAGAAAATCTCTTAGGCATGCAGGTTTCCTCACGATGTTTTCCTTCACCGTTTAAGCGCGTGATAATTAATTATTAATACGCACATGACTTCGAAAAGTCAGAGGAGCGTGCCTTGGATTTAAACTCGAGACTTTTGACTTGGCAGTCCAATGGTCATATCACTAGGCTATCACTGCACTTTTTTATATTATTAAAATGCTTATATTATTATATTATTCACATAATGATGTTTATTAATTCTAAGGTGGAAATTAATTATTCGTAATACTACCTTACCTATAATCACTTAATTCGTTCTAAAATGTTACTAAAGGAAACGAAATTACTCATGAAACACATTATTAAAATGCTTGGCGGAGCATAATAAATTCTTATTTAATTATAGCGACGAATTCCTTAAGTCGACAGTTTACCCCTCTGAAGTTTGACGAGTTTCAATCCGTGACAAATGACTTTCGAAGGACGTTGAAAGAATGTCGCTTCAAAAATCGAATCTGCATTCCGTGTAATTCTAATTTCAAACACCGATAGTGGTGTTCTATATTCTCTGATAGATGGATAGCAAATTGCAGCCCCGAGCAAAACACTGACGGAAAAAATATATCAATTTATTTTATTATGATCAATTTTCGTTTGCTGCACTATTTCTTTTTACAAATAACGTTGTAATCTCTCCGTATGGCGTTCGCTGTTTATGAAACAATATTTACGAGGATAAGAGAAAAGAACATCTGTTTACATTATAATACTAACCCCGCGTTTTCAGTGACGACAAAACATGTTGCAAGCATCTGGGTATCTAATGTAATCTAATCTAAGTCTCAAAGAGTGAGTGGGATAGATAGCTATTTAGAACATGTTTTGTCGTCAGTGGACACGCGGCGGACGGACTGACAACGAACGCCTAAACTTAATCTGGTCTAAAGGATGAAAGCAAACGATTCTTTTACATTGCGTAGATAAGCACTATGGTATTTTAGAAAAAAAATAGATCATCCTGACACTAAAACAATATAACATTCCTAGCAACATCTAGAAATAATTTCTGTTTATTTTTCGACTCTCAAAGACAATTTGGAAAGAGCCGACATTTTGGGTACATGCGGCAAACAATTCGAACGTAACGCTTCCGACAAACTGAGCAATAAAACCGCCGGAGCAAAGTCACAGCGTGCGTCACACGCTAGATTGACAATCACGAGTCCCGTCGACATGTCGGTGTCGGGCCGTCATGATGGATGACGCCTTCCCTACCGCAGCTAGGGATGTGCCCTGAGACTAAGTTGTGAATGTATGTGTGTGTGATCTTTGCTTGCAGATTTTTTCCTTCCTTTTTTCGGTCGATTCAGTTATTATTCAAGGAGGAAAACATAGCATAAAATCATGGTTATTACTTAGCTACACTAATCCGTCGTTTAACAAGGTTACATTTTAAGTAATAGTTACGATATAAAACTTTAAATCAGGCAGCCATTTTCTTATAATACAGGAAATTTACTTGGATCTCCGCCACCTAAAATATCGCACAGTATTAAATCGGACTCATACCAATCGCACTTGCCTTCAGCTTTTGTTTTATAGCCATGGGAATGGTGACATTTGCCACAAGCATGACAGGCTGTGCAGCGTTCGTTGGACCCCTTCAAAGGGCGAACCCTCAACTCCCATCCCGCTTGAAGGCACGTGTCGGGCAAAAACCTGCAACAGTAATAATTTTCTCGACCTGGAAGTCTCTGAAAGCTCTTACTAGACTAATGAAGCACTTTGTGTCTACTACGCTACATTTTTTTTATGTATTATGTATGTAAAAAATGTAATCTGCATTTCTTTTCCCAAAAAATATTTCTAGTCTATGATTGTTACTGCAAAGATTAATGGAATGTCACTGTGTAAGCGAGATGCATATATTATTTCCGGTGGCTCTCGCTCATTCCGGGAGAACGATCGAATATTGACGTGGAGAATGATTGTGAGTGCATATTATAAAGATTCCTTAAAAATAAAAATAAACGTGGTTGTACAAGAAATCAATGATTTTTAATTGGATCCACCGCTACATGTATTTATGTATTCAAGATTTTTTCTAAAATAAATTCTGTCACACCCCTGAATCCCCGTTCGTTGTTCGCCGTCCGACGCGATAGTCCTGCGTCGGTATCTCTTCTGAAGACACATTTAACAATTTAACGCCGCGATATCGTGTAAAATTCCATGTTCGTTGAAAAATTCATTCGACAAAGTTACCGTATTGCTCCTGCACTGAATCGCATGTGAAAGAATAATATCAGTATTTTGACCCATACAAGTTATGCTGTAGCTTACAGTTACATAACATACCATCACGCCTGTATTCCCCGAAGGGTTAGGCAGAGGTGTACGTAATGTACATCCACAGTTCGCCTGTATGTTTAGGTATTAGGGGGCGAGCCTATTGCCATTAACCGGGCACAAATCCAGAATCCAGCTGCTATTGAAAATTTCATACGAATTTCATCGAACCAAGACCTCTAGCATGGCAGTCCCGATTGGGACCACTAGACTTACGAGGCAGTCGGTACGTGGAGGTAACGAGGTAGGATACAGTAATTAATACTACTAGTAATGACCTACTTATTTAATGAAGATATTTAAGTTGAAAAATCTACTAATATGACGTCAATAAACATAATTCATATACCACCACCCTTTTTTCAAGGTTCCTTGTAAAACTAGGTGACAAACATATTATTGCCATTACCGGGCACAAATTAAAACTTTGAGATTATCTTCTCTAACGAACTTTGATTTACAAACAAACTAATTACTACTGCAAGAATATACGTACTCAAAGCCCAGACATAAAAACTGACGTCAACTTTTGACTGCACGTTTATTTAATGGGATTAATTGGCAAACGAGCAGCAGCTACCCGATGGTAATGTAGTCATCGCCACCCATGGACATTTGTAATACCAACGGATTTCCAGATGCATTGCCGAGCCTATTTACGGAGAAGGGAAGAGAAGGAGGGTGACTGAGGGAGGAATTTGGCCTCCAGCGCTCCACACTTACCGTACGAAACGCAGCAGTTTACATACTGCTACTACTCGTAGACGTCGATATTCTGTGGTAGGGTAGTAATTCCCAGGTCGTGCCGACCCATTCATGCTGGCATGTGAACATGCCAGCAGGCACTACTTCTACTTCTTTTCTGGGTACCTAGGCAGTTTAACGTGCGAATCGGATCTAAATGTATGAAAATTACATTTATGATGTCGTTTTCATATAATTTCTATTTAATTGTAGATTCAAACTGTTATGTTCAGCCATTTCTTGTACATTGTCTACAGACTGTTGTCTATTAAAACAGTTTTTCTGTTATTTACCAGAATAATCCGACTTCTTATACCTCATTCTGACCACGTGTGTCTTATATTACTTTACGACTGTTATATTTTTTATTACTTTCCCCAGCTCTTGTGTCCCGGAGATTGCGTAGAGATGTACTCGTGTCCCGGAAATCGATAAACAACTTGACAATCGACTAAGGAGTTTATTTTGAACTCCGCTTCTCACGAGTGTCTCAGCCGTGCATCTCGAATACCTTTCTTGTTTAAAAAGATTGAACTTTTGTGTTTTCTCAATTTCATGTTTACTTGCAAGACTCTTTGGAAGACTAATATTATTTTGTTTTCGTACCGAGAGACCTGTCAAAGCACAAAAACACAATCTTTACGTTGACTACTGAACTGTTTGTATGTATCGATATTTTTTTTTGCCTAAACATTATAATTTGAATACGTACCTCTGACCTCTATATTAATTTGAGTTATTCATCTATTCAGAAAAAAGACTATTATTAGATTAGAATTTGAACCTTGTGTCTAATTTGAAAGGAATATGGATAGTCCGATTAATTTTATCTTTTGAATCCCTATCGTACAACAACGAATGCTCCCAAAAGTCGATCTCATTTAATCGATGTTATAATATCGAATAAAAAGGTATTATACGTGTTGTAGGTACACCTCTAGCATCTAGGTATATTGTGTTTTGAAGCGGTCGCACGGATTTTACTGTGTATTTTTATTGCGTTTCATTTATATGTTGTCTCGTGGAACACTGGGTGACGTTCAGAATTTCAAGCACTCCCGCAGTGCGAAGTATGTGCTTATGACTCGGTTGATTGGTTGAATAAAACATCGATTTATATTTTAGTACATCGGTATCTCGGATGTACTCGTATCGGTAGGGATGTATCGAATGTCAAACATTTGTTACGGTAGCTGGCATGTGACTTTGAGTGAGATAGCTACGTGATTGATGGTTCGGTTCAAATGTTGTTTCTCGATAGATAGTTAGATATACCTAGTGGATTCTAGGAATCATGAAACCAGTGAAATTCTTGTTTTTGGTACAGACGGCCGCAGAAATCATATGGCAGTCGTTTCGTGATATATAGCTGTATCTAGTTAAACTAGAGCCGGACCCCCATAGTTAAGTATCTCAATATACCTAATTAACATTTCATAATGGTGGTTACCTGGTTTCTCTATGTAATAGATAATGATGAGATGGATTATTAGGAACAGCTCTAAGCAGCTTAAGGCTACGTTTCTACGGGAAATATGCGAGGTAGCTAGACGGTTCAAGAGAAAGAAAAACACTAATAGATTGCGTTTCTACCATCATCAACATCTTCCTCCTCCTTTGGATTCTGAGTCTAGACCTTTGACTTGGCAGTCCAATTGTCATATCACTAGGATCTCTACGCACTGCTTTGCTTATTATTTCACCAGTTTCCATGTAATTTAGGTAAATATTGAATCGATAAATGATTCTCAAACAAAAGCTTCTCATCATTCCTTTATCTCCCTAATATTCTAAAGATACACGCTTAAGCAATGTATTTTGTTTCTTTGAAACATAATACTTTCACGTTTTATTCCTTTTGTATTCAATTATGCAAGAAATTTTATAGAGGAAATTTTATACAAGATCAGATACATATAAGAATAAATCGTATATTAACGATAGTATCTGTAAGCAGCTATAATTCATAGGAATCTTAGTCGAATAAAGGAGATTTTCATACCGATACCGTTATTATATTTATCTTTTTACTAATAGAATTTAATGAGAATGAGCGGGCACTTCGAAGTAGCGCTTGCACTTTGTATGTGTTATTTTTATTTGGTTAAAACCTTTTTATTTTCGCAGGCGTGGACACAGCTTAAACAACAATTTCAAAGTTTCATTGTAATTTGATGATAGTATAGGAGCGCATGGATGACAGACAACCAAATAATATTTTCTTGTAAATTAGTTGTAATGCATTTAAAACCTAACCAATCATATTCCAAAACATTGGTACGAATAGATTAGAACAATTATTAAAAAATAGTCCTTGTTTCAATTCAAATATTTTCACTACCAAAAACATTCAACAACAAAACGGAACTATAAATCAGTCGTTTAGTCGCCGGACGCAACATACGGGACATTAACAATCTGTCAACGCGTTTATAAATTAGTGCTGTTCCATCCGTACGAGTCCCGGACTTTTCCCGGGATCCCGCGAATAGGTAACTAAGCGACATTAATATCCTTTGCAATAATAAATTATCGCGCGCGATATCTTTAATGTGGGAATGTGGGCATCACGCTGTCATAAATAATCGCCCTCTCTGCTTAATAGGTTTATTGTTTAGCGGTACGTTTCACGTACTAGAGTACGTGATGATAATGTATAGAACAATATCATTGTTTTGCTTTCAGGGAACCATACTGGTAGGTAAATTTTCAATACTACTAATCAGTTGTTCCTGCGATCATTACTTAATTTGAGTTTTTTTTTCTAATGTTTAATGTAAGACAAATCGGTTTAATACTGCCAAGATTTTGCTACTTTCCTAGTCACTCTTTTTTGACAACGATTTTTTTTAATACTCGGACAACTGTGGTTATTAATCTGCATCGGTTTACTGCACGAAGTTGAACTGAGTTTAATGTGATCGATCAGCAGATGAGCGAGTTTATCAATTAATCAGGACTCCCTTGAAGAACTTTTGTGGTAGTCGTGACAAATAGTCGGACGAACATAAAGATTACGAACACAACTCAATCTGACCAATAATATTGCTTGAATTCTTTTAACTTGTGACCGAACGTCTGACAATCGCTTCAACTGCGTCATAGCCGATAGCATCATTATGACGTGGTATAGAACTTAAATAATTTCCTTTTTACCGTTTACCTACGTACAAATACTAAGTTCACTACATAACTTTTACTATTCCGGTAGTTGTTCCGCGTAAAAATGTGTTAAAAATCGCACGTCCGTTCGCCAGACAACTATTATTCTCACTTGTTGTGAAATACATTTTCTTGGCGCTTACCACTAGTGGCGATTTAGCTCTGTCGTCCCGGGCCGCCCTACATAGCGCTAGGGATGTACCGAGTTTTTGTGACCTCACAAATTAATCGTCAACTTTTTAAATTTTGCGACAATATTTTTTGATGCTATAATAATGAAGGTGGTCAATATTTCGCATTTTAATAAGATACAATAAGAATAAATATACTGACTAAACGCCGTGAGAGACCGCATCGTTATGAGAGAGCCATGCTTCGGCACTAATGGGTCGTCTCGACCGCCAACCGGTTTCGCCGAGTGAGTGACGATACCTGAGGCCCAAACCTTTAAAAGGCCGGCAACGCACTTGTGACTCCTCTGGTGATCCGTGTGCAAATAAAAAAAACT
Source organism: Subacronicta megacephala (assembly GCA_958496365.1). NCBI lineage: Eukaryota > Metazoa > Arthropoda > Insecta > Lepidoptera > Noctuidae > Subacronicta > Subacronicta megacephala. The sequence goes on from OY292526.1 coordinate 3,804,905, forward strand.
AAAGGAATCGAGGCTTAGTTTTACAGACATAATGTCTGAAATCACTCAAATAATCACCTAAACGGATACGGACACCCCTCTATTAGGAACATCCCTACTTACGACCAACTTTGCCGCTAACTTCAGAACATCTGGTGTGATGCAATTTAAACTTTACTCCCTAAAGATTACGATTCACAAAGAGTGCAAAGTATGTAAGCTGCTGTTGCTACAGCAATCTGGGTGAAATGCAAAATGCAAGGATGCGCAAAAGAACTAGGACATTAATCCAAGACGGTTTTGAAGTTTTTCATTGAAAGTATTACGGGTTTTTTCTAGTTTCGTTTCGCCAGGCAAAGGAAATTCTTCTTAAGTCTCGGAATTATTACAATGCGCTGTAATAACAACCATTTACTTTACAAGTTTACTTTTACTCTTCTTTCTATATCAAGGTTAAAAAGATTCGTTAAAATTCCTTACACTTTAACACATACGCATTACGCCTCTATTCCCCGAAGTAAAGCAGAGATGTACTAATGTATGTGCACCCACAGTTTGCCGATATGTTAAAGTTCCATGTAATACGGAGGCGATCCTCTTTCCATTAACCTTGCAGAAATCCAAACTGCGAGCTGCTACTAAGGATTTCATAGAAAAACCCAAGAACTCTTTACGAAAAAAGACTTAAAAATTATTTATTTATTCACATTATCACACTATTATCACAGGTCTTCGGTATCCTAATACAATAGTATAGTCCCAGTATCTATATCTAAGTTATCTTATATAGCTATAACAACATAATATACCTACATGCTTTCCATTTTTATTTTCTCACAGGCATGCAGTCCCGCTATCAAGTATCTCCGATGGACGCGGCAGCAGGTCCCGCGGCGAACGGCGCAGTGCTGCGCATAGAACCGGTGCGGGCGCAACGAGATGACGCGACCTACGAGTGTGTGGCTGAGAACGGAGTAGGGGACGCCGTCACGGCTGTGGCCACCCTTACTGTCTTTGAAGGTAAGTGGAATGAGGTTTTATGTTTACAATATTAAGGTGGTACGGGATATACAATTTTTTTTAAAACTGGCAATTTCATCTAGATAAGCGTTTTGCCTCGACATTTATAGTGAGTACGGCTCTATTGTGGAACTCGCTGCCGGAATCTTTGTTCCCCGAGACCTACAATTTAGGTGTCTTCAAGACGAGAGTAAATAGGTTTTTTCTAGGCAAGCGCGCTCCATCGTAGACCGCTTCGTTGCTTAACATCAGGCGAGTTGTGCTCAAGCGCAAGTTTATCTGTGATAAAAAAACCTAGAAGAAAGAATCATAAAAAACTTCGGGATAATCAAAGATAATCAAATCTGCTTTAAGTCCTAAGATTGAATATTTGAGAAACATATAGAAATCTGCTTCTACATAATCGAGAATACATTAATTACGATAAATTTTATTTATTTCTGTAAATAGATTTTTTAAGAGACTTTTGCCAGTCAATGTTTTACATTGTAAAACTAGATAGCACCGATCATTTAAAGACTTCTGAAATAAAACTTCGAAACGAACTCAGAGAATCGTGGTCTCTTTTAAAGTTCAGACAGTAGTTTTTTTTTTTTTTTATAAAAAAAAAACTTACTAGCAATGTGGGTCCCACATTACTAGTATTCTTGTTATTCCCTCGTGCTAAGCTAAATGCTTGTGTTACGAGTGGGTTCATGTCGGTAGTGCAATGGGTGGGTTCGAACCGGCAACCATATGATCGCAAGTCCGACGCCCTAGCTATTAGGCTACCGACGCTTCTATTAATCTCTAGTTATCAGATATGCGAGTTTTACAATTTAGGGCAATATCTGAACAGGCCTTTTGACAGAGTTTGTTTTTCGCCATTCGGACATTTATACCACATTCTAGGTTTTTGGCAGTAGGGATTGCTACATCAACTATACCTACCTAATGTATTCATAACCGAGTTCTAAACCTTTTCCTTAAAAATAGTCGACAATTTACAATACTTGGTATCTGCTAAATCAAATCAAATCAAATCATATTTGCATTAAACATGTGTGATCATACAATGTCATGTAAACAGTATTCTTGATGTTAATATTGGTCTAGTGGTCTAGTGGTCCCAATCGCGACTGCTACGCTAGAGGTCTTGGGTTCGATCCCCAGGTCGAGCAAAGTGTTATTGAGTATTTCTATGAAATTCTCAGTAGCAGCTCGGAGTCTGGATTTGTGCCCGGTGAATGGCAATAGGCTCGCCCCCTATTACATGGGACCCAAACATGCCGGCGAAGTGTGGGTGTACATTAAGTGCACCTCTGCCTAACCCTTCGGGGAATACAGGCGTGATGGTATGATGTTAATATTAATTATTTATAGTCCAGCATGTTCTACCTAAAGAGGTGTACAAATGAGTAATCTCCATAATCAAGCAATAATTCTTAATGTCATTTCTAGTAAAAAATTAAATTAAATTATAACAAAATATGTATAGTAAATTATCACCATACCACCATACCACTACATACGCTACCATAACTATTTTTAAGTTTAACTCAGAGAGGATGCCCCAAGTTATATTTTTCTTGGGACCTCTGTAGATGAAAATCCTGTGGAATGTTTACTACCAAGAAGTGCAGTTGAGCCTTATCCTACCTACCGCTCATATACTAGCTGGGGCTATCCTATCCTAGCTTGGTGGGTTGAAGAACGAGGAAATAAACTGTGGTCTATAGTTTTATCTTTATGGTTAACTATATGACAATGTTTTAAAGTAAACTATCGGACGTTAATAATTTAAAAGATCACTGAAGCGTTTATCAAGCGTATAAGTAGTTTCAGCTTGGCTACTGTGAAACTTTAAATTTAGATTTTAAATCGAATTTCCAGATTTAAATATTTTATATTATTTCCAGGATCGAGCCTATTGCCATTTACTAACTAAACAATTTAACTAACTTGCCACTAACATAACAGTTTATTTAGAAAAACCCCATGACACCGCGCTTGACCTCGGTTGAAAGATAATTTATTTCTCAAAGAACATTACATAGTTCACTTAAAGAGAAACTTAACTAAATTACGTTTATTTCCTGGCGCTCAAATGATTTGATCTTAGTATTGGTAGTACCTATAAGTACTAAAAACAGGTATTATTCTTCATTACAATGACTGAGTTAATTTAAGTAGGGTTATATGATCTTTTAAACTTTTCTTAAATATAGGTATGCTTAGAGGTTCTTTTACATTTTTTGGTAGACTGTTGTATAGCCGAACTCCTTCAAACTGAATTTTTTTGTTACCATATACTCGTACCATAGACCTGGGAATTGAGTCCGAGACCTAGCACTCTGCAGTGGCGCTTGATAAGTTACTGCTTGACTATTGAAGCTATAACATTAATAGAAAGAAAACTCAAAATCAAATCCCTCCGAACACATAAAAATCCAGTCACGACTCCATTACTCCAAACAGTGCCTTCCTAATAACCCACTAACGACGTAAAGCTACGTTCCTTGCATTCTTCTCAACCTCCGTGATACCTTTTCTATTGTGGCTCTGGGTAACTGCCGTCTAGAACATAAAACACGGCCGGCGAGGACACAATGATCCTTCCGGGACATAACTCCGTCCCAAGACTCCAGGCTTTCAATAAATAAGCATTAAAAAGCAAAGCCCGATGTTCGGGCGATAACGAGCCACAGACTACAGATATACGGTAGGTCAACTGTGGCCGCTAATTGGTTTGTCGTTGAGATTGTGGGTGATAATTGGCACACTGATTTTTTGGTGCTGTGTTTTTGTTATAAACATTTTATTTAATTTCTCTTGATATTCCACTGTAAAGTTTTATTTGATTGTTGAAATTATTACCTGGTTCATTTAATCTTCAACAACATTCACTCGCATTTCATTTTACATTTAGTTTATCCGCAAATTTACATACCATAAAGACTTTAAACATTTTAAGCACGAATACCTGGATTACCAAGCCGTTTACTACTACGCTATGTCGACACAGAAAATCGTCGACAAACGACAAAATACATTTGACAATTCCCGTTGTATATGAGAGTTGCGCAATTATTATCGTGATAAGTTAAGTTCCCGATTTACTGCGGTGCCGCGTCGCGGTGTAATTGACGACTAAATCGCGATAATTACGTCATAACTCAGGTCTGTCGGGAGCCACATTTAGCCCCTTTGCATACATTTGCGGGGAATTAGTAGAGTTGTTTTGCGTTGTGACGTCACGTGTTAAAGATGCTAATTGATACTTTGATGTTGAGAATTTGGGATAGAGAGACTGGTAATTGTGTTCGCATTTTGTTACTCTGTGGCAACAAAATGATGTTTTTTTTTGTTGGATCAGTTCTGGTACATATACTATATATATATTTATATTAAAGAGAGCACGTTATTCAAAACATTAATACCACTACTGCAACATAACATACCTACATGATACTGTCTTAATCGAGTTGCGTTTCTAGAAAGGCTATTTTTTTTTTAAACTAGTGTAACTAACCTTCTACACTTGGAATTTTATTAATCCTGGAAGTAACTGTTATCATATTTTGTGATTTACACAGATGCCTTGCCTAGAAAGTCTCACGACAGTCATAACCCAAAAAATAACTAAGCATAAAAGATATACAAAGTGCGTATGCCAGTTTCACCAGTATTGCTATTGAATTTAAAATAACTCAGAATTATAATCTTGTCTTAATAAAACAGATCATTATACTAACCACATCCACTATAAAATCGTCGTCACAAAGGGCAGAGTTTGTTAAACTGCTGGTGATTATTTTAATAACATTATTGTAACAATGTTTACTTACGGATCGTCGGAAGTTGTTCCTACAATGTTGTCTGCCGCTAAAACTTTGAGCGAACTTGTGAAAAAGTCAAAGTGTTATTGTTCGGTTAAGTTTAAACGATAACGTCTTGTTCGAATTTTAAAGACGAGACGTTCTATCTTTTGAATTGGAGGAAGTAGTTTTGGTGGGTTTAAGATTGTTCTGTTTTATCCAAATGTCTCTAAAAATAGTAACAATTTTGAAAAAGGAAACTGATTTTGTACATACGGCTACACATCAAGCTATACAAATCCAGTATAGGTCAGTCGATACTGGATTTGTATAGCTTGATTTGTAGCTGTGCATACCAGAAGTGGTATATTTTCGGAGTTTATTTTATAACCAGCCGTTGTCCGCGATTTCACTAACGTCCCAAAAGAAATCAGATCCTATTCAAACAGTTTTTGTTTAAAAAAAACATCAACATAATTATTAACAATTTAATTTATAATTAGATTAATCTTAAAAGCTTTCACATACTTACCCAAGGAGTTGACTTAAGGAAACTTTATCATAAGACCTCTAAGCTATAGTGTAAGTACTTAAAGAAAGTCACATTCACACAGTCACATACTCCGAGGTGCTTGTTTATGTAGGTGTAGTGAGGTATATGCAGTTCTAAAGATGTAGGACTTGACAGAGAAGAATGGCTTGCAGCGAAGTTCAAGCGACGGGAATCGATACATATTGCTTGTGCTAGCTCCTTCAATATGTATACTGACTTTGCGTTAGTGAGCTGTACAATAGAGGTTGTTTTTTTTAGTATGCTTGTAAGCAATGGGCTAAGTATAAAAAATAGAAAAATTTAACTACGCCAGAGGTCCTGGGGTCAATTTCCAGGTCGAGCAAAAAAATAAAAAATCCTATTTAATTCTGAAATCCGATTATGGTTAGGAATGTTCCAAGCGCCTACACTCTTTGAGACGTCATTTGTCATTTCACTTTTAAATTTGGAATATGTACTTACATTGAAATTTTAACACTATGGTAAACATAAGAAAAAAGTCCTTAAAATAACACTATTGTTTAGTGGCCAGCATATTCGCGGTCGTACCTACACAGACAAACTCTTTTGCTATCGACAATTGAGTCCCTCCTCAAAGAGTTTCTTATTAAGTTTGTCCTGAGGAAGAAAAAACTCTTGCAACAGAGTACCACTAATCTATGTAGACCCGTTATACATAAATAAGGTTACACTACTCCGATCTCTAATCGATTCTGCGTTGACCTTTGTAAGCCACATCTGGTATCTACATATTATACCTACGCACACAAGCATACTTGTGTCAATGTGTGTGTATTGCGTGCTCACGTAGATCGCAGGATCACAGGGCTGTCCCATAGGGAACGACGTAAAATTGCGTAGGGACATTAGTCCGACCCTGTTTCGCACGCATCCTAAATAAAATCAGAGTTTCAAGGCAATTTTAGGCAAATATGTTCAATGATAATTTGTAATTCTATGATGTATTTTGGAGAATTTGATTTTGTTGTTAAATAGTTTGTAGTGCTATGCATTTTTCGATTCGGAAGATATTCTTTTGAAAAAAAAAACTTTATGTGAACACGACAAAAAAATTACCTCCAATATATATTATACATAGTATTCATACGTACAAATATAAATGAAGTGTCATTGCTTTGCCCGTGTGGAGTATACGTTTCTTGTCATTTTATGGGATAATATATAGCCTATGTCACTCAGGAATAATGTAGCTTTCTATTGGTGAAATAATCTTTCAAATCAGTCCAGTAGTTTCAGAGCCTATTCAGTGCAAACAAACAATCAAATTTTTCTTATTTATAATATTAGTTTAGATATATTACAAACAATTAGATGTAAGTACATACAAACTTCCTTCAACCCCCAACTATAAGCACATGATAAATATCTTCTTTATTTAATTAAAGACCGTTAAAACTCTGGAATAATATTAATAGCCTGCAATACACAATGGATTGGCGGGCGCTGCATGAATTACAGTAATCCGGCTACCGACTGATTTTCACCAGAAGTTTTAAAATTGACAACAGAACTGATGTCTGCGCCTAGAGAGTTATTTTTTGCTAGGACGGAAATTATTGTCATTTCTTTGTCTGTTCCTTAATTAAGAGACAATGTAGTGCGGAAGGTGGTGGGTGTCTAAAGTTCTAATAACCGTAGCATGCAGTTGAAATTTATAAAAAATACTTAGGTCTAAACAGTCCCTTGTAGTTGTAAAAAATAAAGCTTTTAAGTCAACGTCAAGATACATATAATACGGACTTTCAGATTTCTAAAATTAATTATTCAAAACTTATAGGGTACTTCCCGTTGATCTGGCATTATGAAATTCGTTAATAACCAAGGTCTCACCAGAAGTCAAGGCAAATATCTGAAATTTTTTATAAAAAAATGTTGCTATATCATAATACTCGGTTTTGCTTCTCACTCATTAGTCTAGTGGCCCCAAGCGCGACTGCTACGCTAGAGGTTTTGAGTTCGATTCCCGGTGCAGCAAAGTGATATTGGGTTTTTCTATGAAAGACTCTTAGATCAAATAAAAAGTAAAGATGGAACTTTGTGAACAAAGAAATGAGGCCGGCTAAAACAGCTATAGAGCTATCGAAAGCTCGACTGACAAGATAAGGCGTAGTTTCAGCACACAATTACACGCACACATGTATAACGAAACTACGCCATATCTTGTCAGTCGAGCTTTCGATAGCTCGATAGCTCGACTAACAAGATAAGGCGTAGTTAACTAATACATGTGTGCGTGTGATTGTGTACTGAAACTACGCCTTATCTTGTCAGTCGAGCTTTCGATAGCTCTATAGCTCTACTGACAAGATAAGGCGTAGTTAACCAATACATGTGTGCGTGTAATTGTGTGTTGTAGACGGCATGGCGTTTTAGCCGGTCTCACTTGTTTGTTCGCAAAGTTCCATCTTTACTTTTTATTTGATCTGAGGAAAGACTCAGTAGCAGCTCGGAATTTGTATTTGTGCCCAGATAATGGCAATAGGCTCACCCCCTATTACATGGGGCTTAAACATACTGGCGAACTGTGGGTGGCTCGTAAAGGACACCTCTGCCTAACCCTTCGGGGACTACAGGCGTGATGGTATTTATTTTTTACTGTAGGTATCGTGATTTTTATTTAAACAGAATGAAATTCATAGTAGATACGACCTACAAACCTAGTATAAAAACTACTTTTCCTTTTAAGTGTTATATTGATATATTGCTCCTTTAACTATCTCTCCCACTTTCGTTTGTTTTTACTCCGAGTTGTAAAAGTCACCTAATGGTAACGTATGAACCTGTTACTGTAGGTTACTTAACTTAACATACACAAGACTAGCTATAAAATCTTTTTAATAGTGAAGGACATTAGGATACGGAAATGGATTACGTATTTTCAGGTGATCTCAGGTATTGGATCAACGTCATAGTCGTGCCGAAGGTCACGAATCCCATGGCCTTAAAGGACCTATAGGGCCTATAGGGCAAGGAAAGGCAAGTGTAGTTTTTAGTTGGTACGAGTCCCATAAACCCTGCCGCCTTTTGAAAACAGGGCATACCAGCTTTGAGTTTACCTAACCACTTAATATCATCATCATCATCATCAACCCATATATTTTCCCACTGCTGGGCACGGGTATCCGCTCAGAATGAGAGGGATTAGGCTTAGTCCACCACGCTAGCCTACTGCGGGTTGGCAGACTTCACATATCATTGAGAAAATCTCTCAAGCATGCAGGTTTCCTCACGATGTTTTTCCTTCACCGTTTAAGCGCGTGATAAGTATTAATACGCACATGACTTTGAAAAGTCAGAGGTGCGTGCCTTGGATTAGAACTTGAGACCTTTGACATCAGCAGTCCTATGGTAATATCACAAGACTATCACTTAATTTCATACGATTCAGATACAGAAAAAGAACCAAGATTGTGCTTGGTACGGGGAAATCCGATCATGTTTCAACGTTATCCTCTTAAGAGGAGTGTCCCTCGCGAACGCAACAATGTTGCACAGTTGTCGCTGTCTCTATCCCTCGCGATGCGAACGCGTGCCCGAGAGGAGAAACAACAACATTTTCACGCGTATTTCGTATGTTCCGAATTTTGGAGATTACTCCTATAATATTGCTAATATGTAAAAAAAAAAACTTGTAAAAAAATATTCACTATATTATCTGGGTTTCCTTCGAATCAGAATGTTTCTGTATTGATACATTGTCGAGAAATACTAGCATAAAGTTGGGCCGTTTTTCAACGAAAATTGCCAATCTTTGAGCTCGTGTAACTTTTTAACCGTATATTGAAATGAAATTTTATATTACAGAAACACGTATATTAATGATAAGATTGTTACTGCAAAATTTCAATGACTTTCATTGTTTAAAATTCAAGCAAGGGCCAAACTGCGTTTGTATGGGGCGCGAAGCGGATACTATCCTCTTAATAATAAGGACGAAAATTAATCAACCGCCGATATTATTGTTTATACAATATCTATATTCAACCCTCAAAATGTTACCGAAACTAAAGGTCACACAATCAAATTTATTCGCTAGATGTGGGCGTATGACGTCACTACGTCATACATTTAACACGGGCATGATTGACGTTTTACAGAGTAGGATACAACAGGCCCGTTAAATAGTTACCGGAGTTCTCAGAACCCTACAGTACAAAGGTTGAATAGTTTGTGTATTTATTAAGCAATTAGTGTGTACGAATGAGGGTTAATCTTGAATTAGAATTATGTTAGGTCATGTTTTGAAGGTAATTAAAAATGTAATAGACATTTTACACGTTGGGTAATAACTCTAAATACAATAATATTGAATTTTAATAATGGTAAGTCTGCTTCCCAATCATCATAATTCTACCTTACTCACTTGCGTCTTTAACCTTTTTCGTTCCGTTCTTACATAAATACTTCACTAAATGAATGATTTTTTTAATTTATTATTAGGTTATTCCAAACGAGAGTTAAACAATTTGTGAAAAAAAAAACCACTACCGACTTCAGTTCCTCCATATCACCCAGAATTAATCAAACATAATATTAAAGAGTAACCCTGAACCGTAAGACCCTTCGATTTATAAATAACAACCTAATTTAGTCCTTAATTTTTAACACATACGTTACAAATTTCCCTAACAATGCACACTTTAATACCTCCATACAATATTGCTCATTTCATAGGAAGTATCGTATTTTTCTATTCATCAATTTTCACATTCATGTTCATATTGATAGATATTGTTCACCATAATCGACATAAATCGTCTTATATTGTTTATGGGTGAATTCGAAATTTAAAAGATTTTGCTCGAATCTTCTATTCAACTATGGAAGAATATTGATAGGTATTTTTAACGCGCCTAAAATATTTTTATAGGCCAGAGTTTGTAGAGAGTTTTGTGTGATCAGTTTTATTATTTTTATCGATTTTTTTTTTGAAGCGGCGATAGCCTAATGGCTAGGTTGTCGGACTTGCGATCATGCGGTTGCCGGTTCGAAAACCGACCATTGCACTACCGACGTGAACCCACTCGTAACACAAGCATTTAGCTTAGCACAAGAGGTTAACAAGATTACTAGTAATGTGTGAACCACATCGCTAGTAAGCATTTTTTTTTTAAAAAAAAGATTGTTTTTGTGATATAATTTATTATACCAAGACGATTCAATTTTAGAATAGACGAAACTCGGATTAATTTACTACGTCCTGCTAAAGTCAGGTAAATGTAAAGTCGGGTTCCATGGTTCCGACTATAAGGTATGGGACGGCATTAAAGCTTTTTAGTCGATACGAGTGTAACATACCCTACTATTATTACACTCAGATGTCAAACGATACCTAAGGACGTTAAAAAAATCGATTTGATCTATGGATTTATATGTAATATGTTTATTATTGATATTAAAAATAGTGACCAAAAACATAAACACCAGGTTTTTCACTAAGCATCATTTATCACGAATCCGTAAAAATAACCATTATAATTTCTGTAATCGATTCTTTTCGTACCCGAATGAAGCCGATAAAATCAAGTTCCTGGAACGTGAACACGTATATTTGATACGTCTCTTCATATCCTTGTAAATTAATATGAGGTTTGACGGTTGGATGGCTTCTTGGCGGATTTATGTCGTAACTACTGCAAATAATTACATATACTGCCTATAATATAGGTATGTACGTATACATTTGTTGGCGAAATGTTCATTACAGGTCTATTTTTTTTTCTACTTTGACTTGGTAATTTTGTAAATATACGCGAAAATATCTTGTGTATAATGTTGTTGCATTTTTAAATTTATGTCCAAAACAAAAAAGCTCCTAGATAGAACAGGTGTATTGATGTAAGTACACCCACATTTCGCCGGTATTTTTAGGTCCCATGTAATATAGGGCGGGCCTATTGCCATTAACTGGGCACTAATCCAGACTCCGAGCTGCTACTGGGAATTTCATAGAATACCCAATAACACTTTTCTCGACCTGGATCGAACCCAGGACCTCTAGTGTAGCCGTCGCGCTTAGGGCACCACTAGAATAGAGAGGCAGTCGTGTACCTAATAAAAAAATCGAATTGCAATCGGTACAATACAGAGTTTCTTCAGAAAACAATCGATCTTGGGTTTTATCAAGTTGGCCACCCCTGGTATTTATTTTTATTTTTATTGCACAATACAGACTATCCCACAAAACCGGTTTAGCGGTTTGACGGTGGGTGTTTAGCCACATAATAATAAACTGTATAATAACAATCCACTGAGGAAACAACATCTAAGCCTGCAAAACATAGTTATTTACAGACTGAGCAGGTGCCTCTTCAGTTTCTTTTTAAATTTAAATGTGTCACTTTCATGTCTAATGTCCGCCGGCAAACTATTCAGCACATACGGTATTCGCTTCTTTAGGGTTCTGTCCCCAAAGTAGTTATTAACTCTAGGAACATTAAATTTGCCGGCGGCCATCGACCGTGTATTATACATATTAGTGACAGGGGATAAACTATGCTCTGTTCTGCCGTGTTGGTTTAAAACCAGAAGATATTTCTGTCTCAAGCTAACTGGTAAGATATTACACAATTGAAATAATTTTCTATAGTCACCCTGGTAACTTATTTTCGTCTTTTTTGTAACTAGCAGTTTAAGGAATCTTATTTGAAGAGTTTCTAATTTACTAATATAGGATTTAAATGTTAATCCGCAGCTATCGAGACCTGGTATAGTGAGACCTGTTCCTTACCCCACAAACTATGACAGTCTATCAGGATTATATAGAAGCAAAGCCCGATGTTAACGCCTATTATTGTAAATCACAGCTAACATCGGTGTAAGTCAGACCGTTGCTGATTGCCATCTGGTTTATGTCTTTGGAATTAAGTCTATAGCTTATAAATTTATTGCCTCGAGTATTAGACAATGCCGTATATTTGTGGCTTAGCCTTAGCCTGAAGTTTGAAATAAGCATGGAAATTATTGCTGTCAATTTTGAGCTGTTACTTGTGGATCTGTGAACACGACTATAGAAGGAACGAGCCTGTTCTTAAAATTTATTTACTAGGAACATGACGCATCTGACAATATTATATCATTGTAACTACCTGAACTATGAGCGCGATCAACGTATCACTCGCCAGTCTAAAGTAAGCTTCCCCTTAACAATATCCTATACCTACGTTAAGGGGACGCCTATCATCATCATCAACCCATTACATTGTCCCACTGCTGGGCACGGGTCTCCGTTTAGAATGAGAGGGATTAGGCTATAGTCCACCATGCTAGCCTACTGCGGGTTGGTAAAGGTAAGGGAACGCCTATAATTTACCTAGAATACAGGACCAATTAATCAATATTATATCCCTAATTTACTGATAATTTGGTTTTAATTCGGATAGTTAAAGATTTAAATCACGTATAGCGCATAATAGAGCCGCTATAAGTCCACGACACCACCTGCCGTCTGCGTTAATCTGAATATAAATTGTCTGTAATTAAAGTGGACTCGGACATGCGGGGAATAAATGCGACCACTTGAAACAAAGCCTTGGTGTGTGGTACAAGTGAAGAAAAGTAGGCGGTTTAAAACTATTAGAAACGTTTGCTCTATTAGAGAGGTTACATTGTTAACATCATCGTCATCATTAACCCATTATATTTTCCCACGGTCCGCACGAAGACGCCGCCGGAAGAGAGAAAAAGAGTAACTTGTGTAATGTTAAACAAGCTCAAAGGCTTTCAATGTCATTGATATGAACTCTTTGTAATATAGTCATAACAAAAAAAAAACCTTTTAATGAAACAGCACCTGCACCACTGACCGTACCATCACGCCTGTAATCTCTGAATGTTTGACAAGGCCTGAGGCAGTGGTAGGTATCCAGTTCGCCAGTATGTTTACGTCCTATGTAATAGAGGGTGAGGCTATTGCCATTAACCGGATCGGAGAATGAATTTCATGAGAAAAATCCAATAACACTTAGCTCGACCTGGGAATCGAACCTAGGACCTCTATCGTAGCAGTATTGCCATGTCAACTTATATTCGATACACACCAAAAACGCAAAACAATACACAAATTACTTCTTGGGTTTTATAAACATAATCAATGCAATTCCGCTTATAACTTGCGCCAATCATATCTCGCTGAGCCCTTGTAATTCGAGCTCAAACGGCGCCATATTTTTTCCAGAAGCTTTTGTGGGTAATGATACTATATTCTGCGGTAGGTATATGTCACATTAGAACGACTTTTAGATAGTGTGCTTATATGAACGGGGCAGTGCACGCGCCAAGTTCATACAAAAAAGTGTGTAACAAATAAATTAACTTACCAAAAGTAGTATTTAAATTTGATGGTATGTTTGACTCAGCCACAGAGAGATCTGTTTGTGCGCAAATGGTTGTAAGTTCTATTTCCGAAATGAACAATTATTTGCATGCAATAATACGAGAAAATCCTATTGCGGTCAACGTTTTTAAAAATAGTGGTATGATACTCATCATAAGAATCAGACAGAACAAAAGTATCAGTTGTGGTGTGTAAAAGTCTGAAGTAAGTAGGGATATTTGTTTATACAAAAAGAAGATTTTATCATGATCCATTAATAAATGACTAACAATTCGGCCAACTAGAATGTAGCAACAATATCAAAATAAAATTCCGCAAAAATTACTATCTTTGAACAAGTAAACTACTTATATATGTTATAAAAGATCATCATTGCTGTATACTTTACCCTTTGCAAAAGCTCACAATGCGAACAAACTATGCATTGAACACTTCGGACGGAGCAAACTTATCGATCGTAGTAAGGAGAAACTTTGTTTACAACTTGGCCCTATTTTACATATTTTGTGACACGTTATACTACTTCATATGCGAACAGAATATTGATATAGAAATACTGTAATGGCTCCATTGCATGCTTGTTTTTAAAGAATATATATTTATTTATTTATTTATTACATATTTGGAAGACCAACAGCAAGAATAACATAACTATACATTAAATTTAAAAACATTTAGCCATTAATAGCTCTCCACGTATAAACAACTGAACATAATTATTTTAATGCTGTGGATATTAAATATAGATTTATATTAACTTAAAAAGTTGGTAACAATGTACTACAACAACACGCCTGTATTCCCCGAAGGGTGAGGCAGAGGTGTACTAATGTACACCCACAGTTAGCTGGTATGTTTTTAGTCCCATGTAATACGGCCCTATTGCCAGATAATCGATGACAAATAGAAAACTACAAATACTTTCCAATCTCTTTATCGTAATAAAATCGACGAAAACTCGATTATAATCTAAACACTCAAATAAAATATCGAGTAATGATCGAGTAAAATATCCACCCTTACAAATCCGGGTTAACAGCATTAACAGCAATAAATCAACTATGGCCCATAATTTCTCATTACGCCACAAACAATAAATCATTTAACTAGAAAATAAGCTAAGTAAGCTTGGGCAATATTGGTCGCTATTGGCTCAAGGCGAAGTATGTCAATTGCAGATATTGAAACTTATTATCAGAGGTCGAAAGGGGTAGAGTTTTTAAGTACCAAATGACGTAAAACGAAATCTTAACATGGAAATGCATTTTAATCCAAGGCACATCCATGTTCGGATTTCGTAAGTTATTTGCGTCATTTGGTACTTAAATACTCTATCTATTCCGACCCTGGATATTATTATGTGATTGAAAGTTTATTTATTTATTTAAGAAATTGTAAAAAAAGACAAGTTGTACAATATCATATTGGAGGCCTCATTAGTCCAGTCGGTCTCAAGCGCGGCTACTACGGTAGAGGTCCTGGGTTTGATTCTTAGATCGAGCAAAGTATTATTTGGTTTTGCTGTGAATTTCTCAACAACAGTTGGATTTGAACCCCGTTAATGGCAATAGGTTCGCCCCCTATTACACGGGACCTAAACATACCATGATTAAATGTAGTGTACTCGAAGTACATCTCTACGTAACCCTTCGGGAAATAGAGACGTGATGGTATTCCATGTTTTGTAGCATTTTATCGAACATAATCTGTATAAGAACTAAATACTGAATAAATTGCATCATACCCAAACCAGAAATAAACTAAACACGGTCGTATTCAGACAAATTTACATATTTCCACGCGGAACCGCACTCACAACCAACAAATACATATAAATATAATAAATACAACATGAACGTACTCTATTCGATGCAACAAATCGAATTTGCGTCACGACGAATATATAAACATGAAACTCTGAATTGGCGTATACTAAAACGACTCCGATGGGGTTGTTGCCCAATAAGTTGCGGAGTAAGCGCCTCAGTTCATTTTAAGTTGCCAACGGGCTGTTACTTAAGTATTCATATAATAAAGGGCATGGACCTCATATCCGAAACGTAGTGAGAGTATATTTTCTTTTGTTGTGGTAGGGCCACGCTGTTCGCAGCATGAATGGGCCGGCTCGACCGGGGAAGTACCACACTCTCGCAGAAGACCGACGTCCGAGTAGTAGCGTTTCGTTACTGCGCTTCGTTCGGTGAGCGAGAGGGCCGGAGGCCCAATTCCTCCCCCAATCCCCTTCCTTCTCCTTTTCTCCTTCCCCTCCCTTTCCCTAAATAGGCTCGGCAACGCATCTGCAACTCCTTTGGTTTGCAGATGTCCATGGGCGGCGATGACTACTTACCATCAGGTAGCTCGCCTGCTCGTTTGCCGAGTTATCCCATAAAAAAAAAAAAAAAAAAAAAAAATTTCGCTGTTGGATATCTCGTTTCGAGATAACTTAGCTTAGAGACGAAATATTATAACAACAAAATTATGTCACACAATGCATATTCGTAATAGAAACAAATACGATAAAATTTCTTATTCCCAATATTTAGAATGTATCCTTTTCTTGTCCTGAGAGACCGTGCTATTTTTAACAATTTATGATTCTAGATCAACGGGAAATACTCTATAGGTTTATATTTGAGAAAATAAATGGCGGTATCCTTTAAGGGTTTTCCTTTTTTTTTCTTTTGAAGTATGAAAGACATATTAAGTGTCGTGTAAATAACTTTACACCTGAGTGACTTTTCCACGGTAAGAAAGGCGAGGGTAAGAATAGCATTGCAAAACATTTTTGTCTACTAAATGTCAGAGCGCGTAAAAATATCCCAGTTTGCTATAATGTTACTATTTTGTATGTTGCCTCGAGAAATGTGCAACTTCTAGAGCACAAATTTTGTTTGACAAGTCTACCCCAGTACGACAGAACATTATACCTCAATGACATAAAATGGCTTTTCACGAATACTGCTCGCACATTACTCTACACGAGCATATTCAATATAAGAATTTAGATTGAGAGTAATGCCACTTGAAAGTCAATTTTCTGCGCTCGAGTTCTTTATTTTCGACGTATTTTTCAAGGTATAAATTATTATGTAATGTTCTAGCGCTTTTTATTGCGATGAAAGTGAGCGAAGTAGCAAAAAACAACCGTTTTATATAGTATAGGTTTAGGGCTGGCAGTAATTAAAAATAATAGATCCTAAATATTAAAATGTATATTTGAAAAGTTAACTATAAAAGTCCTGATAGATTTCTATATAACAGACTAAACGATGGCTGTCATTGCTGCTAATCATTACCTATTAATTTACTATAACTGCATAACTTAATATATCTTTGGTTGCAAACGTGACTGTCCATTTTTGATATCCCGGGATCGATTCCCAGTTTGAAGGTCCCTATTACATGTAATTGGAAGTGATTTGGGCCACTACTGAGAATGACCTAAATTAACTTTGCTATACACCTATATTTCGCAAGTATTTTAAGGAAAAATACTTGAAATACATGAACTATAGGTGTACAATAGTACACCTCACCCTTTGGAGGATACAAGCATGATAATTAGTTATGAATTTAATATTCGTTTGCCTTGTAAATGATTAAAGGTTAATTAATTAATTAATTAACGGTTTCTCATTTCAAAAAGATGTTTGAACAATATTAATAAGCTTTCCGCCCACGGCTTCGCCCGTGTTTTTTTTTCGGACTTTTTTTTGCTATAAATCTCACGGAGCCGGAGACCTTTCCAACGAATGCAAAACCGTGGAAATCGGTTCGTGCGTTCTGGAGTTATAGCGTCAGGAAGGAAAACCCGAATTATTTTTATATTATATGTAGATTACAACAACTTAGATATTCTATACACATTTTTACGAGTTAAACTTGGCTTCGTGTTTCACTGGCCTAATTAGCAAAGTTCCTGATTAACCCTTATTAGGATAAAATTGGGCGGGACCCGAGTACCCCCGGGGCGTACCATCAACGCGCTAAGTTTATTTCACGAGAAAATAACTACGTACTCACATTTTGTAAAGTCGCAATCTGTATTTTCACTTTAAGAGATCTCTCCTTTTGCTTATAAGCCATTGGGTTGGAAGTTACAAGCGACAAGCGGTAGCGGGTTATTTATTTATTGAGAAAGTAAAAGTTATTTATACTTACGACGTTATCGTTTCTTTTTGGGCGCCGAAACCATTTTATTGGGGCTTTTCGCAATTTTTTTTTTAAAAAAAGCTTAGTAGCAATGTGGATGATACATTACTAGTAATCTTGTTAACCCCTCGTACTAAGCTAAAATGCTTGTGTTACGAGTGGGTTCACGTCGGTAGTGCAATGGGTGGGTTTCGAACCGGCAACCACATGATCGCAAGTCCGACGCGCTCGCCATTAGGCTACCGCCGCTTGAATTGAATTATACTAGACGTACAATTGTAAAACTTTCTAGGTTAAGTGCAGTAGAATTTGCGACCTCAAAATCTGGAAAAAATCATCTAACGTAATAAATGAATGGCCTTATACTCCTCGTTCACATTTGTATTTTTATTTATCCACTAGCTTCCTGCTCGCGGCTTCGCCCGCGTGCAGTATACTTTTCTTGACATTTTATGGGATAATATATAGCCTATGTCACTCAGGAATAATGTAGCTTTCTATTGGTGAAAGAATTTTTAAAATCGGTCCAGTAGTTTCAGAGCCTTTTCAATGCAAACAAACAAACAATCAAATCTTTCCTTTTTATCATATCAGTTTAGATAAGCAATTTTTAAACCGCTGACACCTATTCCTTGCATCCTTACCCTTACAATATTGCGAATCGCAGCAACCTTCTTCGCTTTGAAATTGTTTGTGATTACAGCAGTTTGTGTTGAGACGAGGTATAATTTCGCTTCCTATCAGTATCCTTGGGTTGTTACGTTTGTTTTATATTAAAAACGCCTCCGGTGTTTCTAATATCGGTTCACACAATTTCACCCAAACTTGGCGCAATCATCCGTGCGTAATTTGCAAATTTGCGGTTTGAGATTTCTGTCAGTGAATAGGGATATTGTTTACAAAGTCAAAATTAAATTTTCTAGTACAATTGAACAATTGATTGTCCTTTCGAACTGTGGAATATGCCGTTTTTATCGATAAAAATAACTGCTTTGGTTACGCGTGTAGTATGCTATGTTAAAAATTAAAACATAATAAATGAACAAATTGATTTAAATGTCTACTAATTTTTTTTTAACATAACATACCATCACTGCTGTATCCTCCGAAGGCAAACGTGTAGGTACTTATCTACGTCCACAGTTCGCCGGTATGTTTAGGCGAATTAATTCTATGGATGATTTAAATAAAGTAATTGTTGTGGTAGGGCCACGCTGTTCGCAGCATGAATGGGCCGGCTCGACCGGGGAAGTACCACACTCTCGCAGAAGACCGACGTCCGAGTAGTAGCGCTTCGTTACTGCGCTTCGTTCGGTGAGCGAGAGTGCCGGAGGCCCAATTCCTCCCCCAGTCCCCTTCCTTCTCCTTTTCTCCTTGCAAAGCATCTGCAACTCCTTTGGTTTTGCAGATGTCCATGGGCGGCGATGACTACTTACCATCAGGTAGCTGGCCTGCTCGTTTGCCGAGTTATCCCATAAAAAAAAATCGTAACGTTCTTTTGGCTGGATGACATGTGGTTCTCAGCCTGCAATTTTAGCCAGCAAACCGCATCAAATTATCTTTTAACAAAACAAAACCAAAGTATAACTTTACCCACTACAAATAGTAGTGCTTACATTCTAAAGCACTTCAATATATCGTGTACAAAAAGTGGTGCGGCATCGCATACCTCCCAGAGGCGCCATCTGTCCGTTCCTCACTGCAACGTTGAATCGCCGCGGGAGATGTTTGTCAATCTATGTCTGTCCTGTCGCGTGTCACGGTTATATATGGATTAATAATGAAGCTCTTATTGTAGCTGTCGTGTTCAGCTGAATTATTGGTTTGTGCAAACGGCCGTACTTCCCGAAGGCCCGCCCCTTATTACATGGGACCTAAACATACCGGAGCAAAGTGGGTTAGAACACCTCTCCCTAATCTTTCGGGGAAAATAGGCGTGATAGTATGTATAAAAGAAAACAATTCCTTAAATTCCTTGCCGAAAAACGACAAATCGCTTCTTTGCTTTAATAACGTGTTATCTTGAAAAACACTTAATGTGAGATAAAGTATAAAGTTACATAACGAAAGCTTTCTGAAATTACAAGAAAGTTTTTATAATAATTAAATCTTAAAAAGTGAGCATTTGGACTTGTCACGTTATTGAAGCAAAGAAGTGAAATATTCTAAAACCTACAGAATTATTGTATTACTTATGTTGTCAATGTCATGTCAGAGATTTAAATAGTGTAAGTATTTTTGGTGACTGAAATAAATCCCAATATTCTAAAAATATATAAATAAATCATCATACACTTAATACTTGTCAGTAATCACCGTATAGGTAGGTATACTTATATAGCAACATCCTTAAGATATAATACAGTCAAGATAATTTGGAAACTTGACAAGTTCCGATTTACAAAAATTATTATTCGTCAAATTTTCGACGACCAAAGAAAGTTGTCAGGATTGACTTAATTGTATCATCCAACAAGCGTAAGACCTTGAAATAGAGAATGAAGTCCACCCTATTCATCCGAATTGGTCGAGACTTTGAGAATTATTAAATTTTGTCCCCGCCGCGGAACACAAAAAATAATGTTCTCCAAGTTTGGAACAAGTTTCAAATCTGATAAAGGGCTTGTCTCCGCTTGTAGCTATAGAGGTATCTTAATAAATATTTGGAAACTGACAGCTCCTGTCAACAAAATAATAAAAGAAAGTTGCAATGATGTGATTTTTTTTTAAGACAGCTCCCATAATGAGTAACATTGACTATAGGTGCGGTTTTTTGTCGACTACAAACCCGGTAACTACACCCTGCAAACCTCCCCAGAAGGCAAAACAAAAAAGACCTGCAGATTCCCTCACAATATTTTCTCTTTAATACTCGTATTCACATGACTTCAGAGAATCCTTGGATTGGAAGTTGAGACTCGACCACTATCTATACCAGTGATATCATTATAGTAACAATGATATCAAACTTGACTGCCAAATCTATTTTGCTTGAATTATATATCTCAATGATGTAGTACATACATTCTATAACAACGTCTAACTCACGAATTCATCTGTAGGTACATTAATGAAGATTGAAACAAAATGAAATGTTTCATCTATTCCTTCGCGAGCCTACCTAATACGGCCCTTATGTCCCCAATCTCATTATTAATCTTCGAGGCACATGTAAAATTTCCTTATTGATTCAAAGGAACGGCGGGACGCGTCACTGAATAAATTCAATTTAGAAGAAGTAAGGAAAAAGTCTCCCTGGCGGGGTATTCATTAAAAAATCAAGCATATTTGATCCAAATTAAAGCGCTCTCAGCGGCTCGACGCTGTCCTCGTTTGGTGTCGTCGAGTGCTCTCGAGACACCGTCTAGATGGAGACACTAGTGTGTAGTGTCGAGACACTCGGAATTATAAGACGCGATGTTCTTATTTTTAATTAGTTCCCGCCTTTCATAAAAATTATACGTTGATGTTAGTTTTAACTAATACAAATATTAATGGAAGGAGATAGGTGACACCTTTGCTCAACAATAGGATCATATTTCTTAGAAAAATAAATAAGTTAAATTAATTAAAATATTGTTTTATAAAGTACACAATTATTTAAATTATGTACATATTATTAAACAAAGTGCTCCGCGGCGTCTGTCTGTCTATCTTCGCGATAAACACAAAAACTACTGCACCGATTTTCATTTTTCTCACACAGCCCAGCCAGAAAACAAATAATTTGTTAAATAAAAAAAATAAAAATTGTAAAAGCTATACGTCACTGTGAAAAAGAAGTAGATGTCTACAAGGAAATGATGGTCTATTCAAAGAAGTTAAATATTGGCACTAGAGACTTTAAATTTAAAATCTTAATTTTAACTACATAAAAACATATCAACCAAAATTATCTTAACACTTAATTATCATTCCAAAACCGAAAACTTAATTCTTTAATACGAAATAAAATATTGCAGACTTGCGGAAAGAGGATACTTACCTGATAGTCCATGTTTTTAATAAAAATAGCTTTAAATAATATACGACTTCCATCGCGCTACAAATCCAATTCACTTAAAGTTTCGAGTGAAATACTTTTCTGCTACTTTTCGTTTTCTATGTTACACATCAGTGCATAAAAAGAAATACACCTTAAGAAAAATATTTATCTATTCCTCATAGCTAAAATGTGTTACTTTGTATGTAGGCGGTAATTTCTGGAGCTCATGATCCGATTCTAATGTCGTTATAAAAATAATGAAGCGATATTACTTCAACCAATACATAGTCTAAAATAATAACCGAATGACGTCGGTTTGACATTTATGAAAGTTGTTATTCTATACAAAACGAGTTTTATTTAATCAAATTTGATGCTTACCCTAAAGTAGTTGGAAATTCATTATTAATTTTTGTGACAGTCAAACAAAGACAATTTATATTTACGTAATGAATTTGAACAGAGGATATTTTCAATTATATTTGTGGTCCTCTAAGAAGTTAGACATAATGGTAATAAAGAAATATTGTGGTTGGCAATACAACTTAGTTAAATACTTAACTGTTGCGCTGTTTCACTACGGTAATAATGAAAAAATCATACTTTAATGTTTAGTAAGATACTTTTTAACTTATGAACAATTATTATAAGTTACTTGTTTTCAATTATTTTTGTGTAATGCTAATTTTGCAAATAAATAACGGCATTAAAAATAGATGATAACACTCTCACACTCGTACAACGGTCAAGGGTCCACGATTCTTCCTAGCTCCTAAGCATATATGTACCATCTCATATGGCATTGTGGGATGCAAATAAATGATATGAATACGAATATAACACTGTCTGTGTGATGTGAATATAAGTGACGCAATTTTAAATCCCTATCATTATCTTCCATAATTAATAAATACTACATCATTGTAGTTTATTGTTATCTAAATAAAAATAGGTAGAATCATATTTTTTAGCTGAGCCGTTGTAATGACAACTTTATTTCCTTTACAAAGCAATCACAGCGCCTTGCTCGCGCCAACATAACATCATCACTTACTTTCCTAGTTATTTAGTACTTACATGAAAATTCCAATCGAAATTAATTGCAATATGATACCGATCGATTTTTTTGTCCTGATTTGTATCTGATGTTTTCCGTTAGTCTCTTACTTGAAGTAACTTGTATGAGATGTTGAAACTTCTCGCGAAGTATGTATGTATTTGGGTCAGACCCCTTACAAGACGAGAGCCTTCTATAATATTATGTTCTGTGTCAGTTACAACTCCGTGCATAGGTACAAATTCGGGGTATTAGCGTAAGTTATAGGATGTGAACTTTTCGGTTCAATGTTTTGCGTTCTTTTTCTCACATACATATTTTTTATGCAAATACATGAAATTATTATTTCGATTGTCTGCGTTAACCGTCGTATCCCGCACGATACATTTTATAGTTTTCGGAAAATGTTCAAAAATGAAAGATGTCAATTTTATTTATATGTAGGTATATTCGGGTGACCTCGAACAAGTTTTCATTTATTAAAATGTAGGTGCATACATACTATCACGCCTGTATTCCCCACAGGGTTCGGCAAAGGTGTACTATGAAAAACCACATTTCGCAGTTATGTTTAAGTATAATTATATATATAAGTGACACACACAACAAAACTACTGATTTATATCCCATTCTTTATACTCAACCGATTCTAGAAGCGAGTCTAAAGGTGCTAACAAAAAACAATTCTTAGTTTTATCTGTATCTATGAAAGAAGAAAAAAAGGACTTCAAAAACTCACAAAAAAAATAATATTATAATTCAAAGACCACTTATTACACCTTAAAGTGCCTCGAATAACCTTCGAACGTAATCCAAACCGAAACAAAAAAATAATTGTATTCATTATAAATAGTAAAAAATTTGTAATTTTTTTGTTACATAATAATTTTGTTTTTAGAGGAGCAATTTAGTTTTTTCTCCCGCTTCGGCTTCCAGTCTTAGCCGATGAGACTGGACTCAATAGTCATAAGTGTTGTGGTAGTGTCTCGCTTGCATGTCTACATGCCAGCATGAATGGGTCGGCACGACCGGGGAAGTACTACCCTCCCACAGAATGACAACGTGCAGTGGCAGTATGCATACTGTTGCGTTTCGTACGGTGAGTGTGGAGCGCCAGAGGTTCCACCCTCAGGCCGTTTCGTTCTACTTTTTTCCGTCTTCTTCCTTCTCCTTTTCTCCGTCCCCTTCCTTAATAGGCTCAGCAACGCATCTGCAACTCTTTTGGTATTGCAGATGTCCATGGGCGGCGATGACTACATACCATAGCTGTCCAGCTGTCCCATAACAAAAATACAATTTATTTTTTTAAGGTAAGTAATAAACCTTCTCAAAACAAAACTGAGAAGAATAATCTAAAACGTTATACTGAATACCGTACATAAAGTTAATGAAATTTTCTGTTTAAACTTTAAATTAAACAACAACAGCTAAAAATTAACACAACATTTTAAATTAATTCGCTATTCGTCTCGAAGGTACTGTCGAGTGCAATCGCCTGTTTTGTTACAAAACTGTCTTCCGTCGAGCTAGTTTTAACACTATCTCGGAGACCAAACGTGGTACAGTCGCGTCGAATTGCGATTTCTTTTCTTGTTGTGTGAGCACGTTCGGACTGTCAGGCACACATGGTTTTTGAAGATTGTATTAAGATGTTTATAAAAATGTTAGTTTCGGTATGGGAATTATTTGCAGACTGAAAAATTGCGGTTTATGGCAGCCTTTTTTAACTTGACTTCGTTTAATTTTCATTTACTATCTTTGTCGCCCATTATTATTTACTATTGAGGTGATTTGGTCACATTGATCCTATACTGCCTCATTAGTCTAGTGGTCCTGAGCGCGACTGCTACGCTAGAGGTCCTGGGTTCGATCCCCAGGTCGAGCAAAGTGTTATTGGGATTTTCTATGAAATTCCAAGTAGCAGCTCGGAGTCTGGACTTGTGCCCGGTTAATGGCAATAGGCTCGCCCCCTATTACATGGGACCTAATCATACCGGCGAAATGTGGGTGTACTATAGTACACCTCTGCCTAATCCTTCGGGGAATACAGGCGTGATGGTATGTATGTATGTTGATCCTATAATAAGGATCAATGTAAACTATCATTAATATTGTGATTACAAGTGTAGTTTTAGAACCTAATACCTAGTTGCTGACTTAGATTATTATGTAAAGCAAAGTAAATATCGGTATAATGACTGAAAACCCGCGAAATCAAAAATATATTGGTTTGCATTATACATTATATTAATTGCGTATAAAAAGCCCACCCCCATAACAGACACTTATAAAGGCATAAACCATCCGTAAAACATCATTTTAAACAATACAAACGAAATGGACCGTGAAGTCGATTTAATTTTAACACGTAATATTCACAAAATATCGTAAAACATCGTTCACTTATCATACATGAAACGGTACTTTATTCGTAATATTCGCGATTTATATTCGAGAACCAACAATTGACTAAATGGTAATGCAACTTCCATATTTTGAATGTAGTCTGTATTTTTTCTCAGTGTTTTGTGAGCGTGAGTTTTAATAAAAGCAGAACTTTAAATCTTTTATTAACGAATCTTAAGACTTAGTGTTCTTTAGAGTAGTGTGTTAATTAATTATTAAACATAAACAAAGAGACACTACTTAGAATGTGTTTTGACAAAGATTGTGTAATCATTATATCACGCAATATGTGGCAAAACGCAGGTTTTATTAGCTGCGGCCATATGAAACCTTTTGGCGGATATTTTTGTATAACAAGAAATGTTAATACAGATATTGGTCATGTGTATACCTAACTCTTTTGTTGAATGAACCTACATATCGATATCCGTATACACTACTTCAGCGATACCTACTTGATGAAGCTGTTTCTGGTTATAAAGCTATTCAAGCGGAATTCCCTTTATAGTACTGTGTCTACAAAACACCAATTCAAGGAGGAAATAAAGGATGTTTTCATATAAGACTTGTGCGCGTGATTGTACATATTTACGGCGCAGGCATCGTGTCTCAAGGGTAATGAAAAGAAGTGTCCTTTGCAACATAAGCTTGTATTACCGCTTTAGTTCGTTTAAAAAAAGAAGAAAATTAAACACGTGAGGGAAATCTTGGGCTACTTGTTCTTAAAAGTAGCAGTGTAGCGCTGACTAAGCATTAACTCAGCCTTTGCTTTAATTTTTTTGTTTTTATGTAATAATACCATTACGCCTATATTCTCCGAGTTAGACAGAGGTGTACTAATAACAGTTCGCCGGTATTTTTAGGTCCTATATGTATAGTTGCAATTGCAAGCAAATCAATGAGTTACGTTTAAATCATTGGTTCAGTGGTCTAAAGCGCGGCTCTGAGGTACGAGTTAAGATTTTCAGGTCGAGTCAAGCGTAGTAAATCTTTCAGTTTTAGTAATTTTACTGACTAACCTCGATTTGTATAGGGTTTACGTTAAATGAGGGGTCCGCTTATACTGGAATTATAATGTTTGATGTGTGCGTACTCCCGTACCATAAGCGGTAAAAGTTTTTTTTATTTTTCATTTAGAATATAAAAAATTTACTAGATTACCTTAATTTAAATTTATTAAAAGATACAATGAATACTCCCATTAGTCGCCATTGGTACAAGATAATCTTATGCTCTACCAAATGCTCTAATGTTCTCCATATAAACAGTAATGTCTCCAAATCTAATTCCGGAATTAAAGGGAAAAAAAGCCTCCCGGCGCGACGTCTTTCAACCTTTGACGCGCGTTATTCTAATAAAATATCACATAATATTCCGTACTGTCACATACATTACAGCAGACGTTATTCAATTTGTTCCGTCAGGGTTGTACAAAGGCAATGAGCCGGTGTATCGGTAAACCAACAATCGAGTTATATTCGTCTAGTAGAAAAACATTCGCAGCCTCGCAGCCCTTACGCATAAAGGCCAGGCCACACAGAGTACGCGAGGTGAACTCATACCTACGGAACCGAAAAGAACAGTACATTTATACTGTATCTGAGATATATGAAAACAAGAAAGAAACATACATTTATTCAGCTACAGGTATAGTGAGACGACACGTATTTAAACTTACATTCTAAAAAAGAAAAAGTAAAGTATAAATAAATAAATAATAAATTTATGTATTTCATAAAAAAATATATGAGTTTGTATCATGTCAATCACAATCTTACAATAAACTAATACATTGTTTTTATTACTACAATGTTTATAATCGTAAACGTGTGTGTGTGCGTGAGTGATTGTATGTGTGGCAGTGGCAGGTATGTGTGTGTAAGTATGCATGTGTGATAGAGTGTAAGTATATACTTGTGCCTTTTTAGCTATGGCACAACAGCCACTGTTCCTCATCTCTGCTGCTCATGAATCAATACCACATATAGCATATTGTGTCTACAAAACTTGGAAGGAGCCGATGTAGAATAGTAGCAGTTCTTATTGGTTCCTTGCACGTTCTGTACACGCCTTCGGTGTGTCCCTCGCCTTAAATGTTTTTCCTTATAAATGACAACGAAAATAAGTTTGCCGTCAATCTTTTGAGTTCCAATTTTGTTAGCTCCGCGCTCTTACTGTTGTTTTGGCTGTGTTGTTGGTCGACTAAAATACTTACAATTTGGTTATCCGAAGATGTCAAAAGCTAGTAAAAGAATAATGATTATTATTGCCTAAAAGTTTGCGTGCCTATTTCTGCAGAAAAGATCCGATCTTTAATATGTGAACAACGTAGTGGTCCGCATTATTGCAAATGTAACCAACTAGATAGTTTATGATTGTCTTTGTAAATCAATATTTTGTGGGTGTTCCAATTAAATAAAATAAAGTACATTTTTCTCGATCTGGGTACTCACGATCAGCAATCAGGGTTGTGGCGATTGTACGAAATTTAAGAGGCAATTATTAACACGTTATTATTGAATAAAAACAGGCAGTTTTAGGTCCAGACATAAAAAAATATATATTGTCGGTAGTTAATACATGAATTTTGAGTAATCTAGCATATACATCGTATTAATGTATTGCACAAAAGCTATTGCTTCTGATGCCCAAGCTAAGCTTGAGCTTGTATTTTGAAGGAAAGGACGTAGCACTTATTAAAATACGAATACGAGTGAACAATTGCAATAATCTTAGTCTTAGGATAACTTTCGGTAGTTCTCTGTAGTCTATTTTTTTATTTAAGTTTAATAAATGTGTGTGATCTCTGTGTGTATATGGTGTGTGTGTGTTTATGTGAGAATTTGTATGATATGATGTGTGTGAAAGTGCAGTGATAGCCATGTGATATGACCATTGGACTGCCAAGTCAAAGGTCTCGAGTTCGAATCCAGGGCACGCACCTCTGTCTTTTCGAAGTCATGTGCGTATTAATAATTAATTATCACGCGCTTAAACGGTGAAGGAAAACATCGTGAGGAAACCTGCATGCCTGAGAGATTTTCTTGACGGCATGTGAAGTCTGCCAACCCGCAGTAGGCTAGCGTGGTGGACTATAGCCTAATCCCTCTCGTTCTGAGAGGAGACCCGTGCCCAGCAGTGGGACAATGTAATGGGTTGATGATTTTGATGATGATATGTGTGACGCAATGTATGTGAGTTAGAATGCAAGCCAATGTTTGAAATTACCTTTTGAAGCAAGAGCCAGCTTTGAGTAGGATAACAATACCAACAACAACGTATTATAAAGGCTACCGACACAGCTGGGCAAGCCAGGCCTGCGTGTTGGCTGTCAGGGGCGGGCCTTGTCCGGGCAACCCGGGGATTATTGGCCGGACACGACGACCTCCCGATCTGAGACCAGATATTACGCCGGCGACGGTCTTAACTTGAAATGTTTGCGTAGTTAATAAATTGGATATAATTAATTATTTTTTATGTGGAAGAAAGTTTCTTATACTTACTTAAAAAGGAAAAGTGTTGTGTTCGCACAAATACATAAACATACTTACATTCATACCATCACGCCTGTTTTACCCGAAGGGTTAAGCAGAGGTGTAGGTACTAATGTACACCCACATTTCGCCGGTATGTTTAGGTCCCATTTAATAGATAGCGAGCCTATAACACACAAATCCAGTCTCCGAGCTACTACTGAGAATTTAATAGAAACACACACTGGCCTACTGCAGGTTGGCAGAGATCAGTCGCAAAAACTATCAGGCAAGCAGGCTTTCTCACGATTTTATTCGCCGTTTTTGCTAGTGATTATTAATATGCACATGACTTCGACTTGACATGAGTTAGAGGACGGCAGTCCAATGATCATATCAATCCACAGAACAGAATAACAAGTAACTACTGAAAGGTACAGCAGTCACTCTCCGCCCCTCCCTAAACTCGATACCTCACTGTGGGGGGCAGTGCAGCTTTGTTGTAGAGGTTGTTATCAGCTCTCAGATCAAATAAAAAGTTAAGATGGAACTTTGCGAATAAAGAAGTGAGGCCGGCTAAAACTACGCCTTATCTTGTCAGTCGAGCTATCGAGGTATCGAAAGCTCGACTGACAAGATAAGGCGTCGTTAACTAATACATGTGTGCGTGTAAATGTGTGTTGTACACGGCAAGGCGTAGTTTTAGCCGGCCTTCTTTCTTTGTTCGCAAAGTTCCATCTTAACTTTTTATTTGATCTGAGTATCAGCTAAGCAAGGTTAGCGCACATTACGCCATCTCGCTTGCGGCGAGGTGTGCCGTGTGCGCGTAGCTTAAAAGCCATGGAAATGGAGACGTGATTTTTGTTTCCCTATTATAATTTCCTATTATTATGCAAAATATTTTGCCAGTGGGGGTGATCTGTATCTTGATGACCCCCAGAGATTCACCCCCTTGTATATTATTTATCCCATAATGGTACAGCGATCAGGAACCCTGGAGGGTTAAAGTAAGTCAACATTGCTTATTTATGTTTTCTTGGGGTATAAAATGGAGTTTATTATACTTTAATATATTGATGATTATTATTATACTTGGCGTGCATTTTAAGTAGGTACATTTAAATGTATTAAATTTTGTAAACAATTTATATTAACTACAATTTTTGGATGGGGTTTCGCTCCTGTGGACCAATAGAAATAATTTAATCAGAAACCAACAGAGATAATAAAGTCTTCCTCTTTTTTTTTCTTTATTTAATTAGGAACTTTTGCACATTATACATGGTACCAGAATATATCGGCGAACAGTCAGTGCATATTCAGTACACCTCCACCTATCTCTTCGGAGTATACAGGTGTGATGGTATATTTTTATGTTATGTTTAATAATAATTGGTTCAAACTTTTTGATATAACCTTTTTAATTTAAAATTTTGAGCCAACATTTGACAACCGTGTCATATTTACGAAAATGTACGTCATATAAGAGAATCCTACCTAATCTCGAAGAAATCTCTGTTTAAAGCCTGCGCCACACGTCTGTATGTAAATTAAGGTAATTATGCATTTCGCATGCGTGAACTAAGCTCCGCGCCCATCTACAATATCCCAGAGATCGCCTTATTTAGAAGTGAATTTATAAATTTAAAGTGAGACCGCAAAAAGGTGGTGTACAGGGTGGAAGTGACATCGACGCACAAAAGCTTACAATGAATTCAGTACATGATTCTGAACCCCCTTGCGTTGATATTTTTATCGGTTATTAAAAAAAATCAGCTGTTCCATACATTTTGACCGTTTAGGTATTGCACTTTTGTATGAAAAAGTAGATTTTTTTTAATAACCGACGAAAAATATCTACATATGGGGGTTTCAGAATCATGTACTGAATTCATGGTAAGCGTTTGTGCGTCGATGTCCCTGCCACCCTGTATATTTTAAAGTTATGGTAAAAAGTACTGGTATTTATTGATAGCTGTTTAGTAGTTGTGCGTAGACTTTTTGAATTAAAAAACCTTGATACTTCAACTTGAGTTTATTTTCCGAATGCTTGGTCGACAATGTAGTGAGTTTATTGACCGCTATATCCTCCCTCGTTTTCTTAGGCTTCTAACACCGGCTTCTTTCCTCGCTGTCAGTACTGTCATTGTCACCTGTCAGTTTTCGCTACGTTTAGTTTTTGGACGACAATTTTCTTGAGCATAGACAATAGCTATATAGTTGATCTTGAATAAAATTTTATATAAGATATTATACAACAGATAAAACACCTCCCCTTAAGACTATTAGTTTTCGAGATTATTATTTAGTTAATTAAAGTGTAAATTCAATCAGCTTATTTATGATTGCTAGGTGCTTTTGTGCTAACTATGAGATTACGTGTTAGCAATATTGCGGCTTGCGTAATTCGAAGTACCTATAATAGGATTTAAATTTGGAATATTTGATAGGTTAATATGTGTAAACGACGGTGGTTCAACTCAGAATTATGTAACTGGTGAAAACTAAAAAGAAAATATAAATTAAGAACTTTATGTCAGCTAACAACAATTCGAAAAATATATAGTTTTGTTCTAGTCGACACGCCCGGAAAATTCCAAAGCGCCACTTTGGCCACTTTACAGAAGAATTTTTTTTAGCTTGAATCTACTGACTGTGCTGGGAGTCGTTGGATGTAGGTGGCTTAGGTATAACCAATCGTTGTGGAAGTCAATAGAGGAGGTTTTTGCTGTTGGGTGTTTGTTTAGGATAATGTATTTAGAGGTTTAATAAAAACAAATAGGATTTTTTTCACCGTAAAATTTTACTTATGCCATTCTCTTGTAAAGTTTCAAAAGAGTCGTTTTATATTTTTTTACTTTTCCATTGTCAATATTAAAACACAATGACATAAAATATCGTTAAAAGAAACGAAACTGGATCTACGACGAACAAGACTCTATAAAAAAGTCTTGCAAGTTTAACATTACACGACACAAAAGAATTCCCGGTCCTTTGACACACAGACAAAATACTTTTTTTATTTCGAGTTCATTGTACAATAACTTACAAGAGTATCTAAGAAAGGTTTAATTTAAAAAACTGTTTAATATATATTCCTACAGATAAAATATACTTTTGTCTCTCTGTGCAGCTTTCAAAACTCTTCTGAATGGCAAATTCCACAGATATTTAACATACCTAGGTGTAATAAATACATATCATAAAATTTATGATTTGAGACAAAAAAGTGTTAAAATATGTTGTTTCCTATAAAAAAGCTAAGGTAAAGACGAGCGGAAGCATCTACCTACCGTTTCATAAAAACAAACAACTGCTTTAACTAAAAAGATTTGTGTGATCAAGATAGTTCACATAAATCAACTAAGCCAAGGAACAGTAATACAAAAACTAACTTTCCCGGATCAGATTTGATAAATAGAGTATATTTCATACCATTCACAAATACTACTGTATTCGGCGAAATATACTCGTAAACTCGAAATTTCAACATTCCCTTTGCTCTCCCAACAAGGTGTAACCACAACAGAATATTTCTACACAACAAGTACTCCAAATCCTCTCCAGTGACACTTCCAACTTCCACCTCATAACAAACCAAAATCCAGTCGTACTACTAAAATGAAAAATATATTACATAAGTCCCGGTTCACACTGTGCAAGTTGTCCTAAGCACGTAAATTTGTCACTTCTACGCGTAATCCCGGTTGTCAAAAGCCCGAAAATTGCTCTACACGTCGCTGGGTTATTGTCAAGATTTGAACTACCGACCATTGTGCGAAATGACCCTCCAGACTTACTATTATGCTGCGTTTGAACCGTGTAAGTTGTTTAAGGAACGCTAGTTTTTGTTAGGGACAGTATACAATGTGTATTATTTAAAACGAAATAAACTTAAGACGACTTTTTATTGTAATTAAATTTTCTTTTAAAATATAGCTTTGTTTAGGCAGGTCACAAAAATATTTCTCGGATACGTTATTTTATTTTATCACGAGCTAGGTATTCATCTGTCATGTTTGTATTGTAGCGAATATAATGAATCCAGGGCAAGGAAAGAAAAGTGTGATTTTTAGTCGGTACGAGTCCAACATAACCCTTAAACAATTCCTTGATTATACTGATTGAGTTTTCAAGTGACAACTACTTCTCATGGTTAGGTGTTCCAAAAACTTTCTAATTCGGAAACCCTATTTACTCGCTCAGAGTATAGAACATCTTAACTTTGTTCGAGTGTACTCTCCTATCTAAACACTCCACAAGGTGAGTAAGCCCACAAATGGTGGGATTTTGAGTATGTTATACGTGTCGGTTCACTTTTTAGCGGGTTCTCGGTCTAATGGCGGGCGACACATTTTGTTACAGAATCCCCCTTGTTGATCCGAGTTCAACCAAATATTTGTTGTTTAGTCCTGTAATTTGAATTGAAAGGAGTTTGAGGCGTTGAATGCAGGTGTGTGGAATGTTAAGAGGGTTAATCTATAATTGCAAGGATTATAGGAATATCTACTACCTAGTACTATCGGGTAGAAAATGGACATACATAAATTTAAAAATAATAAAGATGCCCATAAATGGAATTTATTTCTGCAAACACATATTTTAAAGACACGCAATGTTTCGCATATTTTTTTTTAATTAGATGAGAATAAACACCAAAACAAACTCCGACATTCATGAACATTTAATCCAATCTGTTTAGTAATTATATATTATGTATGTACTTATAAGATAAACTTTTTCTATTTCGACGATTGCATTTGAACATAATGTACGCTGATGGGCTGAAGAACAATTTAAAACGGAGCACGCAATTCAAGAAAATAATATTCTGGGCTTGAGCTCTCACATACAGTAACTTCTTCCCGGATCTTTGCAGTAGAATCAAAATTGCGAACTGTTGGTAGTTCCTAAAACTATTTATGCTTACATCTTCATTTCGAGTTGAAATTGTTATAAAAGTATGAAGGCTACTTGACTTGTGGAATTTTCTTAATACCTATGAGTATTTTCTCTTGTTTCAAATACAATTTTGAAACAAGTCATGTTTTTATAATGTGTTTTACTCCTGCTATTTGTCCAACAAGTTATTGACTTTATGTGACCAATACCTGCTGTTATTCTCATATTTTGGGATGATGGGTTTTTTGAATAATCTATACAAATAAAAAAAATAAATGTCTGTTTGTAACATCAAAATAACAACTTCTTACTAGATGAACAAAATGTATGTATGAACAAATTTTTTTTTTGTCCTTCTTACTTTTGGCTCCAGCTTATCTCTAAAAAGGACTGCACTCCGATTATGGCGGGCTATAACTGAGGCATAAGGAGTAACTTAGGTTTATATCACGCTATGATTCCTAGAGGCCGAGCAAAAAAACAGAAACGGCGAGCAGAACACATGGAAGCTTTTTTTATTGGCAAGCGCTGCCGCTGTAAGAAAAATGGAGTCAATTTTATACATAATTGTAGACAAACAACTTTCGTGTTCCTTAGTAATAAAAACAAATAAATAGAGACGCATCGGATGCATAATTATCTATATTAAAATATATATTTTTGTTTGTTCCTTATCCGTTTTTATTGAAATCATCCGATTGCGATGAACCTCGTGAGTTGTAGTTGTTAAGTTGATAACTATTAAGGTCAAATTGAATACCACCACCTCGACATTCTCGACATAATCTCCCTAGATAATACAAGTTGGGCCCATAAAGACGATATACCTAAACAAACCAAATACAAATACCAATAATTAGAGACCTAGTTTCCAAGAACAACGACTGTTCGAGCAAAACTATTTTGTCGAAACCTAATCTCATTCCACGGGCCCCTATTATTGAAGATATCGATGGGTGACGTCACAGTACCTACATAGAATGGCGTTGGTTTGATTCAGACGTACGATAGAAGATTCACAACAAAAACATGTTTATGAAACATGTCTGCTTTGTTGATGAGTATTGTGTACAATTAAGAACATTATTAAATTAAATCTTTGCTCATTATCGAGACATAAATACCGTATTTCTTGCAAACTGATTGAAGATGTTTTTCTTTCTAAGAACTCTCTTCCACCCGAACATTATATTTTCAGCTCCACACGACTTTAATCTAACTAAATCTGAACGCATATATAAGGACTTAAAGAAATATTTAATCAAGTCAGCGATAAGCCGTTAAGCCTATTCGAGTTTCGTCAGCATATTACCTCGTGTCAAGTATCCTGGGTAACTTGAAGCTCAGACGGTGAAATTCTCTCGAAGAATTACCAGCGTTGATCAAGCAACTTGACGCCTTTTGTGACCCCGCAAACTCCCATGTTATTGGAGTATTAGAGGATCTTGGTTGGATAAGCTGTTGGAACTAAACTGTTTATGTAAACATATTGATTTCCGACGGGAGGAGGCTTTTCACTCTTGTAATTCCAAAGTGCAGTGATAGCCTGGTGATATGGCCATTGGCAAGGCACGCACCTCTGACTTTTCGAAGTCATGTGCGTATTAATAATTAGAAAACATCGTGAGGAAACATGCATGCCTGAGAGATTTTCTTGACGGCGTGTGAAGTCTGCCAACCCGCAGTAGGCTAGCGTAGCGGACTATTAGCCTTATCCCTCTCATACCGAGAGGAGACCCGTGCCCAGCAGTGGGACAATGTAAAGGGTTGATGATGAATCCCGAAGGGTTAGGCCGATGTGTACTAATGTATATATATATGTCGGAGCGTCACGGAGATAGGATTATTAGCTAGTCGCTCTCGAACGAGATCAGAAGTGTGGTTGTTACTATTGGGCGTGGTAACGCGACTATAATAAATTAAAAGACAAAGTAAATGTTCTATAATCAATATGACTGCAAATTACACTAGCACGCAACACAACTAGGTATAAACTTATATGATGAAACAATAACTCAAAAGATTTCTCAGAGAGGAACGTTTTCGCAGGTCGCGCCTATACTTCACGATGTCTCAATACAGAATGTTTTAGGGATGCAGCCCCTTTGCTCTTTTGCATGGCACCACTATAAAAAACAATGTCCACTTTCTCATCATAGGCCGACCCGCGACTACGCTCGGCACAGTGCATCTGCATTGCACATGTTACCGCCGCTCTTTGAAACCATACTTAACCTTCTAAGAAGGACTCACATAAATCTTTACAATTCATTAGGTGACCCACGTCAAGCCCTCATAACGGGATGTCTGCTTTCCCATCTACTATTTCTATACTACTTGCATATGTGTTAATTACACAATGCTTAAATCCGAACAATTGAAACTGTAGAAAGCTAGTCTTCAATTATCAACCATAATAAAGTGTGCATATAAAGTCAATGCTAACTATTAAAAAATGTTTTAAGCGCTGATTTTCCCGCGCGTCGACACGGCGATCCTGACTATCACACGTCCTCGGGTGCCATACCAAGGTATACCCCAGTTCAAAGTTCAGTCTTCGCTTATTGTAAAACATTTTATTCTGAAGATACCGCTCGGCTATCCTGCCGTTACTAAAATAAATATTGACTGTCAGGTTTCCACTTTGCATATAGGTAATCATTAATTTACTCGTCTTTTTAATCAAAACTTGACAAAGAACAGGTCTGATCGCTTTTAATTATAATTTCACAGATTACTTATCCATTGTTTCGCAAAACTTCTTATTCAAATAATAACTACGTATGTTTATGTGACTTTACAACATCGGCGCACTGGCAACACTTAGGGGACCGGCCAACTTGTAGCACACAGCCACCACTGGGTGCTCCAGCCGCCACATAGGCACTCAGGCCCACACACAGGCACACAGCCCACACTGGCACTCTCGCCAGTACACGGGCACACAGCCCACACAGGCACTCAGGCCAACACACGGGCACACAGCCCACTCAGGCACTCAGGCCTACACTGGCACTCACGCCAACACACGGGCACACAGCCCACTCAGGCACTCAGGCCTACACCTGACGCATCGGTCACCCTATGGCACACTGACCGCCACCAATGGCTCTCCCGCCATCACCTGACGGATCAGTCACCTTCTGGCACACCGACCGCCACCCACGGCACTCTCGCCGTCACCTGACGCATCGGTCACCCTATGGCACACTGACCGCCACCAATGGCACTCCCGCCATCACCTGACGGATCAGTCACCTTCTGGCACACCGACCGCCACCCACGGCACTCTCGCCGTCACCTGACGCATCGGTCACCGTATGGCACACTGACCGCCACCAATGGCACTCCCGCCATCACCTGACGGATCAGTCACCTTCTGGCACACCGACCGCCACCTCTGACACACCGGTCAGCTAACTGTGAACCCGCCACCGACCGCCGCCGCGCAGTCTCCGTATAGGAATTTGACCTACGATCGACGGTAAGCAACTGGTCCCAGTACAAAGTCACGTAAACAGAACAAAACAACAAATCAATCAAAATAGCTCAAATCTCATTTTTAACATTACTTGACAACGTCGACAACGGCTTGACCTGACTGTTCTTTATCAATAGGTACTACGAGTAACTTCAGCAGAGAGAGAAAAAAAAAATCTAGTAAGTACTGTGGAAAAGTAACAGTCTAGCAGTTTACGGACACGGCTGTATGCATACTTATAGGTTCTTTTGTTGTCTAACTCTTTCAATTAACAACGTCACACTCAAGTTATTTAATAATTTTAAATAGATCTTGGAATTTCGGGTCAGGTTTTATCTTATTTTTCTCGCCATTTTCCATCAATAGGAAATTTAAAAAATTTGTCCTTTAGCTCATCAAATCGTTGTATAACCAACGAAACATGCTTTTTCGATTGCAGCGACCGCTCGTTCTCTGATCTCATATAATTTACAATCAACTTTTCCGTTTCATCTTGGTCACCAAAGTTAACAATGAAAATAAAAAAATATCAATCAATTAAGGGTCTTAATATAAGATCACGAGTGTCAGTTATTACTACACTACATTACTATGAGTTGCAAAGTCTATTTGCCATTTGGCTTGCACATTAAACAATCGTCGGGGCCCTATAGTGCCGTAACATGCAATTCAGTCTCGCCTATAGCCCCTTAACGAGGACTGTAGTGTTATTTTATTATAACAATATCAAAATAAAAAGATAACAAAATAAATATTTGTTTTTTTTTTTTTTTTTTTCTAATTAGAATACCTTTTCTAATAAGATGTTGTATATTGCAAAAATCCAAAAATCTTCATTCGCAAAACAACCTATTTATATCAAATCAGGGCATTCGATATAAATACGAGACGAAGCTACAAATAAATTATCTGCATACTTTAAACATTCGGTACCACTCAGGATTTCAATTTTGTAATAAAACATATAATTTAGTAAAAGTAACAAAATTAAGATACACACATGCTCTTTTCGTTTCATTAAAGCCTCACTTCACCTTCGCCTTCACTTGATACCTCAATGTGAATACTGTGTCAACTGACTGTGTGAATTGACATTTTAGATACAGGAAGGATTTCCGCTTGGGGTTTTCCGGAATTTTTATTAGATAGCCTAGACGTAATGCAATATTTACGAGCTTCCAAACATATTTTCTCACGTTGGAAAACTAAAATATACCGGCGATCTGCAAATGCACCGTACTAGCACGCCTCTGCCCCCTCGAGTGGCGAAATAACATAATCAGCCCATAATGCTGACACCGCCCAGTCACAGGCCGCAATCCACCACACGGGCCCAGCGCGGGCTGGCAGATGTAACATGTCTCAAATTTCTGGTCCCAATACAAGTCTCCCCACGATAAACAATCCACACAAAGTAGCGCGCTCGCCGGGGCTCGAACCCACAACTCGCAAGTCGCGGCCGCCACCATTGGGCCACAACTGCTCTCGAGTGGCGAAATAAACATAAACAAAAATGGTATTATTTTGTCATCGCTATTTCTTTCGTTAGTATTCGATTTCGTCATAAATGAACATTTTCGGGACCATACTATTCTATTTTTAACCAACTTAAAAAAAGGAGTAGTTTCTCAGTTCGTCGGAATCTTTATAAGTTCCAAAAAAATTTCTCGCTATTACTCTATTTCAACAAATTAGTTCTCCAAAGGCGAAGACAAGATAAGTGTGGTAAATTGTACCTCAATATCATTAATAGCTGCAAAAAGTCTGACAAGTGCTATGCACGTCACAATTCCAATACTCATTAATACCGACGTAAAGAAAAAAACAAAAATATCATTTACAACATTTTCCCATATCAGAGGAAACTCAGGCCCGAAAACAAAATAAAAATGGAACGACTGACCGCCTTGGTGAAGAAGCTGCGCACCGATATAACAGACATTGATGCGGTGCCACTTCTCGCCTGCTGCTTCCACCGAACGTTGCTTTGCCATATCGCACAAGTTGGCAATATTCTTACCACTTGATAATGCGTATTATCAATGATACACTATTCACTCGGAACGCGGCATTTTCAAACGAGTCGCGCGAATCCCACTTCTGATGTCGGAGCGTCACGGAGATAGGATTATTAGCTAGTCGCTCTCGAACGAGATCAGAAGTGTGGTTGTTACTATTGGGCGTGGTAACGCGACTATAATAAATTAAAAGACAAAGTAAATGTTCTATAATCAATATGACTGCAAATTACACTAGCACGCAACACAACTAGGTATAAACTTATATGATGAAACAATAACTCAAAAGATTTCTCAGAGAGGAACGTTTTCGCAGGTCGCGCCTATACTTCACGATGTCTCAATACAGAATGTTTTAGGGATGCAGCCCCTTTGCTCTTTTGCATGGCACCACTATAAAAAACAATGTCCACTTTCTCATCATAGGCCGACCCGCGACTACGCTCGGCACAGTGCATCTGCATTGCACATGTTACCGCCGCTCTTTGAAACCATACTTAACCTTCTAAGAAGGACTCACATAAATCTTTACAATTCATTAGGTGACCCACGTCAAGCCCTCATAACGGGATGTCTGCTTTCCCATCTACTATTTCTATACTACTTGCATATGTGTTAATTACACAATGCTTAAATCCG
Organism: Subacronicta megacephala; assembly: GCA_958496365.1. NCBI lineage: Eukaryota > Metazoa > Arthropoda > Insecta > Lepidoptera > Noctuidae > Subacronicta > Subacronicta megacephala. The sequence goes on from OY292526.1 coordinate 3,844,723, forward strand.
AACAATTGAAACTGTAGAAAGCTAGTCTTCAATTATCAACCATAATAAAGTGTGCATATAAAGTCAATGCTAACTATTAAAAAATGTTTTAAGCGCTGATTTTCCCGCGCGTCGACATATATATTAGTAGGGGGCGAGCCTAATCACAAATTCAAACCAAGGACTTCTAGCGTAGCAGTCGCCCTTAGGTCCTCTAGACCAATGAGGCACTTACTTTATCATCATCATCGTCTTCCTGTCCTTTCTCCAATTTATTTAGAGTCGGCGCAGCATGTCGTTTTCTTCCATTCATCCCTGTAAGTCGTCATCTCATCGTTAAAATTCATATTTTATAAATATTATAAAACACGCTGACAAACATCTAATTATGACCATGACTTTTCATTAATATTCACGTTCTAATCAATAATGATGAGTCCTGTAGCAAAGTATTGTCGGCGTTAAGTCTACTTATAGCATCATAAAAGTATTATGCGATTGCAAACATAGAAATCTAATTTTCAATATATCATTAAATAAATTCATATACAATTAAAACCCGCATTGCCCTCATTTTATTCAAAACAAAACCTTTCAATTACAACAGCAATTAAATTGATCGTATCACCAAATCGATACTCGACAAATCATTTTGTACTAAAACAACCCTAAATATTGAACCGCCTGTATTCAATTAACTGGATTAATTAACTGTGGAAGTAGAAATAAATTTTTATACATAAATAATAAAGGTATTGTTAACAACGGGTATACCGTTGTTAACATGTTCTTAACATCGAAAATTCGTTTCGATGTTAAGAGCTCAGAAAATAATTAAAGTTGAACTTACGCCTTTGTAGGTAGGTAGAAAATAAATCTTTGCTGTGTAGATATCAAAATTAGGGTATTTATCTATTCATTGAGGCATAGCAACAATATAATTATAACCTTGGTAAGTAACAAAATTGAGAGATGATTAGTGCTTACATTAGTAAAAGACGTTCATAACATTAACTTTACTAATTAATTAATTAATCTAATATATACAAAATCTTGTATCACAGTGTTTGTTATCGAGCTCCTCTGATCCCCGACTGATTTTTATGTTTTTTTTTTAGTTTATATGTAGGTAGGTCTGAGAATATGTCAAAGACTGTTTTTTACCCTCCAACCCCCGAATTTTTTAATCGTGATTTTAGTTTGGCAGAAAAACGTTTGCCGGGTCAGCTAGTAAATAAATTGTACGATTCTAGTTTAAAAGACTGAATCAATAGAAATAAATGCGACGGCAAATGTGCACAACATTGTTGTTTCTCTTTCCTTATTAAGTGAATGGAGCTTTAAAGAGCATTGGTCCCATGTGCTCGTGCCACTTAGAATATCGTACGACTATAACATCTCTGTTTTATGGCAGCTACTCTATGCTACCTTTCACTACACACACTGTTGCTATTTTAAATTCGTTCTTTCAATTTTATTCAAGTTTGGAATCGTGTTGATTTCGGTTAATTTTTTTTAAATTAAATGTTGTTGCGCTCGTTATTTAATCTTCTTTCTCTCTTTACATATCATACCATGACACCTTTTTAGGGTAAGGCAGAGGTGTACAGCCACGGTTCGCCGGTATGTTTAGGTCCCATGTAAGAGGGCGAGATTGCCATTAACCAGGCAAAAATTTAAACTCCGAGCTGCTACTAAACTCAATACACTATGCTTGACCTGGAAATAGAATCCAGGACCTTGAATGTACCAGTGGCGCTTAGGACCAGTGGCAGTTAGTCTTTATTTCTTTATCAATCTATCTTCACACTGGGATTTCCGGCAATTTCAAATTGTTAGCTAGACAAACACCCGGACCCAAACAAACAACGTGTAGATATTCAGATGTTTTTCCGTGTGGAATCTAAGCCGCAACGTATACTTGGCGTATACGCCGCTCATTCAATCACTATCGTGTTGTCAATTTTGGTGTAATATTGTATCATCATCATTCTTTACAGCTTTTGTTAAACATTTGTGAGGCGTAAGTCTACGCCTGTTTCCTGTTTTGCGTGAATCTTGCCCAAGGGGTTTAAATGCGTCCCGTTATGTCATATTTGTGTCGTCACATTTACTCGTCTTGAAACATTGTGCACGTGATTATCTCAACATCAGTCCACCTACGCTTTTTCTTTGTTTTATTATGCCATTGTTCCATTAGGGATCTACTTAGCTATTTATCCTGCTCTAAATTCTATTTTTTTTAACAGTAACTTAGTGTAAAATAAAAACTTTTCGAAAATAACCGTTATAACCGGTGTGTATTTTTTTTGTCCATAGATAAAAATATGAGGATAGGGTGTGTATTATTTTATTTATGTATATTACAAAGTTTAAGTGACAAAAATACTTAGGTATAATAAACACTTTCCCGGAATCACATATTATTTTAAACTAAATCCTTATTTGAACAAACCTTATTTCTTTTTTCTTTATATCATTATTATTGCCTCTTGAATCGGTGTCTTGGATACACCGCAAAATGCAACACAAGGTTTTGAGGAAAATGTGGAAAAAAATACTCATCTAAAAATCAAAACGCAATTACACGAATAGGGAAACACAAGAAAGTGGGTTTCGATCCAGTTCGGATGGGCAACAGCATCAAAGGACAGCAACGTGGATAAGTTAATTCCGACGTTATTGAGTAAGTATTACACCGCGATGCGATGCTGACACAAGATATGCCATGCTACTTTTAATTTGCGGCCCGTTTTAACAAATCTGTTGGTAGATTCACTCGGTTGGTAGAAAATCTCTAGTAGAGATTTTGACATAAGGTCCACATAAATAATGCCAACATTTATATTTCAAGTAAGCAGTCTTCTTACAGATTTGTAATTGTAACTTGCTAAAGTACTTACATAGGAACGAGAAACTTTAAGGAAAAATTTCGTTTGACTGTTAAATAATTTATGCAATATACATAATTATATAGTTTACTACTTTCACCAACATCTATTTTGTCACAAGTATTACATACCTATAAGCTATTTTGTGACCCTAAATAGTATGTTTTATATCTATATGTATAAAAATCAATGCCACTTTTCGTTGTAATTTTATAACTCAAGAATGGGCTCACCTATCCAAACCAAATGTTTAGGCTTTGTTCGGACTATTTAGTAGATGGTTTATGTGAAGTTTGCACAGAATCGGTTGAGCAATTCTTTAATTATCACATTTTTTTACATACATATTATTGTACAGGAAAGTCAAGAAAACACGCGGGCGAAGCCGTGGGCGGAAAGCTAGTGGTGTATAAAATCAAATATTGGCTCGGAGAGATTTCCTGAACAAAAAGAAACATGTGAAAATCGCCATATTTCCATCGCGCAAGCTCAGAAAAATATGATATGATGGGAACTTCAACCCGACACCATTTCTCATAAACAATCTCGGCGTATATTTATCAATATCATCGCTTTATGTGTGGGCTGGCCTCCACACCGCGCCTTCCACACATATCCGATAAAACGAACATCGCCATGAAGGATTATTGAATTCATTCCTCTTAATGTCAAAGAGGCCTTTTATTTGACGTTAGAGGATTGAAAGCCCTCCATCCTACGCGATATATAATCAAAGGCAATCGGATCGTCTCTTTGAAATGGATCACGCTTCATCTTAAATATTTTTTGTGTGTGTTAGTCATATTTGTACGAGATTTTAATTAAAATGTTGAGTATGTGGAGTTCGTGTCAGCCTTTACACAGTATTTATAAGTCGAATTCAAATCCGAAGTATGCTACTCTTTTTTTCGAAATTTTACTGCCTCATTAGTCCAAAAGTCGTAAACGCGAGGGTTTGATTCCTGGCTGGAGCTAATTTTGAGCTATATGAAAGTAGCTGTTGTCTCACTTGAAGCGATTTGCGTATTTCTGATCACTGACATCTTTTGAAATAAAATAACTTTTAACAAAACAGTAAACCGCCTTGAAAAATAATAACAATAAACATAATTATGTAAGTTTTGGAAATCGGTTGCTTTGTTTTTTATTTGGTTGGATCTTTTGTATTCGCTACTGACAGACTTCCGAACTGTTTTAGACATAACATTATTTTTTACACAAATAATAAAAAGTTGCGTGCAAAAAAAAAAACATTCCAGCCATCCTATTTGCAGTTTTAACGAAGACTATCTAATATTTATAGAAAAAGTTGTCATACACAAACTTACAAAAATGAACTTTCAAGATTTTACCAAAAAGTGTACTGAAAAAAGTTCTATGGTACAAATTTCCCATTAAGTATTCATAGAATATTGAATGGAAAATTCTGACTATAATATTAGTCTTGTAGTCGCTGACGCCGTTGCTGAGCGTGAGGTATGAAATTCGATTCCCAGATAGAGCAATATTTTTGAGGTTTTCTCAGGAATAGCTCTTTATTACCTAAAAAAGATTCTTTCTTTCCATACTTCTGCCTAGCCCCTTAAGGAAATCAAGCGTGATGGTATGTTAAATAAAATAAACTACAACAATCTTTGGTAAAGCTTCAAACAGTATGGAAACGTAATATAGCTTTGCAATATATTACAATTTGAGGGTAGTCTGGGAACGAACGGCGTAATTAATATCAAGTTTGCGATGAATTATGGCGGCGCACCGCCAGTAAAATTCATAGAGCGATTTTAAACCTTATTGTTATCGTTTTAAAGTGCTTTTTCTATACTTTGTAATATAGAAGGATTGCCTTTGTAAACGTGGAATGCAAAGGTGAAAGAGTTTTTATTCCGCAAATTGTGACTTTTATGGCCATTTCATGTTTTTGGTGTGTATATTTTTTGTGCTGTTGATCTGTTATTCTTACTCCCGAGAAATGTTGATAAAATAACGAGATTAAAAGGCCCTTACGTAAGATTAGTTTTTTAAAAAAACCTTCACCTTGACCTTTCTTTCCAATTTGTAAAAATAAATCGACGAAATAAAATACAAACTCTGAACAATAACGATTGTAAATTACAATCTTGGAAGTAAATGTATAATGAATACACTAGCACATAGCTGTTTAACAATTTATGCTTACTTTAAGGAGGTTTTTTATGAATTTGTAATGACACAAATTATAGTGTAGTGTATAGTGTAAAAGTATAGTCAATAATTTTGAGGCAGTTTTCTATGAATTTATATTTACATACCGCATACGATAAGGTATTAAGTGTATTAAAGTAAAGCACCGACACCATATCAGATACGGTTTAAGTCGGTTTTTATAACACTATAGAATAAATATCGCAGGTTCGAGTCCTGCCCACGTTACAAATTTTCTTTCACAAATTTTATAACTTAATAACATTTAGGGCCTGTTTCACCACCTCCGGATAAGCACTATATCCATACTAATATTATAAATGCGAAAGTAACTCTGTCTGTCTGTCTGTCTGTTACGCTTTTACGCTCAAACCACTCAACCGATTTTAATGAAATTTGGTACTGGGATAGACTAAAGCTTGAGAAAGGACATAGGCTACCTTTTATTGCAAAAAATAGTTTTAAAGGGGTTGAAATAGGGGGTGAACGTTTGTATGGGAGTTCGCAATTTTTCAAGATAAAACAATGAAACTTTATATTAAAGCACTTGATAAGAAATAAATAAATTTTTGTTCTAGCGTTTTTGAAATTTCGACCTGTGTGGGGATGAAATAGGGGATGAAAGTCCAAACAAAGTCACGCTTTCAAGTTTAACCCCGGAGCCGATTTTGATGAAATTAAGAATAAAAATAGACTAGACCTTGGGAAAGGATATAAGCTACATTTTTTGTAGAAAAAGGGGGTTGTAATAAGGGATGAAAAATTGTATGGGAGTTTGTCATTGTTGAAGATAAACGCTGAACTTTTGTGTTTAGGCACTTGATAAGAAATAAATAAATATTTGATATGGGGTTTTGGAAATTCCAAACTGTGTGGGGATGAAAGTCCGTTTGGATTTTGACGAAATTTGTTACAAAAATAGACTAGACCTTGGGAAAGGATATAAGCAGCGTTTATATTTCGGTAAATAATAAAGTTGGGCAAATTTTGTGGTCTATCCGAGCAAAGGCTGACGGAAAGATATGTAAGGATAAGTTGCAATTTACCGCCGAAATTGAAAAAAACTAAACAGTCAAAATCGTGTTGTCCACGCGGGCGAAGATGCGGGCGGAAAGCTAGTACTAGATAAATTCAAAATTGGATCAGAATTTGTATGTATTTACCTGTCAAATAATTTATCGGGAACTTATCAGATGGCGGTGAAACAGGCCCTTATGTTAACTCGTTATCACGAAGAGCTACATAATTTCGACGTTGCTTCACCTGAGCCACATACCGTCAGCTGGTATCAACGCAACATTGTCTTTAAACTTTCGTAATCGAGTTGTGGTGTGGTACAAGATGTGAACATGCAGAATAGGCACAACTTGCAACTTGCCGTGTTTAGTGAGCACGCATCTGCAACTTGCAATGAGTAACAATTCAATTGTTAACAAATTTGCATGTACATCAACAACACATTATTGCAGAATATCCTCACATTAGCTTTTAAATATTCCTCTTTGCCACATAACAGTAATATGGAATCTACTGTATTTTGTTGGACATTATTATGTCACTATTAATTCCAACATTATTTAAACAGAAATAAAAAAGAGTGATAATTTTTATTTAAAGGAAACACCCACTATTTAGAACCGAATACATAGTTTTTGACAATTCAAAAGTACATGTAGGTTATATTGGTCGAACTTAAAAAAAAATGTCTGACTTCAAAACAATTTAAACAAAAGATGAGTTGCACTCTAATGTTTCCTATTTTGACGGCACCAAATGCACCAAAAACAGCATGTAAAAATTTATATACGGTCTGAATTTATTACTAGTATAGACTTGGACCAGCGAGATCTCTATAACCTCGTAGCAGCCTTCCAGCAAAAACAATCTACTATAATCGGATTGTGTATGGTACAATCGTGTGCGCGGTGTCTCAGCATATATACCCCGTTGCCATGGCAACTGTTTCGCACTTCCCCTATTGCAAATATAGTACGGGAGGCGTAATCTTTCCTTGACTTTTCCTATCCAGGAAAAGAAGGCTCATACAATTTGGGAAGAAAAACACCACCTGAGATACTTTTTTTAAATAGGTTCATGCGGGTGTTTGATATATTGATCTTGTTAAGTGTGTAGTCCAATTAGCGATAAGGTTTATATAGGGTGCCCATTAAAACGAGACACCTGCTGCAGTTGATAGATGGACACAATACTAATCTTTACATAGTATAAAATAAAGTCGCTCTCGCTGTTTATACGCTTAGATCTTTTGAACTACTCAACGGATTTTAATGCAGTTTCCAGCAATACATAGAGTGATTCAAGGTGAAGGTTTATGTGTAGTATACATGTATATTATAGCAGAGTAAGCCCGAGAAAGCCGCAGGCGAAGCCGTGGGCGGAAAGCTAGTATTGCAATATACACTATGACTTTATATAAAACATAAGTACTAAAAATATACTTCTACGTCGGCGTCGCACATCAACATTTCGACCGAATAATTAAGATTCCACAGCTTATAAAAATGAGCAATTATATTATTAAAAAAAGAGTGATGGTAGTTTATTTTATATAGTCACTCAATAGATGTATAACAGTCTAAGCAGTTGAGGGTGAATCTCTGTATGGTATACGAAGTGACTGCCAGTAGGCCTATGCAACCCAATTCTGGGCAAGTACTTGAAGGATGGACTAGTTGTCTTACCAGGACCTACAATAAATACAGCAAATATTTTATGTGATCGAGCTACAAAGTATGTAATCGATGCTTCACTGGATATTATAAATTAAAGTCCCCGCTAAATTGAGTTTGTGTTTGTTCAGGCTAATCTCAAAAAGATATTCATACGTTTTAATGAAAGAGAGGAGGAAGACTATAATTTATAATCATACCCGTGCAATGCCGGGGGCGGGTGGCAAGTTAATCATATAAAATCACAGCAACATAAAAAGAGGCTACATGAAACTTGATTAAGACATAAAAACACCAGACACTCGCCGCCAATAAAACCGCCAAAACAACTTATTAAAATTTTGCACGAACCGTGGGTAAATTATTAAAGAGCAAAGCACTGAAATGATTTCCAGTACCGCCAACATTATGCAAATAATATCATACCGTCTGACGTAAGGCTGTGTTCACATTGGGCTAGTTAGCACTTACTGTCTGTCAGTCAATTTTGCATTAGCGACTGACTGAATCAGTCAGCAGGCGACTGATTTTGGGGAAAATGACATCTATACTTCTATACTTTTTTTTTATATTATAAAGCTAAAGAGTTTGTTTGTTTGTTTGCTTGAACGCGCTAATCTCAGAAACTACTGGTCTGATTTGAAAAATTTTTTCGCTGTTACATAGCCCATTTATCGAGGAAGGCTATAGGCTATATATTATCACGCTAAGACCAATAGGGGCGGAGCATAAATGAAAAATGTTGTAAAAACGGAAAAAAAAAATGCAGAAAAGCCGAAAAACCACGCGGGCGAAGCCGTGGGCGGATAGCTAGTTAATTTATAAATTACTTATCACAATAGTTATCATAGTGTAAACGCTTAATTCTTTATTAAATTTAAGAAAAACTAATTCAAGCATTTTGTAATGTAATATTAGAACCGATTTTTGGACTGACTAAATTTATGTGGGACTTTCTCGATGCTAAAAATACTATGTAAGGGTTATTTAAGATTTACTGTTTTTTCTTCAGTCAGTTGTGTTTACAGAATTTAATATAATTTATTCACAAAAATATTCCGTAACATACACACAAAAACTAATACAGTCTTATTGAGAACCTCCTACTTTTTAAAGTCTGTTAAAATATTATTGACCTCAGCTTATGGAATTAATTCTCAAATTAATCCTAATATGACCGTAGCCTAACTAGAGGCATGCTTAAATAATCATTGCCTTTGGTTATGTCGGGGTACAAATCATATAGTACAGACTTAAGTCCGCTGGTTTAACATAGGTTTATTATTATTAATGCCCGAGGAACCGAAGATCGCTTGGGATTCCGTATACCTCATAAGATATCATATAGAGGGAGCCACTGAAGATATTATACTAAATTAATGTTGTAAAGAGGGATCCGCCTGTTCTGTGGGAGGGTATTTCGCGAAGTAAGTGATTCCTGATCTGTATTTACGACCTAAGTTTTACAACTTGGGAATTCTGAAGTTTTTGTTATGGTATCAGATAATTCTTGGAGATATATTGTTGTGTGAGCTTAATATGATTGATGTATAAATTGGTTCGTAACGTACTATTAGTTTATGACAATTCTAACACGAGTAAGTAACTTGAAAAAACGTTTGCTTTTCATTTTGACGTTGAATTTTTTAGGCATATTTACTAGCATACATTTATATTCAGTATCTGAATTCGACAATTTATTGAAAGTATGTTTGAAATGCGTTTAAACGATGACAAAACATTGTGACAACCTGCAAGCCTGATATATTCTCTTGACGGCGTACGAAGTCTCCAACCGTAGGCTAGCGTGGTGGACTATAGCCCTAATCCCTCTCATTCTAAGTGGAGACCCGTGCCCAGCAGTGGGACAATGTAATGGGTTGATGATGGTGACGAGTTTCGATATTACATTTTCGATTACATTTAAATTGTCGCCCTTGATCTAAGGGACTGTCTCTTTTACCTTCTCTGAAAATCATTATCGACATCATAAAGAAACAAATACTAGGTACAAAACCACGGAAGTTACAACTGACTATTCGAAGCTTACAAAATGAAACGGAATTACATTGGCAGAAATCTTAACCAGCTCCGTAAAATTTCAAATAGTGGGACGTTAATTCGGTTAATGAAATTCTCGCCCGCTTCACGGCCAAACTGAATGAGATTTGATTAACTTACAAGGCTGACAATATTTCTCTTAGATTGTAAGGCTCATCGGATGCAGAAAGTGTGAAAGAGATAGCTCTATTCTCTGTAGGCTCCACTGGTGAGATTACTTTGAGAACTTGTAAGATCCGAATGAAATTTATTTTGTGTTAAAACTCGTTGCGATTAATTGGAGAAAGAGAAGGGTTTGGTGGGCTCTGAAGTTATCCAATCACGTGGTTTGTTGTTATATTGTAATCAAGTGTTGTTATTTATCTTATCGAAATTCAATTTGTTGAAAGATTATTTTTCTATCATGATTACGTACTATCCTTACGATACCTTACGGCTACTATCGATATCTTTACGTTAATATCGATATTGTTATCATTACTATCGAAATTGTTATCGGTGCTAATGATATTGATACTATCGATAACAATATCGATATTATTATCGAACTTCTAAATCAACAATGCGACCAATTTCTTAGTCCAAGAAAAAAAACGATCTAGTTAGACAAACTATGGTCCTACACAAACTTTTTCCTCGCAGTGGATGTCAAGAACTTGTGTATTCAAAGTTGTGAACTGCCTGATCAATTCAGACAACTAATGGAGGCGCTTTGTTTAAAATTAGAACTTCGACTCTAGTTTGTGTTTTGTTTGTAGATAAATTTTATCTAACTACTGATAAAATTTAATTGAATAATTTATCGCGGTATGAACTTGAGAGTTGTATTAAATGCATTAATATTAATAACAGACAGAATTTGTAACTGGTGGAATTGGGAATTGGTGAAATAAACAAAAATCTTGATACTTGAGTGTTGCTTTTTATTTATTTACACTAATATTATAAAGAGGTAGAGTTTGTGACGTTTTTTTTGACGTCGCCGTGGTTATCTCTGGATTTACTGAACCGATTTTGAAAATTCTTTCACCAATAGAAAGCTACATTATTAATGAGTGACATAGACATACCTTTGTTAAGTTTTACAGGATAATATACACTCGAGATACTACGAGTATATACGTCCTTGTCAAATTTTATTGAAATCTGTTCAGTTGATGTTTAGTTTGATGTGTATATTATCCCGTATAACAAAAAGAAACGTATAGACCACACAGGCGAAGCGGCGGGCGGAAAGCTAATATAAGATAACTAGCTTTCCGCCCACGGCTTCGCCCGCGTGTTTTCTCATACAAACTTTCATCCCCTATTTTATCCCTTTGGGGGTAGAATTATTCAAAATTCTTTCTTGCCTTCTTGTCTCCTTCTTTCTTGGATGCCTACGTCATAACATCTACCTGCATGCCAAATTTCAGCCCGATCCGTCCAGTGGTTTGGGCTGTGCGTTGATAGATCACTATGTCAGTCAGTCACCTTTGAGTTATACATATTTAGATTCTAATCTAATCATTTGAAGCTTCGGTTTCGTTAACAAAATCTTTTTTTTCTTTGCAGCTGACAAAGCGCCGCCCGGATTCCCGAACATCACGGCACCGCCCACCACAATGGTGGTAGAGGTGGGTCACACCGCAACTCTGCCGTGCCAGGCCACTGGCAACCCCTCGCCTAAGGTCCGATGGCTCTGGAACTCCTTGCCGTTGGACGTCGCCTCTAACCCTAGATACGCTCTGCTGAATGACAAGATGCATGGTAAGTGGTTTCTTTCGATCAGAATAGACTGACAAAATAAAAAAAAATCTTGATGAGTGCCTGAGATTTCGAAATTTAAAAAAGCAGATCATTTGCATTTGTAAATTTATTTTTGTCATTCTAAATTTAAATCGAGAAGGTTGTCTTTTTCAATTTTTATATGAATATAATGATTGATACTCTATTACTGTATAACACCTGATAACATTGTGGAGTGCAATAAATAAAAAAATAATGAGTATTGAGGATAACAAAAAGGCTAGGCTTTTTCTTCTTTATACTCTATTCTTTTTTTTAATACGGTTATTTTTCTAATCTTCTGTATTGACTACTGGTTATTAGATTTACATACTAACTGAATGGTATTTAAACTACTTGATACTTAAAACTGTATACATTTTTTATCCACATCAGAATCATAATTTTAATAAATCACTGATCTTATTATAACGAACTTATTACACATACATTTAAAACTACCGTTACAAACGCTGAAGGAAAGGTGTGCGGGAAAATAGAAGTACCCGCTCCCACGAGTTTAGGCTTAGAGCACACGCTAGCATATTCATTTTATCGTCAAAGCATTGCATTATACCTTTATGCACTTTCTTTCTACACCGATACAGCCGTATGCGCGAGGATAGTAGCGAATTTGCATCGCCAATCGCCTCCCATCTCGAAACTACCCCATTCTAACGATAAGAAACTCTTTTGATACTTAACTAGAATTTTTCATTTTCAATAATGTGCTGTGTTAACGTTTCTGACGATATAACCAAAGGAACTGAGGAAATGGAAATGCTTAAGTTGGAAATAGATGTAAAAGAAAATAGCTGAAGTCAATTTTGTTTGATATTTTTTAAATTTACTGCTAAGTGACTTGTTACTTAAGTACTTACTTATTTTGATATTTTTGGTCTTACTATTTTCTTATAATAATAAATTATTAAACTCCTTATTGAATACTTTATCAATGAGTTTCAAAACATAACTCTAACTTTGTATCATATAATATAATAATATAATATAATATCATAAATAACAATAGGTAAAATTACAGTTTCAGAGTCATAAGCTACGCATCTATTATTCTATTTGTTATCTGGTCTAAAACTATGTTTTTGCAGACTAACATTAGAACCTTATAACATAAAATAGATTGTATCTAAATTCAATGTTCTAATAGCAATAGTCTCGCCCTCAATTAAATTGGACTCAAACATTTCAATGAACTTTGGCTGTACCTATAGTAAATCTCTGCCTAATCAGTCGGGGAATACAAGTGTCATGATATTTTACTTAATACTCGAAAAAATGATAAACATATCTATAAGTCGTTCTCTAGTTATGGCGTGACCAAGAGACATAGGAATTCATTTTTAGAATAGATATGTAGATTAAAAAATATTTTAACCCTTCAAGCCCCATAATAAAGGCATAATGCAAAATCTTTTTTTTTTGTTTTTTCAGTTGACAAAGACCGGTAGATGCCTCGATTAATTAATGGTTTTATTTGCATCTAAAAAATAATATAATTAATAGAGGGACATCATAAAAAAGTTCCACGCAGTATTGAAAATACAAATTTTTGTATTTGGAACAATGGCATGGCCGAGAGTTGCCATAAATCATTACTGCCGTGGGCGATATGAAATTGTTTTCGCGACCTCCTGCATCACTTAGTGTCACCTATAATTAAGTTAATAAAGAGAAGATGGCCGCGATTAAAACACGCCGTAGAGACGAATTTAATTTGCAAATCTTAATGAAAGTTCGTCGTGTGCTCGAGGTTGAGCGTCCACAATATGATAAGCGCCCGACGAAATGTTAATTATATCAAGTTTTAAGTACCGCGAAAAACGACGTCAGGCTTGAATTTGGAACGTGTAATTATTTTTTGTTAATTTTTCATTACTGCTATTTTTCCTTTTAACCTACTACTTCTACCTACTGTTAGTAACTGTGTTACTAAGTAGTAATGATAATATAAGAGATAATTTGTCTTTGATTTCCACTTGAGAATTATTTTGATTGACCAGCGTTTGGCAGGTGAAGCTGCACAGCTGCTAGTGACTGTTATAGATTTATTTTATTTTGTCACTGTGATCCGGCGAACTGTGAGTGTTCATTAAGTACAACTCTGCCTAACCCGTCGGGGAATATAGGCGTGATGGTATGATGGTATATCACATCAGGTAAAAAATATACAACGCTTTTAAGACTTAATAATAATAAAAAATACCATAGATAAGATCATATTGTTATAATTTTCATTTTTAACATGAAGGTTGTATTGTAAAGTTTCATTTTAAACCATCAATACTTGTTTTAAAAAGAGGGGAATACCACCCTCTTTAATTTAATTTATCAAGTAAGTTCATAATAGAGTTTGTTTTGTACCTTCTCCATTCTTCGTCTTCCACAAATCCGCGTCGCAATCACAAATTCAGGAACAATTAAATCCGTCCATCTGTATTCCGAAATGTTAATAATTTCAATTTTAATGCCATTATGCACTTCACAAGAGGTGAGAAAGTAATTTAAATTCAGTTAGAGCAAGCCCATGGGCGAGTCACCGTGGGCTCTTTTAATCTCATTAATTTTAATTTATTCGAGTAGATTACTTCTCCTCGGTCGACTCGAATATTTCGTAGCTCGGCGGTAATGGACGTATATATTGATTGCCGTAAAAAGATGTCCGAGTTTCATTCGATTTTTCACCGCTCGCCGCAAATCCCTGCAGCGCAAAGTGCTTGTATAATGCCGTAATCCTAATATTATTCTGTTTATAGATAAAGGTACATAGTATATTAATATAACATAACATAACATACCATCACGCCTGTAATCCCCGAAGGGTTAGGCAGAGGTGTACTTAATGTACACCCACAGTTCGCCGGTATGTTTAGGTCCCATGTAATAGGGGGCGAGCCTATTGCCATTCACCGGGCACAAATCCAGACTCCGACACACACACAGTGTCCAGTACAGTTCAGTGTACAGTATTTTTTCAACTGTTTGCAACAAACGTTAAATTCTGAGCATTTAATCGAAAATAGGCTAGTTGAGTGTTATTTTTGAATTTTCTCATAAAAACTGCCTCATTAGTCTAGTACCATAGGTGTCATGAACGTGACTAATAAGTTAGAGGTCCTGGGTCCGATCCCCAGGTCGAGCAGTGTTAGTGGTTTTTCTATGAAATTCTCAGTAGCAGCTCGGAGTCTGGATTTGGGCTCGGCTTATGGCAAAAGGCTCGCCCCCTATTACATAGAACCTAAACATACCGGCGAAGTGTGGGTGTACAATTACATTACTACAACTATGCCTAACAAATGTAATGGTATGTAAAAAATTAATCATTTTTATTTATTTTGTGGTCCTATCTACGTTGAGTTGATCTAATGAGGAGGATGGGCTATCATGTTCGTTGGTGAAAGATAACTTAGTTACATTATACACGGGTGCTCCCATTACTTACTAAGTTACGTATCGGCGAAGATGTTCACTGCAGACTCTATCGATCGAACGTTAGTTAGTTGGATATCTTATATATTTAACGGTTTAATATCCCCAAAGGGTAGACACAGATGTATCTACTTTGAAGTTTGAACCACTGATGAATGAAGTTATTGGGTTTTTCAGTGAAATTCTCAATAATAGCTCGGAGTTGGGACATGTGCCCGGTGAATGGCAAAAGATACATGAGACCTAAACATACCGGCGAACGTACGGCGCGTATAGGTGACGGATTTGTATAGCGTGACATTTAGCCGTGCCGACACCTCTACATAACCCTTCGGTGAATACAGGCGTAATAAGTTAGTTTTTCCTAATGAAATCGAAATATCATCCTATATTTGTACATATTTATATACAATACCATCGTATTCTCGCTCGAATCCGAAATTAAACATTGCCTGTTACGTAACGATACTCACTATCGATTCTAAATCCGAATTAATAATCAGTGCGGCAACATCATGCGGAATTAGAGCAGATGAAGTGAGGAATGCGGAGTGCGGAGTGTGAGCATTACATCGCTTTGTTCCGATCCTAAGCTCGGGCTGCAATGCCCCTGTAGTCTGAACACTCCAAAGGAGGAGGTTTGCAAGAACGATCGGAGCAGGTTTGAAAGGAATTTAGAGCATCTATGTTATTTCCTCATAAGATAGCTTTGAAAACGTAAAGTACTTATAACTTTTCATTATATGCCCGCATGCCCGCCGGCATACATCGGCCCAAGACTTATATTTCAATTATATCAGAATGGGTGCCATCCATTAAATGACACAATAAATTAGTAGACTTTGGACCCTGAAAGGTTAAGCAGAGGTGTACTAATGTACACCACAGTTCACCAATGTATATATTTTTTCAATTTTTTTCTTTAAAAAGCTTACTAGCAATGTGGATCGCACAAGTTAAATTGCTTGTGTTATGTGTGGGGTCACGTCGGTAGCTATGGGTGGGGTTTGAACCGGCAACCACATGATCGCTAGTCCGACGCCCTAGCAATTAGGCTACCGCCGCTTAGTATATTAAGTGAGCCTTCATTAAAAGGGAAAATTTCTTCTATATAATGAATGGGAGGATTGAAACACAATAAATTCCAATCTCCAATTTCCAAAAGCGAGGCACTAATAATCTCAGACATAGACGAATATATCGCGAACTGATTCATCTATTTGAAAGTTTTGGGGTATTTACATAAACATCCTGTATACATTAACAGCATTAGATAATCTAATACCTCATTACCTAATCACACATAACTATCTACCGCAAAATCACCCAAATATTAATCATTCATAAGTACCAATGCTGAGCGTCGATGTCGATAATCCGGTAATGACATTGCGATCGACTAGAACTCGCTTCTGAACACGGTATCGATATATTATCGATATACTTAATCGATTTATGCCAGAGATTAATTTTGCAAATTATACAGGAATCCATGTTAGCCTATTATGGTAGTATGGATTGAATTAGCTTTTGTAATTTGGATTTAGAATTCGTTGATATACCTGTTATATTTTGCATTTATTAGTTCTGATGAAGGAAAAGGTAGGTAGTCTAAATTTTGCTTTACTTAGATATATTAATAACTTTATTTGCATATAGCAGGAGACACTTAAACACTAAAATTTTATCAAATAAATTTATTTAAATAAGTTACGTAAATATGAGCGTGTCGTAATTGGCACCTTTGCTAAGTAATCATAATTAGTATGTACTTGTGTTAGGAGTGCCAGTCAATATATTTATTTATTTATTATTATAAGATAACGAACAAGCATAAGGGCTCCCTAAGCGACACCATTCGTATCATTCGAGCGTTCTCATCTTGAGACTTCCGATGTCAAGTCTCATATGTTTTGAGTAATTTCACTGGCTACATTCGACGGGCTGCGACCTTAAAATATATAATATTATGATTTTAATCGAAATCTTTTCATACTACGTACGTAATTACAAAACGTCACAAAGACGGCGGTTTACGGGCTTCCAGGTCGTTTAATAAACCGGTAAAACTTAGCACTTGACAATTATGGGGGTGACGCGGCATAAAAGCTAGATAGCGCTCAGTTTAATGTTTCACTTTAATGTTAAGTGCTCTAATCTTAGTGCAGACATTAAACAACGACAGATGTATAACACATTTGAAAAGTAAGCTTTATTTTTTTAAGAAATTGATTCCTTTTCTCTTGTCTCCTCACCTGTCCCTCGATTTCTGTGGCTCCGTTAGTGTTCAGTCCATAAGGTCTTATCAAGTTTGGGTTACGCATCAGCAACTCCTCTTGTATTGCAGGTGTCTATGGGTGGTGATGAGGACCTGCCATCAGATAGCTCGTCTTCTCGTCTACCGACATAAACTATTAAAAAAAATATTAACATTCTATTAATATGTGTTCACATTTGAAATGCCCGTATTGAAAAGTAAGATAGAGATGTACTTTGTTCACGCATAGATAGGATATGCTTTTAAGTCCATATTATTTTGGACGAGCTGGCAGGAGTATAGAGAGCCCAGGACCAGACAAAAATTCACACTCCGAGCTACTAGCGCATTTTACCATAGTAATTTCTATAAACGCCACTTAAATGGAATACCAGCGCAAGGCTATCAACATGTAGAATAATCAATCATATTATTAATTACTTGTTACTTCTATTTGCGTACTCAAATTGGTAGGCACTTAAACAACTTCGAAACCAAAAATAACCAACAGAAACTACTACAATATTCCTTTTGTCAGCCAAATAGAACAGAATTTAGTTTGAAAACATTCTGTTTCTCCATTATGGAGGTTGAATAGTCTAACTATGGATAAATAAAACACGCCCACGTCTTCAAAAGCTTACTAAGAAACAATATTTTTTTAATTTATCACAAAAAGGATTCATGAATAATTCTGTTTTTGTTATACTAACAATTTGGCCAAATGTATAGCGATTTTATCAAAACCTATCTGTATTACTACTAGACAGACCTCTCCGAAAAATATACTGTTCCTAAATGTGAAAATTATTATAATGTACGAAATATGGAAATGCTTTGTGATAGCCAGAAAATGAGTGATATTAGATGAAACGCGACAAAATATGACTAAAATTTCAATTCTGTTTGTAAGTAAGGCTAACTTGGGGAACTTTAGACAAATTATCTTTGAAAACAATATAAAGACTACCTCGTTAGTCTAGTGGTCCCAATCGCGACTGCTACGCTAGAGGTCTTGGGTTCGATCCCCAGGTCGAGCAAAGTGTTATTGAGTTTTTCTATGAAATTCTCAGTAACAGCTCGGAGTCTGGATTTGTGCCCGGTGAATGGCAATAGGCTCGCCACCTATTTATTACATGGGACCTAAACATACCGGCGAACTGTGGGTGTATATTAAGTACACCTCTTCTTAACCCTTCGGGGAATACAGGCGTGATACAATATAAAAACAGAGGCAAGTTAGATAGGACACATTTTTTTATATCAATTTTCTTCAGTATTTACATATCGTCTTTGAAAATACCAACCTTAATTTGTAAACAGATCTCTATTTTAACACTGAAAATGTCCAACTCCATCTTTACACTTTTCTCTCAACAAACTCAAGTAAAATAAATACGACAAAGAGCGAACAGGAATGACATCACTTACCACCTTTTCTAACATTATTATTTCCGTGGTTCACCACCCAAGGGTCGCAGAAACACACCATGATTACGACGCACGGAGATTACGAATCATTTACATACAAATGCGGAGACCCTCTAACTTTGAATGGGATGGTATGGCTCACTGTTGTTCTGTTGTTCTAGCAAAAAGCCTTACTTTACTTATTTGAACAACAATAACAGCGGCTGGGCGTAACCCAGCTTGATTAAGGTCACTTGTCCTTTTGGCTAGGTGCGCCCGCCCCTTGTCACATCCAGTCGGGATCATTTTTCTACGTCTACAGGCGACGGTTGGGATTATATGTGGTAGTAATATGGTAATATAAAGTCTCATATATGCCGTGCAAGCAGTCTTAACTGTAATATTCGTGGAGTTTCATTGCTCTTTTATAATTAAATAGGCGTCATATACCTCATTTATTTATGAGGGTAGTTATTGTATTTCCACTCATTTCATACTTACGATACTGGAGTACTAAAAATCTGTCTGGCTAGTTTAATTAGGAATCTCGGAATACCTTTCTGGTGAACTAGTGTACAATGGGTTATAGCTGTTACCTGACCCACCCTAGGGGGGCCGGCGGGGTCTAAGTGGGTCAGGTAACAGCTATAACCCACTGTACATAAACTCATATTTCGCCGGTATGATTTTAAGTCCCATAATAGCTCCCCCTTTATTCTATTATGACCTCATTTCAGCAGCTCGGAGTTAACCGCTGATCGAATAGCCATTGACCTAGCACAATAGCAAACTCCGCCCTGCTAATGAGAATTTCACAGAAAATCCCGTTCGTTGTACTTTGCTTGCAGATATTACTGCTTAAGCTGGGAATTGGAACCAGGATTAACGAGGCAGTTCTAAACATATTTTTGAAACGTGTATAGTGGGTTATAGCTGTTACATGACCCACCTTAGGTGGGACTTAGGGGTCTCGGTGGGTCAGGTAACAGCTTTATCCCACTGTACAATACATAATATCCAATATTGCATGGCTCCAACCTAACCGATTTATTTCTCACTTCAAAGTTAAGTTTAAAATCCAGGTTTTCAGAGCTCAATACCAAAAAAATCACGTGTTTATCTTTACCAAAAAGGTAAAAATATACTCTAGTTTATTGGAGCAATATTTCGTCTAACTCCGTTCGGTAGGAACCCGCTGAAATCTAGTTTATCGTTACAAGTTTTACGGCAGTACACGTACCGTTTACACTTTTCTGCTGTAACTTGGCGTGGTGCGCAAAGATGCAAGCTGTAACTAAAGTAAAATTTTAGGTTGAATACAAAAAAAAAATAAGTTATTTTAGTAATTTTAACGGTTGTTATAATAATAATAAGAAGTTGATTGTACTTTCTTACTAGTGTTACAGTAGGTAGTGTTGTCACTAATCGCTCACAATAACAAAAACCCAATAACACTGCTCGACCTGAGAATCGTTCCCAGGACATCATACTTTCCTGCCGTGCATTGTATCACTTGACCATTGAAGGAGTTAAAGTTATTTATACGTAAGAATAATAATTTTACTCATAACTACAAGAAGGAGTCTTTAAACAATTCTTCTACTACTGTTAGTATTCTTCAATTTTAAACAAATCTTTATCTTAAAAACATTTTGAAGATCTCTTAGATGCATCGATTTACGTACCTATATTTTTAAAATATCATTAGACATAGATCTTACTAAGGTATTTCATATAAGGCCATTAATCATTTCAAGTTAACTTAACCAAAACAAACCATAATTATATTCCTCATAAGATTCCTTATTCCAACTTTGACTATAGATTCCAAATCCGCATATTCATTATCGCTTCGGGCCTTCCTTACGACTGTTAAGCAACTAAGTTAAAGGATGTACCTACCTAATCCCCAAGTTTCCTTCGCACACCAATAATATACCTACGAAAATAAATCATCCGCCACAATTATATTTTACGAGACATCCAGAAAGATGATCTCATAAGTGAAAGAAAATAAGATCAACTTATATCGCTTAATCAACCGCTGTGGCGCGTAAAGTAAACCTTTCCTGTCCTAAGAGCTAGATTAAACGAGCCTCTGTGATAAAGCTTCGATGTCGACAATAACTTGAACCCTCGAGGTAACTGACCATGTCGCTTTCCCCACACATCTGTAACAGTCCGAGGGGTCTACGTATGCTGGTGGTAATATAATGTCACAACGACCCTGCTATTTCGTTGGACGTTTATGAATAGCGCTTATTTTTCTTTTAATTACGCCCCCCTGCTGTCTGTTGATGTATTTTGTCGTCACTTTGCGAGCCGACCGCACGAAGTCGCACATTAGATTTGCTCGGAGCGCCGGAAATACATTCACCACACGTCACGCCGGCTGTGACGTGATGTGTATCTACCAGCTCGTCTCTCGTGTTTTTGTGGACACTGCAATTTGAAGTAGGTTCGTGCAGTTTATTGTTTTCATTGTCTTACAAGATACGTGCAGGAACAACTTAATTGAGCAAGGAAACGGATTTTTTATGTTAGTGTTATTAAACATGTATCTTTCCAAAAAATCAACTTCTTGCACATCAATGCATTTTGGTTCTTTGTTGTCGAAATAAATTAAAGTTAACTGATAAATAAGAGCAGTGACGCAAAAAAATATAACAGACTGAGTTACAGAGGTTCACAATCGTTTTCTTTTAAACCTTGCTCGCGCGACAACCTTAAAAAGGCGCTTTGATACATAAATAACAAAAACAGTTTTATTTACCCTATTTGTTAAGGTGAAGAACATCTTTATAAAATTTGGTCACGTCAACGGAGTATAAACATAATGCCTGGAGCC